>JXCR01143091.1:244887-264917 GCA_002079205.1 Phalaenopsis hybrid cultivar | reverse complement strand
CAGACCAAAAATAGAAAAGTAAAATCCTGAATTTATTTTACACTGAATCAAACAAGTTCAAATTATTTCAAATATAATACATTTCAATCATAGCATTTCTTTATAGCAAAACAAACCATCTTTTAAGGCATCTTAATAACATAAACACCTCCCTCCTTCATTATGTATTTTGTGCTACTAAATTACAGATGCATGTTTGTATGCCTCTCCCTCCTCCCTGCCACTATAATTAATCCACCACAATAACATATGTATGTTTGTAAGCTCCATTCAACTCTCCTTTCTCTATTTTACGTAACTAGAGCATCTGCAGGTTGTATGCCTCTCTCTCTCTCTCTCTCTCTCCCCCTTCTCCCTCTCTCCTCCCTCCCTTGATGAACTTTTTTAACCCTCTATGAGCTTATTTTACTGATTTCGTTTGATGGACTTATGCTATCTACATCCCCCCAGCGTTTTACTCTTTTTTTCTAACAAAAGGTATAAGCATAAACAAGGAAAACACTATAAACTAAGAAGCTTGCGAAAAATACCCAGATTTTATATAAAACGGATAATCAATAAACAGTAATCAAAATAGATTTCTTCGAATCCAAAGCAAAAGAGAATTTACAAAGTCAAAATTTGAACATAAACTTAATTCTTAAAAAAACAAAAAATGTACTTCCTCACTAGAATGAAATCAAGATTTTCATTAGTAAATCGGTCGTGTAAAAAATAAAATTTGAATGGTTTCTCCAAATATGAATTGGAAAGGAGAATAACCAAAACATTGAGGAAAAATAAGGCCAAGCCCTCACCAGAGCGAGATGGATCACTGAAGAACTTGTGGGTATAGGAGTCCGCATCAACAGCGCAGAGAGCATGGCGGCAATTCTGGCAGACCCACCTTTGGAGATTTGGATCCACCGGGAAGCTCCTTCCCTTCCCACCTTTGACTTCCCCTTTCATTTATCTTTTCAACAGGTTTATCCCTCTGTTACGTGATAGAGTAGGATGTCCCAGAAGATGTTAAACAATCCTCCTTTGGCTTTCAATAACCAATTTTCGGGAGAATGAGAAGTTGTGACTGCAAGAAACGATGAAATCACCGAAGCTTAACAGTATAAAAATAGTTAAATGAAAGTAGTCACATAAACTTATGTAATTCAATATGTCGAGAGATCTGCCATTATTTAGCTCTATCAAGTAACGAATTTCTGTATAATAAGTATCTTTGCGATTCCCCTAAAAAGAAGCATTTAAAAAGATGTTGAATCTCCAAACTGTGATATGGTATACATGAATCAACCATACGCCCAAAATTGAAGATTTGCAAACTTAAACATGAGGGGGAATGCTAAAGCCTGAATCTCCTAAAAAGCAGAAATTATGTTTGGGCGTGAACAGGATAACTGAACCTCAACGGAATGCTTTATGGCTTTGAGCGGGAATTAACCTAAATCCACCAACCAGCAAAAATAACATTTTAAATCCTCCCGTTTTTCCTCAGTTTTGCCTTAAATCCGGGATTTCGTAAATCCGAGGAATGGGTTGAAAGACGAGGGTTACCTTCCTTCCTCAATGATTTCGGGTAGGAGCAGAGCTGAAGGAGGAGAAAGATGAGAATTTTCAATGTCTTAGGGTTTACGGTCTAGGGTATTGCGTGGGTTCGGTCACGAAGGTGACGCTTTGGGCGAACCGGGAGAGCGAGGGACGGGACGATATGCGAAGGTTTGGGGCAGGACAGCGAAGGGAAAGATCCGTTTCTCACTTGTATTTTTAGGGGTTTTTACATAATTTTCATCTAAAACGCCAAGGCCATATTTGATAGCATATTATTAATACAAAAATTCAAGTAATTTAAAAAGTGTTTCTACCTATTGTTGTGAGAGTAATTAGAAGTTTTCTGAAACATATTGAATTTTATATGTGATATATTAAGAATTTTCTTAAAATAGTTAAACATTTATGTCATCTCTTAGAAAAGGACATTCTATTTAATTTTGACCATAAATGTCTAAATATCTTTAATAATACAAAAAAAAGAAGTTAGTAATTACTTTTATTATTATATCACTTGATTGGGGAAAACCATTTGAGTTAATGTGCGATACAAGTGAGTAGTGACTATGTTATCGGGACAGTATTAGGACAACAGCTTGATAAGATGCTTAAAACTATATACTATATTAATAAAACTCTTAATTAAGTTCAAATTAATTATACTACTATTGAGAAATAGCTATTGGCTATAGTATATGTTTTTGATAAATTTTGGACTTATTTGATTGAAACAAAATAAATTGTTGATATTGGCACTATTCGATATCTGATGTCAAAAATGGACGTCAAACCGAAATTGATTAGATGAATTCTTTTGATGCAAGAATTTGATTTCGAAGTGGTGGATAGGAAATGTACAAAGAATCAAGTAACAGACCATTTATCAAGACTAGATCAGGGGAATTCATATGATTATGAAGATGAGATCAATGATAATTTTCCGGATGAAAAAATGTTTGTTATTACTAAATGACATATTCCATGGTATGCTGACATAAAAAATTTTATAGTTAGTGATATTATGTCATATGGTCTGGCATACCATCAACAAAAGAAATTCATCCATGATGCTAGATATTACTTTTGGGACAACTCATACCCTTATAAAAAATGTAAGAATCACGTGATTAGGAGATGTTACTCGTAGAAGAAACCCTTGAAAGTATTAAGAAAGGTCTTGATTCAAAGTTTGGAGGAGATTTTGGAGTTAATAGAATGTGAACGGATGTATTAAAACTTGTGATAGATGTCAAAGAGCATGTAATATTTCTAAGTGTGATAAAATGCCCCTTAATTTTACTTTGGAGATTGAAAATTTTTTTGTTTGAGATTTAGACTTTATGGGTGCCTTGTACCATCTTTAGGGAATTTATATATTTTGTTAGCTGTGGACTATGTCTTAAAATGGATTGACGTTGTCTCTTTCAAATTGTGATGCTCAAAGTGCTGCAGAATTCTTAAAAAGATATATATTTAGTGGATTTGGTATGCTTAGAGTGATCATTAGTGATTAGGTGACCCATTTAGGAATAGAAAAATTGAGACATTAGAGACTAAGTATGGAATTAAACATAGAATTGTCACAACATATCATCCTCAAACAAGTAATATAACCGAAGTATTTAACAGAGAAATCAAAAGGATTTTAGAAAAAACTGTTAATCATAATACAAAGGATTGGTCTTTGAAATTAGATGATGCATTATGGGTTTATAGGACTGCTTATAAAACACTTATATGAATGTCTTCATATAGGCTCATATTTGATAAAGCTTGTCAGTTACCAGAATAATTAGAACACAAAGCTTATTTGGGTATTAAAGAGTTCAATTACAATTTGAAGGATGCTGGTGAGAAAAGATTACCACAGTTAAATGAACTTGATGAAATTAAACAAGATCTTATGAAATGTGAGAATTTATAAAGAGAAAATAAAAGAGTGGCAGAATAAAACTATTTTTAGGAATGATTTTGAGCATGAATAGGAGGTTTTATTGTATAATACACAATTGAAATTATTTCTCAAAAAACTTAAGTCAAGTGGTCTAGACCATTTGTTGTGGTAAAAGTTTATCCTTTCGGTGTAATTGATATTAAAGATCTTAAGAGTGGTTGGGTATTTAAAGTGAATGGACAAAGACTTAAACCCTACTTAGAAGGAAAGAGACAGATGATAAATGAGATTTTAATGTTGGATCAACTTGAGTAAATATCTGGATTCGTCTGGCTGAGGATGTTAAATCAAGTGTTTCTTGGGAAACAACCTAAGTTTGTATTTGTGTTTGTGGTTGTTGTTTGTTATTGTATGAATTGTTTGTATTTGTGTGTTAATGATTAGGTTTGTAGTGCTTTGACTTTATTAATATAGTGTGAACTGACAGAAAGTGAATCCTTATTCTTCTAATTCTACTTAATTTTAGTATGTCTTTTTTCATAGTAAAATCAACCAAGTATGCTACACCCTAGTTCTCAATCAAACATAAGGATTTATGATCCGCTGGTTCAGTGCTGATAATATAATTTTATCTGTTTATAGCGGCTACTTCTAGTGATGTAGGCATTACTAATTTTAAAATGTATTTTCTAATTTTTGAATTCAAAAATTCACTAGGTTAAAAATGTAATTGCACGTATCGTTCAAGTAATATATGAATTTCTCTAGTTCAAAGTATCGATCCCACAGGGAATGAAATTTTTTTTTATAGACTTAGTAATACTCTACTTAAACTACATGTAACTTATCTAGAAATGAATATCAAAATTATGCTTTAGAAGGAGTACTAATACCTACTAATTCTATTTATAAACTTAACAAAAATGTTAAGTGTTTCTAAACTAGCTTTATGTAGAAGAGTTTAAAGTATATGGAATTCTTTCTCCTTGTAGTGAGATTATAATCAATGTAGGAATCAAATGTTTATAAATTTAAATGTAGGTTTGTGTCAAATAGGAGTATACTTAATTTTTACCCTCTTTTGAGTGCATAAAAAACATTGTCTAACCTGGAGTTAATTTCTTAAATCCTTGGTTATATTGGGTAGATTCTAGTCTGTCACCCTAGAGTGCCTATTTAAGCCCTCAATTTAGCTAACTTAGCTTTATGTTCCAAAACCTAGATCAAATTGCTTTAGGTTGTAGCCTGTTAACTTAGAATCAACAATTTATACCCGTCCAAACTTATCTCGCTATTTATTTGCACTCACCCTAAAATTAATTCTTCTTCATTCTAAAGGTTAGTGTAGTAATTACTAATTGAGGAAAAGCATAGCCCTTCTGGGTCATTACATTTTCACAATATTTTTTAACTTATGAATTGGTCAAATTGAATAAGTAAATTAACCATAAAGTAATATACTAACACAATATTGAAATTAAAGCAATTCTAAACAATTATAATCATACAAATGATTATTTCTTATCACAAGGGAAAGATAAAGAAAACTACTCAGATTTCATGGGAAAAATATAACAACACATGAATTGATATTTAAAATAAGGTTTACAAAATAAATTTTAACAAAATTTAAACAAAACTATAAAACACTTATCTCAAACTCCTCCTCAAGCAAATCTCCTTAAGTTCCTTTGAAGAATTCTCAACTTTCCTTACAATTTCACTTGAATATCACTCAGAAATGCGGTGAATGAAAGAAATCTCCAACTTTTTCCTTCTCCTGCACTCCAAACACTTAGAAATCTTCACCTTTAATGTCATTTACATCCTCCTCACTGCAATAGACACACCCCCCACTAGAAGAGACACACCTCCCACACACACCTTTGAAATTTCGTCCAAAATGCTTAAAAAAATGTCATATCAGTTTCTGGCGCCAAGGTGCCCAACTGTAGCTCCTAAGCACCAGACTTCTCAATAAATGAATTAATTGCCTGAAACCTAGGCGCCAGAACAAAATTATCTTCTTTGCTCTATTTTTGCTCCATTTGTTCCAATTTCTTAACTTATTGTACCTATAATAAAAAATATAAAATACCTTCCATAAAAGTGCAATATCACTAAAAATGAGCATTAAATATATATAAAAAATAGTACATTTTTGGCCATGTCAATTTACAGGAGACATGTTGAGTTTAGGAATAGGAGACATCCATCTTAACTCTTTATTTCTTATTTTTTACCCCGTTCATCTATTATGATGGTTTGGTAGACCAACTATCAGAGGGGCATGTAAATGATTTTTTCATTGAACTGACAGAGGTGCATACTTTATTGGACAATATAGTGCTTAAAGGTTGGCAACACATAAGCAAATCGTAAAGGTGTTATGTGGATCACAATATCTTTACCAAAAGTTTGTATAAGCACCCAACAGTCATATAGAAGGAGAATTTGTTGGAGATTTTGAAGTAGAGAAGGGAGATGTGATGAGCAGGGGGATGGGTGCTCCTCATTTATCTTTAGCATAAGATAATGTAGATGTGCTTAATGTGTGTGTTCAAGGACTTGAGGAGGATCAAAAATTGCAAATTAAGAAATTACGACCAAATCTAGGTCAGACACATGGGCTTAATAGGTGGTTGTAACCACCATGAACGAAAATTATCATGAAAGGATGTGTCTCTTGGGAAAATACATCGAATCAAGACACATTTTGAAGAGATCCCAAGGCACCTCTTGAAAAACTATAAAAGAAAGAAGAGAGGACTTAGAAAAGAGTCCTGAAAAGGTCCAAAAAAGTGTGAATCCTGAAATTATTGACAAGTTTTGAAAGTTCTTCTCTAGGGAGTTAGTTCGGAGAGATTTTTAGGAATCACTTTTTATTTACTTTATCCTTTTTGTTATTTTATTTTGAGTGATTATAAAAGAGAAGAGATTCAAAGGAACCTCAAGATTTTGTTGGAGGACTTGAGATAAGTTTTTATCTTTTTATTTTTATACTACTTTTGGTTTTAATTGAGACTTGTTGTTGGTTTGACAATAATTTCTTCTTTCAAACTAAAGTGTTTTGNAATATCAAAATAAATTCCACAATCAACTCCAAATCACTAAAATCAACTCCTAAAAGCTTAAACTAACAAATCTTTGCATTTCCATCAATTTTTCTCAAATTTTCGCCATGAATAGTGATTTACCGGTAGCACATGAATGTGCTCAAAATACATGGTGAAAATAAAAAATTTTGCATAGAAGTGAAGCTCTTACCTCAAGAAGATCAAATCTAAAAAATTTGGCTTGAATCCACAAAGAAATCTTCAAAATAAGTGTTGCCCTAACACCTAAATCACGAAAACTGAGGAAGAAAGTCAGCAAAGGTGCCTTAATGGTGTTTTTCAGCCCAAAATTTCACTTAAAACTCTTCACGAACTGGTTTTAGTGATTTGGTGCTTAAGCGTGAATGGTTCGATGCTTAGGCACCAGAATTTCTATTTAGGTAGCGCTTAAGTGCGGGTTTTGGCGCTTAGGCGCCGTACACAAATTTAATTTTTTGTTATTTAAGTGAAATGCACTCCTAGCCTAAGTCAACCAACCCTCTATGGTCTCAAAACATTCTATATACTATTTACTTCCCTCTTAACTCTCCTTTTACTCAAGATTCACCGATTTAAATTAATTCAATTCATTACTAAATAACAAAAAATTTCACACAAACAAAACATTTATATTAATTCACAAACAATTACAAACACTTTCAAATACATAAATTCGCCATCCAAATGGTCTCAGATGAGAAAATTCCTAGCACAAACACTAAAAAATATTAACATATAAAAACACATTAAACCACACTTAACATTTAACAAACACTAAACACATAAAAAAAATCATAAATTTAATTCCACACTCTAGTTGATGGAACAAATTCTGGCCTATCGTTATTCTCTCCTTCAACATTTGGAATGTATATCTGAAAGAACGGACGATGATTAATAACTCTGATTGAATCTTCTTCAATCCACTTGTTTTTCAGATACATTGCCTTGGCTGCTTCTTCTATAAAACTAGTATGGATAAACTCATTTGAACTTGCCATCCCAATTGATCCAGATGTGCGTTAACTTCCATCACTTTTGCTTCAATTGAAGCCACGTTAGCCTCAATTTTAGTGATTTTCTTTATTATTCCTTTGATACTAACGACGAGGAAACCATTATACATCTCTTGCGCACTCTAAATAATAAACTTATTTCTCATTGCTTCCTCCTTCTTCTTCAAATCACTCTCTCAAGAAGACATTTTTCAAAACTTCTCTCTTTTCACTTAGAATTTAAGGGTTAAATGGAGGTGTGGTGAAATTTCTCTTTATTCCTATCTATTTATTTGCTCTAAATCTCCCCACAACTCCTAGGCACGTCCCAGAACTGCTCTTACATGTTCAAGCCAACCAATTCAAAGTTAGAACTTGTAGAAACTAAATTCGCACATGGTTTTTAACTACCGCGCTTAAGCACTAGACCTTGGCGCTTAAGCGCAATGCTCAATTTAACACAAGTTAACTTAATATCCAAACATTTGTTCTAACATGTCTAAGTCATCTTTTAAGGTCTTAGAATAGTCACTAACTAATTATATGATCAAAATACTAACAGAATTTTCTAAATCACACACAACAACATAAGAATGAAAGTAATCACACAGATTACTTTGGGGTGCCTCCCATAGAGCGTTTGGTTTAACGTCGTCAGCCTGACGTAACCAATACTTATTTTGTTTGACCCAACATTAGAAAATCATTTAATTTAAGTTGGTCACTTAAAAAGTAGGATTTCAGCATGTGACCATTCACTTTCAATATTTTATCGGTTTTAGGATCATTGATATCCATAGCTCCATAGGGATAAACTTTCATCACAAAAAATAGCCTGATACCCCCAAAACACAGTATTTTTAGACACATTTTTTATATCTATTTTTGAGATAATGCGCTTTAATGGAAGGTATTTTTGTTTTTTTCTTGAAAATACAAGTAAAAAGGGTGAAAATGCATGAAGGAGTGAAAAAAGGATCAAATTTGGAGGAAAAAGGTGAAAAATGTCCAAAAGAGTTTTGGCGCCTAAACACCAGATCCGGCGCTTAAGCGCCGATTAAACAGAGAAGGCAAAGCCTAAGCACTAGAGGCCCCACGCTTAAGTGCCAGTGGCAGTTATTGGACGAGTAAATTTGGTTTCTGCGAATATTGAAGAGGTTTTTGAGATACCCATTGGCTTAATAGGTGGTTATAACCACCATGAAGGAAATACATCGAATGTAGACATATTTTGAAGAGAAACCAAGGCACCTTTAAGAAAATTATAAAAGAAAGAAGAGAGGACCTAGAAAAGAGTCCTGAAAGTATTGAAAAGTTTTGAAAGTTCTCATTTGGGAGTTAGTTCGAAGAGATTTTCAGGCACCACTTTTACTTTTATTATCCTTTTTGTTATTTTGTTTTGAGTGATTGTAAAGAGAAGATAATCAAAGGAACTTAAAGAGTTTGGTGGAGGACTTGAGATAAGTTTTTATCTTTTTGTTTTGAGACTACTTTTAGTTCTAATTGAGATTTGTTGTTGGTTTGACAATGATTTCTTCTTTTAAATTAAAGTGTGGTTTTTTTTTCTCCATAGATTCTGAGTAGCTTTCTTTATCTTTCTTCTTAAAATGATAAGTAACTAAGTTTTGGACAGAAGTTATGGAAAGTATTGATCTTCAATGATGGAAGAAGTTGTGATGATTTAAATCCATGCACTTCATTTACTTCTTGATTTTGCCAATCTAGATGTTAAAATTTGTTGTGAGAGCATGTAAGAATCAGGCTGGTATTGTCTCAGTCAACAATTGGAAAGAATCACAAGAGTTTGGATGAATTGCGATTGAGTGCAAATAAATAGGGAAATATTCATTGAAGGGTGTAGAGTTAGAGGACTTTAAAGCGACAGGTTAAAGCCCCCAATTTGGTTTATTTTTTTAGGTTCTGATACGAGATGTTAGCCCCTAGGTGGAGGGAATCGAGGGAACTCTAGTGAGAGAGCTAGTATCTTTTCTGCCTAGCCGGTCTTCAGAACTATTCAAACTTTAAATTAGCCAATGTTCTTTATATCATCTCTAGTAAGGGTAAAGATTATTATTGCTCCTATTTGGCACAACACAATTTGCAAACTTCCACAACATAATTCCTATACTTATTACTGATTCATAACAAGAAGAAAGATATCTTCATATTTAGTGCTTTTCTCTACAAAAACTCTAGTTATTTTTTTAAACTATTATTGTTCTATCAAAATATTGAAAATACCAAAAATATTTAAATTTTTATTACTGCAAAAGTTATCTTTAGTTTAAATTATTATCTTCTTATTAAAAATTGAAAGTTTTCTGTTCAATAGTGCATATTGCGTATTCTCCCTGTGGGTTTGATATTCAGGTCTTAATCAAAAAGTCCTATATTACTTGATAAAGATACATATACTCGCGTAGTATCCCAATATATATATATTAAAAGTTAAATTTTTATTTTTCTTCAGGATCAAGTTTTTGGTTTTGTTGCAAAGTAAGGAAATATATGTGAAATATAATATGAATTATTGTTGTACTATGCATATTAGCAGTATCTAGGGATCAATTTTTTGGTGCCGTTGCCGGGGATCAAGTTTTTGGCGCCATTGTCAGGGAGAAATTGATTTTAAAAGCAAATTTTTATTTTTAGAAAGTTTTATTTAAACTTTAAGTTATCTTATCTTATTTTTTTTTTCTATATCATTTTATATTTTTATATGTTAGTGTATGCGTAGTTCAGGTTCTGAAGGACTAGTGCCCTATGATTCTGAATTAGAAAGAACTATTAGAAAAATCAGAAAAACCAAAAAAATTATAAATTTTGAAAAAAAAAAATAGTTTAGGGGATCACCAACTGAAGATCCAAATTTACATCTTGCTAATTTTCTAGAATAGTGTGCTACATTTAAATACGATGGTGTATCAGATGATGCCATAAGACTTTTGTTATTTCCTTTCTCACTGAGGGATAAAATTAAGATGTGGTTGAATTCTTTAGCACCTTCTATCAGAACTTGGGGTGATTTAGCACAAAAATTTCTTGCTAAATATTTTCCACCATCAAAAGCTATCAGACTTGAGGGTGATTTAACACAAAAATTCCTTGCTAAATATTTTCCACCATAAAAAACTGCAAATCTTAGAAATGAATTTAGCTAAAGCTAAGATGTAGTTGAATTCGTTAGCACCTGGATCTATCAGAACTTGGGGTGATTTAGCACAAAAATTACTAGCTAAATATTTTCCACCATAAAAAACTGCAAAGCTTAGAAATGATATTACATCTTTTAATTAGTTTGAAGGGGAATATATTTATGAAGCATGGGAAAGATTTAAAGAACTCTTAAGAAAGTGTTGTTTAAAAGGGAATCTATTTATGAAGCATGGGAAAGATTTAAAAAACTCTTAAGAAAGTATCTGACTATGCAATACCTATTTATGAAGCATGGGAAAGATTAAAAGAACTCTTAAGAAAGTGTCCACACCATGCTATACGAAATAATTCAAACTTTTTATAATGGATTAGTTGGATCTCTTAGATCAATTATCGATGCCGCTGACGGTGGTTCATTGATGTCAAAACTATTTCATGAAGCTTATGCTTTAATTGAAGAAATGACTATCAATAATTTTCAATGGCCTTCTGAGAGGGTAAATCCTGAGAAAGTAGCCAATATTCATGAAACTGATGCAATTTACCTGTTAGCAAATCAAGTTGCTGCAATTTCAAGGAAGTTAGACCAATTTGGAATGAATTTTTCTCAACTAATTTCCATGATGAAGAGAATTCATTAGGACAAATGGTAGATTCTCAAGCATCATTAGAAACTTTGAATGCCATAAATTATAAGCAGAATAACCCATATTCAAATTATTTTAACTCAGGTTGGAAGAACCATTTCAACTTTAACTGGAATAACAATTCGGGTGGTGATAATCAACAATGTGGGAACAACTAAGGTAACCCATTTGGAAACTGAAACAACCAAGAGAATAATAATTATAGATTTACTTATCTTCCAGGTTTCAACAATAATACACAGTTTAAGGAGAAGAAGTTGTTTATAGAAGAAGTGGTCACAAATGAGAAATCAATTACAAAGTCAAGGAGCTACAATTAGAAATATTGAGAATCAACTTGCGTAAATAGCAAATTCATTAAGTACTGTATCCCAAGGAACACTTCCTAGTAATACTAAATCAAATCCAAAAGACCAGAATAAAGAACAAGTAAAAGTCGTTCAACATAGAAGCGAAAGAGAGTTGGAAGGTTGGGTTCAAAAAGAAATTGAAGTAGAGTGAGAAGAAATTGAAGAATCAAAAGAGGACGCTCCAAAAGATTCTGAGAGACCAATTTCTCCACTAAAATTGATTTGGAAAAACTACCACTTCCATTTCCTCAGAGACTTTTCAGCAGAAGTTGGATAAACAATTTTCAAAATTTCTAGAAATATTTAAGAAGCTTACAATTAGTATTCCGTTTGCTGAAGCCTTAGAACAAATGCCGAGCTATGTAAAGTTTGTGAAGGATATTCTTAATAAGAAAAGGAAGTTTGAAGATAATGAGACTGTTACACTTAGTGAGGAGTGCAGTGTGATAATTCAGAAGCATTCCTAAAAAGCTCAAAAATCCTTAGCTTTACGATTCCATGTGCAATAGGAGACATATTTTATGGGAAAGCTTTATGTGATTTAGGTGTAAGCATTAACCTTATGCCATTATCAATATTTAAAAGATTTGGATTAGGAGAAATAACCCCTACTATTGTGAATCTACAGTTAATAGATCGTTCGATAACATACCCTAAAGGAGTTTGATGTCCTAGTGAAAGTGGATCAATTTATCTTTCTTGTTGATTTCGTTGTGCTAGATATGGACAAAGTGGATCAATTTATCTTTCCTGTTGATTTCATTGTACTGGATATGGAGGAAGATAAAGAGATACCTATCATTTTGAGGAGATCATTCCTGTTGATTTCATTGTGCTAGATATGGAGGAAGATAAAGAGATCAGACCTTTCCTAGCCACAGGAAGAGCAATGATAGATGTGCAAAAAGGGGAATTAACAATGTGCGTCAATGGAGACCTTTCCTAGCCACAGGAAGAGCAATGATAGATGTGCAAAAAGGGGAATTAACAATGCATAGCCACAGGAAGAGCAATGATAGATGTGCAAAAAGGGGAATTAACAATGCGCATCAATGATAAAACTATTACTTTTAACATTTCAAGATCAATGAAATATTAATATTATTTAACTCTGTAGTTAGCAGATCATTGGATAACATACCCTAAAGGAGTTTTAGAAGATGTCCCAGTGAAAGTGGATCAATTTATCTTTCCTATTGATTTCATTGTGCTAGATATAGAGGAAGATAAAGAGATACCTACCATTTTGGGGAGACCTTTCCTAGCCATAGGAAGAGCAAAGTTAGATGTGTAGAAAGGGGAATTAACAATCTACGTCAATGATCAAACTGTTACTTTTAACATTTCAAAATCAATGAAATACCCTGCAAAGGTAAAGATAATGAATGTTATAGGATGGATGTTATAAGATATCTAAGTGAATGCCATTTTAGAACTAATTATGAAGAAAATAATGAAGAAAAAGATTTGGAACATGAGCAAGTAGAGGAATTAAATCAATGTGAAGATCTTTTTAAAGAAAATTCAAACTATGTTCGAGAAAGTTTTGAAGTTTTGGACACGATAGATAAAGATAAATCATTTTGTCCATCTATTGAAAAACCTCCAAAACTAGAGTTAATGTTACTTCCTAGTCATTTAAAATATGCCTTTCTATGATATTTCTCTACTTTACCAGTTATAATTGCCTCAAAATTAACGACGGGAGAAGAAGAAAAGTTGATAAAAATTCTGAAAAATTTTAAGAAAGCCTTTGGATGGACAATTGCTGATATTAAATGAATCTGTCCTCAATTTGTATGCATAGAATTCATATGGAAGAGAACTACAAACCCAGGGCTGATCCGCAAAGGGGATTGAGTCCTGTTATGAAAGAAGTTGTAAAGAAAGAAATTTTAAAGTGGTTAGCTGCTGGAATTATCTACCCTATTTCAGATAGTGCATGTGTTAGTCCAATTCATTGCGTTCCTAAGAAAGGAGGAGTAACTGTAACTATAAATGAACATAATGAGTTAATACCTACTAAACAAGTTACAGGGTGGCGAATATGCATTGGTTATAGAAAATTAAATCTTACCACTAGGAAAGATCTTTTCCATTACCCTTTCTAGATCAAATGCTGGATAAACTAGCTGGGCATAAATACTTTTATTTTTTGGATGGATATACTGGTTATCACCAATTTCAAATATCTCCCGAGGATCAAGAGAAAACAACGTTTACCAGTCCTTATGGTACTTTTGATTTTAGAAGAATGCTCTTTAGTTTATGTAATGCTGCTGCTACATTTCAAAGATGTATGATGACAATTTTTTGTTATTTAATTGAAAAAGGGATTGAAGTCTTTATGGATGTCTTTTTAGTGATTGGAACTTCATTTGACTCATCTTTAGAACATTTATCTAAAGTTCTTAAGCATTGTGAAGAAACAAATTTAGTCCTTAACTTGGAAAAATGCCAATTTATGGTAGCAGGAGAAATTGTATTAGGACATAAAATATCAGAAAATGGTATGGAAGTAGATCTGCTAAAATTCAAGTGATCACTAATTTACTTTATCCAACAAATGTAAGGGAAACTAGGAGTTTTTTAGGACATGCTGGATTCTACAGATGATATATTAAAAAGACTTTTCAAAGATTGCTAGCCTTTATGCCATTTACTAGAAAGATGCAATTTTTAATTTTGATGAGGAATGCCTAAAAGCTTTTAAGTTATTAAAAGAAAAAACTAATCACTACACCAATTATAGTTTCACAAAACTGGGAAAAATCTTTTAAATTAATGTGTGATGCTAGTGATTACGCTATTAAAGCTGTTGTAGGACAAAGATATGATAAAATTTTGAAAGTTATTTAGTGTGCTGGTAAAACTTTTAATGAAAGTCAGATATGATAAAATTTTCAAAGTTATTTACTATGCTAGTAAAACTCTTAATAAAACTAAAATTAATATACAACAACTGAAGAAGAGTTCCTTAATATATGCTTTTGATAAATTTAGATCATATTTAATTGGAACTCATTGTGTAGTGCATACATATCATTCTGCTATTAAGTATTTAATGAAAAAGAAGGATGCTAAATCTAGACTTATGAGATGGATTCTTCTTTTGTAAGAATTTTATTTTGTAATAGTAGATCAGAAGAGGATTAAAAATCAAATTGCTGATCATTTGTCCTAGCTTGAATTAGAAAAACCACTATGTTTTGAAAATAAAATTAATGAACATTTTCCAGATGAAAAATTGTTCACTATTAATGAGTTGTATGTTTCGTGGTATGCCGACATTGTGAACTTTATTGTTAGTGATATTATACCCTATGGAATGACATACAAACATAAGAGGAAATTTATTTATGAAGCTAAGACTTATTTTTGGGATGACCCATTTTTATATAAATAAAGAAATGATCTGATTATTCGAAGATATGTACCATTAGAAGAAACTTATGAGATTATCCAAAAATGTTATAAGTCTAATTTTGGGGGACATTTTGGTGTTGATAAAACAACATACAAAATTTTACAATCTGAATTTTATTGGCCTACAATTTTTAGAGATGTTAATGTTTATATCAAAATTTGTGATAGATGTCAAAGAGTAGGCAATATTTCTAGAAGAAATGAAATGCCCCTCAATTATATGCTAGAAGTTGAAATATTTGATGTTTGGGGATTAGATTTCATGGGACCATTTATACCATCTTTCAGAAATTTATATATTCTGTTAGCAGTGGACTATGTATCCAATGGATAGAAGTTGTTGCTTTACCCGATGTGATGCTTAAAGTGTTACAAATTATTTTTGAAAATGAACATATTTTGTAAATTTGGGATGCCGAGAGTTATCATTACTGATGGGGGGAGTAATTTCAGAAATGCCATAATGGAGAAAATATTAAAGAAATATCATATAAATCATAGGATTGCTATTGCTTATCATCCTCAGATAGGTGGTTTGGCTGAATTATACAATTGGAAAATTAAAAGAATTATGGAAAAAATCTGTGAATCCAACAAAAATGGATTGGTCAGTCAAACTTGACTATGCTTTGTGGGCTTATAGGACTTCATACAGAACTCCTATAAGAATGTCCCCATATAGGCTAATATTTGGAAAAGCTTGTCACTTACCAGTAAAACTTGAGCATAATGCATATTGTGCGAATAAGGAATTCAATTATAATTTGAAAGATGTTGATGAGAAAAGATTGTTACAATTAAATGAGCTTGAAGAGATAAGGAATGAATCTTATGAAAGTGCCAAAATTTATAAAGAAAAGATGAAGATGTGGCATGATCAAAGGATTCTTACTAAAAATTTTTAGCCAGGGCAACAAGTTTTGCTATATAATTCAAGGTTAAGATTATTTCAGGCAAGCTTAAGTCCAAGTGGATGTGGCCATTTATTGTGATTAAAGTTTATCATTATGGAGCTGTGGATATTAAAGATCCTAAGTCTAAGAAAATCTTAAAAGTTAATGGACATAGACTGAAACGTTATTTTATAGGGGATCAACATAAGTTTAATGATGGAATGATGCTGGGTCAACCAGAGTAAGCACTAGTTACGTCGGTCTGACGACATAAAATCATGCGCTTTGTGGGAGGCAACCCATAGTTATCAATGTGTTTTTATTTTGATTGTTGTTTTTTGTGTGATTAAAAAAATTTGGGGTAGTATTTTTGAGACTATTATGTGTTAGTAATGATTTTAAGACTTTATTTAGTGATCTAGACTTGTTAAAATGAGAATTTGGACATTAAGTTGACTAGTGCAAAAATGTGCATTGGATCTTAAGCGCGACATTTTAAAAACATGTGTGAAATTAATATTCTAGAAGGGAAAACCACCTAGAAGTTTGTAAAAATGTGCCAAGGCAGTTTCTAAATGTGTCTAGGAGTTATTGGTATGATTTAGGCCTATAAATAGAAGGGTTTAGTGAAGGAATTTCACCCTAGATCCTTTCTAGCCCTAAAGTCTAACAGAGATAGATTTTAAGATGATGTCTTCATGGGAGATGGATTTAAAGAAGAAGGAGGAGAGCATCAGAAAGAAATTCATTAGTCAAAGTGCACAAGAGATGTATAACAGTTTCTTAGCTTTTAGTATTGAAGGGATATTGGAGAAGATCAACAAAATTGAAAATACCATGTCTGTACTGGAGACTAAGGTAATGGAGATTCATGGACATCTTGAGCATATTGGATGGCAATTAAAAATTCAATTTAGCCACACTAGTTATATAGAGGAAGCAAATAAGGAGATGTTTCTTAAGCAAAAGTGGATTGAAGAAGATTGCATCAGAGCACGTCACCACCGTCCGTTTTATTAACTTTATATTCTAGTTGCCCCAAGAGAGACTATTGAAAGACCTGAATTTGTTTCTTCTAATGAAGAATGGAATTAAGTTTTATGTTTGAAGTTATGTTTTTGTGTGTTTAAAGTCGTTGTCTTTAAGTGTTTTAGTGTTTAAGACTTGCTTTTAGTGTTTGTGTTACTTAGGATTTTAATTGTGAAAGATTGTTAAGTGTTTGTATTTAGGAAAATTTTCTCATCCAAGACTATTTGGAATGAGAACTAAGTGTTTAAATGTATTCATACTCATTTTTGAATTAATATAAGTTTGTTTGTGTGAAATTTTGGGTTGTTTTAGTCTCGAATTGAAATAGTTATTAAGGAGAATTTTGAGATAAAGGAGAGTTACAGGAAGTTGAAAATAGTCATTTAAATGTTATGAGACCATGTAGGGGTGGTTTACTTAGGAAAATAATGCATTTTACTTTAAGTTAAAATTTTTGAAAATCGTGCTTTGGAGCCTAAGAGTTACATCTCGTGCTTAAGCGTGAGCAAACCCGAGAGGCAGGCGCTTAAGTGCCACTTATTCCCGATTAAGTGACGGCTCATGAAAACTGGTTTGCGAATGGTTAAAAGTGAATTTTTGAGCCAGAAATAGCCATTTTTAACGCCGCAGTCACCTTCTTCCTCTCGAGTTTACAATTTTTTAGGGCTAGGGCACATCTAAAGTGAAGATTTCTTAGTCGAGTCAAGTGAAATTTGCTAGATCCAAGTTCTTTGAGGTAAGAGCTTTACTTCTATGTAAAAATTTTAGATTTTCACCATGAATTTTGAGCACATTTGGAGAAATTAGAAAATTCACTATTCAAGGTGAAAAATGAGGAAAAATCTATAGAAATTGAATTGGATGTTTAGTTTGTGCTTTTGGAATTTTAGTTTAATAATTTAAACTTTATTTTTGTAGTTGTTGTTAGAGTTTATCAAATTTGTAGATGACACCAAGAATGAAGAGGAGCAAAGGCAAAGCCCCTTTTGATTTGAGTAAATTTGTTAGTTTAAAAGCTCAAGATCGGTATAATGATGCGTTGCAATCATGCAAACTGATTTAGGAGTGATGTTTTAGAAATCCAGGTGGAGACGTGGAAGATTTAATTATTCGTCGACAGTGGGAACAATTATGTTGTTCTTTTCTGTGGCAGTTATATCTGTTGTGAGGGAGTTCCATGTAAATTTCCTCGAAGCTGAAGAAAATTGAATCATGGTTCGAGCGAAGTTGGTACCTTTTTTGCCAGAGGTAATCAATTGTTTTACCATTTACCACCAGATACATTATATTTTTATGCAATTTATAGTCCTACTGAAGTGGAATTAGATGAGATTATTTTTTACTTGGCTGTTGGGAGAGGACATCGGAAGCTAACTAATGAAAGGAGAGTTAACTTCCCAACTTCAAAGTTATGTGCACCTTCAAAGGCCTGAGACTATTTCATTTCTACTTGTCTGCTTCCGACCAATCATATCAGTGAAGTGACCAGAGAAAGAGTGACGTTGAACTATTGTATTCAAGTGAGAAAGCTCAGCAACATTGGAGCTTTGATCTGTCAGACTATCATCAGTTCTGCTACAACTGTTACAACTGTAGGTCTGGGATTTGCTTCCTTGATCTTTTCTTTGTCTGAGCAGGCTGGAGTTAAATATGATAGCTGGGAGGAAGTGCTATTACCTCTAAAGCCCATCACTAAGGTGAATGTGAAGACTTATTATGAGCATTCAACTTTTAGCTAGAGAGGAGAATTTTTCAGAAGCTATGGAATGGAGATGTCTGCTGCTTCTACATTTAGACCATCTACCTCACGTGCTTCTACATCTCGAGGTGAGTCTACTGATACTCGAGATGAGTTATTACAGAAGATGATGAATAATGTCAATTTTACCGCTGATAAGGTACAAAATTTAGAGCGTTTTGCAGATCATACTAATAGTTATAATAGGAGAAAGAGTGATTATGAAGAGAAATTCCACTCATCTTTGGAGAGCCTGATTAGAGGTGACCCAGGAGTGTAATTTCCTCCATATCCTCGATATCCTGATTATGAGCCTGCAGAAAAGTGGTATACCAGTGATTCCGAGGATGAGGAGTAGGATTGAGATATTTTATGTTTGTTAATGTTGAAGACTATGTGAAGTGGTACTACTACATTTATTTTGTGTTGATTTGGACTATGTACTGTGTTATGTTTAGGACCTTTTATATTATTATTGTGATGTTGTTTTTTGTTAGTGGTATGTTTTAACATTCTAGGGTAGTAACTATTGATGTGTGTTTAATACTATTTTAGTTAGATTAGGATTGAACTTGATTCTATGTCTTTTGAAAAGTTTAAAAATCTAGCTAACTTAGATCTTAAATGTAAATTTCTGAAACTGCTACCATTTATTTTTCTTTTATCATGTTAGTTAGTTTGTTTTTATGATGAGATCGTGAAATAAAGTTAGTGTGTTAGTTCATTTTTATGTTCATACCCACTGCTTAGAAATCTATTGAATCTTTACATGTTAAATTGAAATGAAAATATAAAAAATTTGATAAAAAATTAATGTTACTCCAGTTTTTAGTTTTATACTTGTACCATTAGGGTTTAAAAATTCTTGTTAGTATGTTATTTTAATTTTCATTTCTGCTTATATATATCTGATGCTAAACTGTTTAATCTGTTAAAAATCTAAGTTTGGGGGGATGAAAAATATTTTCAAAACTTGAATTTTATTTGTTCTCAAATGTGCTACAAGTGAATTTGATTTGAAAAGAAAAAAAAATTGATTATGTATATGAAGTTATATTAGGGAAGTAAAATTTGATTTTAGAAATGAGTAAGAAAATTTAGTTAAAATTTTTAGTAATGAAGAAAAAATTTAAGTTAAAAGTTTTTAGATGAGAAAATGATTAGTATAAGTAACTATCTTTAATAAGAAAAATTATATTTTTGAAAAATTTAGATAATTTAGACTTTTATTTTCAATACTTAAATTTCTTTTATTAAAATAATTT
>JXCR01143091.1:188339-244752 GCA_002079205.1 Phalaenopsis hybrid cultivar | reverse complement strand
ATAGATATAATATAGTAAGTAAAATTATTTTTAATGAAAATTTTTAAGTGGAGATAATAAAAGAACTAAATTCTAACTTTGGAAAATCTACAATATATTTCTAAATTAGATAGAAACTCATATTTTCATTTTTCTAAACATTAAGAGTTTCTAAACTTGAAGTTGGTCTCATTTATTGAATATTTTTTCTAAATTAGACTGCTATATTTTTAAATCAAAATTTTAGTAAATCCTAAAGAAACTCATATATATATCATACATATTTAGTTTTTAAAGATTGAAGTGTCACTTGAGGACAAGTAACATTTTAAGTTTGGGGGATTTTGATACACCTAAAATATATAATATTTTTATACACATTTTTATATCTATTTTAAAGATATTATGCTTTAATGGAAGGAATTTTTATGTTTTTCTTGCAGATACAGGTAAAAAGGGTGAAAACAACATAAATGAGTGAAAAAGGATCAAATTTGGAACAAAAATGTGAAAATTTGCAAAAGAGTTTTGGCGCCTAAGTGCCAGATCCGGCGCTTAAGCGCTGGTTAAACAGAGAAGGCCGTGCTTAAGCGCCAGAGGCCCCGCACTTAAGCACCAGTGGCAGTTATTGGATGAGTAAATTTGGTTTCTGCAAATTTTCAAGAGGTTTTTGAGGCACCCATTAGGTTAATAGGTGGTTATAACCAGCATGGACGAAATTTATCATGAAAGGAAGCATCTCTTGGGGAAATACATCAAATCTATACATATTTTGAAGAGAAACCAAGGCACCTTTTGGAAAATTATAAAAGAAAGAAGAGAGGACTTAAAAAAGAGTCCTGAAAGTAATGAAAAGATTTGAAAGTTCTCATTTGGGGAGTTAGTTCGGAGAGATTTTCAGGCACCACTTTTACTTTATTTTATCTTTTTTGCTATTTTATTTTGAGTGAGTGTAAAGAGAAGAGAATCAAAGGAACTTTATGAGTTTGGTGGAGGACTTCAAATAAGTTTTTATCTTTTTGTTTTGAGACTACTTTTGATTTTAATTGAGACTTGTTGTTGGTTTGACAATGATTTCATCTTTTAAACTACACTGTTTTGTTTTCTCCATGGATTCTGAGTAGTTTTCTTTATCTTTCTTCTTAAAATGATAAGTAACTAAGTTTTGGATGGAAGTTGTGGAAAGTATTGATCTTCAATGATGGAAGAAGTTGTGATGATTTAAATCCATGCACTTCATTTACTTCTTTATTTTTCCAATCAAGATGTTAAAATTTGTTGTGAGAGCATGTAAGAACCGGGCTGTTATTGTCTCGGTCAACAACTGGAAAGATTAAAATTTATTGTGAGAACATGTAAGAACCGGACTGGTATTGTCTCAGTCAACAATTAGAAAGAATCGAATGAGTTGGATGAATTGCTATGATTGAGTGCAAATAAATAGAGAAATATTCATTGAAGGGTGTAGAGTTAGAGGACTTTATAATGATAGGTTAAAGCCCCCAACTTGGTTTATTATTTTAGGTTCTGATACGAAATGTTAGCCCCCAGGTGGAGGGAATCGAGGGAACTCTAAAGAGAGAGCTAATATCTTCCCTGCCTAGCCGGTCTTCATAATTATTCAAACTTTAAATTAGCCAATGTTCTTTATAGCATCTCTAGTAAGGGTAAAGAATATTATTGCTCCGATTTGACACAACACAATTTGCATACTTCCACAATAGAATTCCTTTACTTATTACTGATTCATAACAAGAAGAAATATATTTTTATTTTTAGTGCTTTTCTTCTACAAAAACTCTAGTCACCTTTTTAAACTGTTATTGTTCTATCAAAATATTGAAAATACCAAAAATATTTAAGTTTTTATTACTGCAAAAATCATCTTTAGTTTAGATAATTATCTTCTTATTAAAAATTGAAAGTTTGTTGTTCAATAGTGCATATTGCGCATTCTCCCTGTGGGTTCGATATTTAGGTCTTAATCAAAAAGTCCTATATTACTTGATAACGGTACATATACTTGCATAGTATCCCAATATATATAAATTAAAAGTTAAATTCTTAATTTTCTTAAGGATCAAGTTTTTGGTTTTGTTGCAAAGTAAGAGAATATAAGTGAAATATAATCTGAATTATTGTTGTACTGTGCATATTAGCAGTATCCAGGGATCATGGGCCCATCCACCTAGACTTAAGTTTGCCTGGAAATAATCTTAACCTTGTATTATAAAGCAAAACTTTTTGCCGTGACTTAAAATTTTTAGTTAGAATCCTCCGATCATGCCACATCTTCATCTTTTCTTTGTAAATCTCAGCACTTTCACAAGATTCATTCCTTATCTCTTCAAGCTCATTTAATTACAACAACCTTTTCTCAACAATTTTCTTCAAATTATATTTAATTTCTTTAATTTCTTAATATGCTTTATGCTCAAGTTCAACTGGTAAGTGACACGCTTTCCCAAATGTTAGCCTGTATGGGGACATTCCTATAGGAGTTCTGTATTCAGTCCTAAAAGCCCACAAAGCATAGTCAAGTTTAGCTGACCAATCCATTTTAATTCAATTTACAGACTTTTCCAATATTCTTTTAATTTCACAGTTGGATAATTTAGCTAAATTACTTGTCTGAGGGTGATAAGCAGTAGCAATTCTATGGTTAATATGATATTTCCTTAATAATTTCTTCATTATTACATTTCTGAAATGACTTCTCTCATCAGTTATGATTACACTTGGCATCCCAAATCTACAAAATATGTTCATTCTTAAAAACTTTGCAACACTTTGAGCATCACATTAAGGTAAAGTAATAGCTTCTATCCATTTGGATACATAGTCTATTGCTAACAATATATATAAATTTCTGAAAGATGGTATAAATAGTCGCATGAAATCTAATCCCCAAACATAAAATATCTCAACTTCTAATACATAATGGAGGTTCATCTCATTCCTCCAACAAATATTGCCTATTCGTTGACATTCACAAGTTTTGATAGAGGTGTTAACATCTCAAAAGGTTGTAGACCAATAAAATTCAGGTTGTAAAATTTTGTTAATTTATCAACACCAAAATGTCCTCCAAAATTAGAATTATGACATTTTTATGTAATTTCATAAGTTTCTTCTAAAGGCACACATCTTAAAATAGTAAGATCCTTTCCTTATTTATATAAAAATGTTTCATTGCAAAAATAAGTCTTAGCTTCAAATAAAAATTCCTCTTCTGCTAGTATGTCATTCCATAGGGTATAATATTACTAACAATGATATTCACAATATCAGTATACCATGGAACACGCCACTCACTAACATTGAACAATTCTTCATCTGCAAAAAGTTCATTAATTTCTTTTTCAAATCTGAGTGGTTTATGTAATTCAAGTATGGACAAATGATCAGCAATTTGATTCTCAGTTCCTTTCCTATCCACTATTTCAAAGTCAAATTCTTGCAAAAGAAGAACCCATCTTATCAATCTAGGTTTTGCATCTTTATTTTTCATTAAATACTTAATAGCAGAATGATCTGTATGTACTATACATTTAATTCCAATTAAGTATAATCTAAATTTATCCAAAGCATATGCTACTGTTAATAACTCTATCTCAGTTGTGGTATAATTAATTTGAGTTTCGATAAGAGTTCTACTAGTATAGTAGATAACCTTAAAAATCTTATCATGATTTTGTCCTAAAATAGCTCCAATAGCATAATCACTTGCATCGCACATTAATTCAAAAGTTTTTTCCCAATCTGGTGAAATAATAATTGGTGTAGTGACTAATTTTTCTTTTAATAATTCAAAAGCTTTTAAGCACTCAGCATCAAAATTAAAAATTACACCTTTTTCAAGTGAATGACATAGAAGCTTAGCAATTTTTGAAAATTCTTTAATATAACGCTTGTAGAATCTAAAATGTCCTTAAAACTCTTACTTTCCTTCACACTTTTTGGGTGAGGTAAATTAGCGATCACTTGAATTTTTGCAGGGTCTACTTCCATATGATTTTCTAAAATTTTATGTCCCAAAACTATTCCTCCTGCTACCATAAATTGGAATTTTTTTCAATTAAGGACTAATATTGTTCCTTCATAGTGCTTAAGAACTTTTGATAGATGTTCTAAACACGAGTCAAATGAAGTTCCAAACACTAAAAAATTATCCATAAAAACTTCAATCCCTTTTTCAATTAAATCACAAAAAATAACCATCATGCATCTTTAAAATGTAGTAGGTGCATTAAATAAACCAAAGGGCATTCTTCTAAAAGAGAATGTACCGTAAGGACTGATAAAAGTTGTTTTCTCTTAATTCTCAAGAGCTATTTGTATTTGGTGATAACCTATATATCCATCCAGAAAACAAAAGTATTTATGCCCAACTAGTCTATCCACATCTGATCTAGAAAGGGTAGTGGAAAATGATCTTTTCAAGTGGCGAGATTTAATTTTCTATAATAAAAGCATATTCACCATCCCGTGACTTATCTTGTTGGTATTAACTCATTATGTTCATTCAAAGTCACAGTCACTCCTCCTTTCTTAGGAACGCAGTGAAGTGGACTAACTCATGCACTATCTGAAATAGGGTAGATAATTCCAGCATCTAATCACTTTAAAATTTCTTTCTTAACAACTTTTTTTAATAATATGATTCAATCTCCTTTAAAGATTAGCCCTGGGTTTGCAGTTCTCTTCCATATAAATTCTATCCATATAAATTGAAGGACTAATTCCCTTTCTATCAGCATTTGTCCATCCAAAGGCTTTCTTATAAATCTTTAAAGTTTTATCAAACTCTCTTCTTCTAAAATTAATTTTAAAGAAATTATAACATGGAATATAGATGAATCACCTAAAAAGACATACTTTAAATTTTAAGGAAGCAACTTCAACTCAAGCTCAGGAGGTTTTTCAATTGATGGACAAGAAGATATATCTTTTTCTATTGTGTCCAAAATTTCAAAACTTTCTTGAACATAATTTGAATTTTCCTTATATAAATCTTCATATTGCTCCAATTCCTCTTCTTATTCATGTTCCAACTCTTTTGTCTCAGATTTCTCTTCATAAGTTGTTTTGAAATGACATTCACTTAAATATCTTATAACATCCATTCTATAGAATTCATCATCTTTACCTTTTGAAGGGTATTTCATTGATTTGGAAATATTAAATGTGACTGTTTCATCATTAACGTGCATAGTTATTCTACTTTTTGCACATCTATCATTGCTCTTCCTGTGGCTAGAAAAGGTCTCCCCAAAAAGATAGGTATCTCAATCATTGCTCTTCTTGTGGCTAGGAAATGTCTCCCCAAAATGATAGGTATCTCTTTATCTTTGTCCATATCTAGCACAATGAAATCAACAAGAAAGATAAATTGATCCACTTTCACTAGGACATCATTTAGGATATGTTATCGAACGGTCTGCTAATTGTAGAGTTACAGTAGTAGGGGTTGTTTCTCTTAATACCAATCTTTTAAATATTGATAAAGAGTCTTGGAATAATGAAGCTACCATGACATTTAAGCTTTTCAGGAAGATTTTTATGACTTATAGCACTGCACACTTCACTATGTGCAACACTCATTATCTTCAAACATCTTTTTCCTACTAAGAATATCCTTCATAAACTTTACATAGCTTGACATTTATTCTAGAGCTTCAGCAAATGGAATATTAATTGTAAGCTTCATAAAAAATTTCATAAACTTTGAAATTACTTATCCAACCTTTTGTTGTCGAAGCCTCTGAGGAAATGAAGGTAGTGGTTTTTCCAAATCAACTTTAAGAGGAGAAATATGTCTCTCTAAACCTTTTGGAGGATCGTCTTTTGGTTCTTCAATCTCTTCTCTCTCTGCTTCAGTCTCTTTTTGAACTCTACCTTCCAATTCTCTTCCACTTCTGAGTTGAACGACTTTTACTTGCTATTTATTCTGGTCTTTTAGATTTATTTATGTATTATTAAAAAGTGTTCCTTGGGATCTATTACTTAATGAATTTGCTATTTGTCCTAATTGGTGCTCAGTATTTCTAATTGTAGGTCCTTGACTTTATAATTAATTTCCCATTTGTAACACCACTTCTTCTATAAATAAATTCTTCTCCTTAAATTTTGGATTACTGTTAAAACTTGGAGGATAAGTAGGTCTATAATTACTATTGCATCAAATTTGTTAAGATTGTTGAATCTTGAGAAAGAGAAGAGTTAAAAAGGAAGAAAATAGTTATTGAAAATTTATATAATCATTTAGGAGTGATGACTTAGGCTAGAAGTGTATGTTACTTAAAACTAAAAATATCAAAATTTATGCACTGGCGCCTAAGCGCCAAGACCCCGTGCATAAGCTCAGGCTAACCCAAGAGAAGGGCGCCTAAGCGTCGAACCATTTGCGCTTAAGCGCCGGTTCTCGTAAACTAGTTTGCGAATGATTTAAAGTGAAATTTTGGGCTAAAAAGCTACATTTTTCCCCAACTTCATCTCCTAGCATCGATTTTCACGAGTTTAGGAGCTAGGGCTTCATCTTAAGTGAAGATTTCTTGGTGGTTCCAAGCAAAATTTGTTAGATTTAATTTTCTTAAGATAAGAGCTTCACTTCTATGTAAAAATTTTTGATTTTCATCATATATTTTCAGAACATTATGGATTTGACCAAAAACCACTATTCATGGTAAAATTTTGAGATATATCTATAGAAAATACATAGAATTGATAGTTTAAGCTTTTAGGAGTTGAGTTTAATGATTTAGAGTTGAATTTGAGATTTATTATGAATTTTATATGATTTTTAGAAATGGCCCCAAGAATGAACAGGAGCAAAGAAAAAGCTCATTTTGATTCAAACAAGTTCGTTATTTCGAGAGCTCAGGATTGATATAATGATGCACTGAGCAATGTTGTAAGAGTCTAGGTGGTGTATTAGAAGACTTGATTGTTTGCCGACAGTAGGAGCATTTTTGTTGTTTTTCTTGCTATGGCCATTATTGCTATTGTTCGGGAGTTCTATGCGAATCTCCCTGAAGCTGAAGATGATGGAGTCTTGGTTCGAGGAAGACAAATACCTTTATCATCAGAGGAAATACATCTATTCTATCATTTGCCCCTAGTAAATTATGTTTTTATTCAAGCTATAGTCCGAATGAGGAGGAGTTAGAAAAGATTATAGCCTCATTGAATGGTGGAAGAGGATTGTGGAAGATTACTAATGGAAGAAGAGTCAACTTCCCCATGTCAAAGTTGGATGCCACATCGGAGGGAAGGCATTACTTTATTTTTCTCAGCTGCTACCAACAAACCACCTCAGTGAAGTGATCCGAGATAGAGCTACCTTGAACTATTGCATTTAGTAGTTCAAGCCCATTGATATTGGAGCTCTGATTTATGATACTATCACTAGTTCTGTCATCGCTACTACTACTGGTTTGAGATTTGCATCCTTGATCTTTTCATTACGCGAGCAAGCAGTTGTTATATTTGATAGCTGGGAGGAGATACTACAACCACTCAAGCCCATTACTAGTGTTAATGTGAAATCTTATTCACATCATTCAATCTTTGATTGGAGAGATGGATTTTCTAGTAGTTCAAGTGCCTCTACATTTCGTGCTTCTACCTCACGTATTTCAACATCGCAAAGTCAGACTTCTTGATTTGATTCACAGTCATAATTATTGTAGAGGATATTGGACAACATCAACTATACTGCAGATAAGGTATTGAATTTAGAAAATTTTGCAGCTCATATAGATGGATATGTGAGGAGACATAGAGATTATGAGGAGAAATTCCACTCATCTATGGAAAACCTCTTGCATGGAGACCAGAGTGTAATTTTCCCTCAATATCCAAAATATGCATCATATGAGCCTACAACTATTTGACATAGTGACAATAGTGATGCTGATAAGGATGAGGAGGATTATACTGATTTTTATAGTCTAGTTTTATTGTTTTGTTGTGAACTTTCTGTGGTATAGTTATACTGTACTGTTATTTTGTTTTGAGTTGTACTTATTGAGACTGTTAGTTTTGTTTGTATTTTATCTTGTTAGATATTGTTGTGATGTATGTTCTTGTGAGTAGTTATATTTTATTTTTGTGGTAGTAATTTTGTTAAATGTGTTGTTTAGGGTATTTAGTTAGTCTGTGTTGAAGTTAATATTGAATCTTCGGATGGTTTAGAATATTACTAATTTCACTTAAGAACTTCATGTTTAAAATTTTAATTTACTACCAGGTATTTTCTTTATGTTGTAGTTGTGAATGTCTGTTAGTATGTTTGTTTGCTTTTATGTTATCCTTCACTGCATAGAAGTCTAATGAATCCCTATATAATAAGTAAATTAAAATTTGATAAATTAATTTTTACTCCTATTTTTAATTTTTGTACTTGTAAATTTAGGATGTAAAAATTTTTGAAAGCTTGTTATTTTTAGTTTTCATTCGTGCCTATATATATATATATANGTGGGGGTTGAAATATTTTCTAAAACATGAAATTTATTTGTTCTCAAATGTACTACAAATAAGTTTGATTTTGATTTGAAAAAAAATAATTATGTATATGAAGTTATATTAGGGAAGTAAATTTTTTAATATAGAAATGAGTAAGAAAATTGAGTTAAAACCTAAAGTAATGAAGAAAAACTTAAAGTGGAAATGATAAATATTGTGTAACTATCTTTAGTAGAAGAAATTGTATTTTAAAAAAATTTAGAAGGGTTGGACTTTTATTTCATTGCTTAAATTTTTTTTATTAACAATAATTTTCAAAACTATTATTATATTCTTAAGTAAAAGATTTATATCAAAACTTTGCTTTAGAAAAAGAGGAGTGGAATTAAAAATCATTAACGGTCAATCCATATATAGTAATCTTGATGTAATTTAAAAAAAATTGAAAAAAGGGAGGAGAAGCTTGAGGAATAATGCCTATTAAAAAATTGGTTCCACATATGATCTTTTTAAAGTATAAGACTTGAGAAACTCTTAAGCTTAAGGATACAATATAATAAGTACAATTATTCTTAAAAAAATGTTTTTTAAGTGGATAAGATAGAATGCCTAAACTCTGTATTTGGAGAGTTTACATTATTTTTGAACTAGATAGGAACTCATATTTTCAGACTTCTTTACATTAAAATTTTCTAAACTCTACGTTGGTCTCATATACTAATGTTTTTTCTAAATTGGAGTACTATATTTCTATATTAAAATTTTACAATATCCTAAAAAAACTCATTTACATAGTTACTTATTTTGGTTTTAAAGGATTGGAGAGTCACTTGAGGACAAGTAACATTTTAAATTTGGGGGATTTTGATACACATAAAATATATAGTCTTTATGTACATATTTTTATACTTATTTTTGAGATATTGTGCTTAATGAGAGGTATTTGTTTGTTTTTCTTTCATGTACAATCAAATGGATAAAAAATGGAGAAAGGAGTGAAAAAAGATCAAATTTGGAAAAAAAATGGAGAAGGTTTGAAATTGATCTAAGGAGCTTATGCACAAGTGAAATAGAGAGAGCCGTGCCTAAGCGCCTAGTATCCCACGCTTAAGCAGTAGAAGTAGTTACATAATGATTCAATGAATTTGGATAAATTTTTGAAGAGTTTTTGAAGTAACCCTTGGTGAAAATGTGAGAAATGATTAATGGACATGAAAATTCATTAAATTGGATTTTGAAAGGAGGGAGCTTCTAGAAGATTCATTGAATATGGACACATTTTGAAGAGACACCAAGGCACATTTCAGAAAATTATAAAAGAAGACTTGGATTGAAGAGAGGGTGGAGGATCTTCAATCATCCATCCATAACCAACCACAACACGCCGCCATCGCCGTCCATAGCCTCCGATGCCACTTTTCTTTTTATTTTAAGTTGTAATTTGTATTATAAGTGAAGGAAGAGATTTAAAGTAACTTCAAGGCTTGGTGGAGAGGATTTGAGATAAATTTATATCATTATGACTACATTTGATTTTAATTTAAACTTCTAGTTTATTTGCATGATTTCTACTTTCAAACTCAAGTGTGGTTGTGTTTTCTCCATGAATTCTGAGTAGTTTTCTTTATCTTTTTCCTTAAAATGATAAGTGATTTAGTATTGGATGAAAGCTGTGTGAAGTATTAATATTTAATGTTGGAAGAAGTTGTGATGATTTTAAACCTTGTACTTCACTTACTTCTTGATTTGGCCAATTAAGACGTTAATACCAATTGTGAGAACATGTAAGATCTGAGATGGTATTATCTCAGTCAACAAATGGTTAGAATCACATGTGATTGTATGGATGAGAATGTAATTCATATGATTGAGTGCAGATAATTAAGGAAATAAACTTTGAAGGGTGTAGAATTAGAGGAATTTAGAGTGATAGTCTAAAGCCCCCAATTTGATTTATAGTTTTAGGTTTTGATATATGAAGTTAACCCCAGGTGGAAGGAGAAGAAAGAACTCTAGTGTGAGAACTAGTATCTTCATTGCCTAACCCATCTTCAAGAATATTCAAACTTTAAATTAGCCAATGTTCTTTATAGCATCTCTAGTATGGGTAAAGAATATTATTGCTCCTATTTTAGAGAACTCATTTCTAATACTTCCACAACATAATTCATATATTGGTTACTGATTAATGATAAAGAAAATCATATTTTATTTATATTGCCTTCATCTTGCAAATATCTAGATAAGTTAGTAAGTTGCTTACTTTATTTTTAATTATAAAAAATTACGAAGAGAATCAAACTTTCATTCCTATTATAGTATCTAGAGTTTAAGTAAGAACATTTTACTATATAGAATTTATTATCAAATTTCTCTTAGTTGTTATTCACATATTGTAGTTTTCCTTGTGGGTTCAATATTAGGGGCCTAATAAAAAAGTCCTATATTACTTTATAACGATACGAATACTTGCGTAGTATCCAATATTAAATATAATATTTTGTATTCTTATTTGCTTCGAAGTCAAAGTTTGTGCCTAGTTGTTGCTGGTGATCAAGTTTTTGGCAATGTTGCAATGTAAAAATTAAAATTGAGGAAAAATTAAGAATATAATTGCATACATTGCATTAGCATATATAAAGAGTCAAGATCAATAATCAAATAACTGATCATTTATGGAGGCTAGAAAATTATGGTGATAATGATATTGAGATAAATGAAAATTTTCTTGATGAACAATTATACTTTGTTTCTAAGTGTTCTATTCCATGGTATGTAGATATAGTTAACTATATAGTTAGTAATATTTTACCCTACAGATTAGATAGCCCCTAAAAGAAGAAGTTTATTCATGACACAAGATTTAATTTTGGGGCAACCCATATTTATATACAAAATGTAAGGACTTAGTTAACCGAAGATGTGTGCTTTTTGAAGAAACTAAGGAAATTATTAAAAAATGTCATGAACCTGATTTGGGAGATATTTTTTAGTAGATGGAACAACATTTAAAATTTTACAATCTGGATTTTACTGTCCTACTTTATTTAGGGATGTTAATACTTATGTAAAAATATGCAATAGATGTCAAAGAGTAGGCAATGTTTATAAGAGAAATGAAATGCCCCTAAATTTTACCTTAGAAATTGAAATTTTAAACATGAAGTTCTTAACCCATTGTGATGCTCAAAGTATTTTAAAATTTTTAAGGAAAATTATTTTTACTAGGTTTGGAATGCCAATAGTGATCATTACAGATGAGGGAAGTCATTTTAAGAACTTTAAAATTGAAACATTAATGAGTAAATATGGATTTAAACATCAAATTGTCAGAGCTTATCACCCTCAAACCAGTGGTTTAACATAAGTATCCAATTGTGAAATTAAAGACATTTTGGAAAAGACTGTAAATCCTAATAGGAAAGATTTGTCTGCTAGACTTGATTCTGCATTATGGGTCTATATGACTGCTTACAAAACTTCTATAGAAATATCACCTTATAAGCTCATATTTGGGAAGGCTTGTCACTTTCCAGTTGAATTAGAACATAAAGCTTATTGGATGATAAAAGAATTTAACTATAACATAAAAGATGTTGTTGAAAAATGATTACTTCAGTAAAATGAGCTCAAAGAAATTAGAAATGAGTTTTATGATAATGCTAGAATTTATAAAGAAAAAAAGAAAAATTGGCATGATTGGAAGATTTTAAGAAAATATTTTAAGCCTGGACAACATGTTTTATTATACAACACTCAATTGAAATTATTTCTCAGAAAATTTAAGTCTAGGTAGTCGAGGCCATTTATTGTAATGAAAGTTTATCCTTATGGTTTTATTGATATTAAAGATCCGAAAACTAAATGAATAATTAAAGTAAAGAGACATCGACTAAAACCTTACATTTGTGGAAACAAGCCCTTATATGATGAGATCCTAATGTTGGGTCAACCAGAGTAAAACATTTGATACGTCAGGTTGGCATTGTTAAACCAAGCACTTTATGGGAAGCAACCCATAGTTATATGTGTGGATTGATTTATGATCTTTATTGTTATATAGACTATATGATATAGTACTAAGACCTACAAGATGTAAGGAGACACAGAAAACTAATTTGATAATTGAAATGAGATTGAGAGGTGAAAATTTTGATGCGAGGTGAAATGGTGCGTATTTGAGCACTAGTGCCTAGGCGCCAAATCTAGGGCCTAAGTGCCAGCTTCCAGTAAGACTAGCACCTACGCGACAAAAACCATCGTCTAAGCACCACAGTTATGGGACGTGGGTAAAACCACCCTCAACAGCTTTAACCCATTTCTTTCCATTAAAACCCCCTAATTCTATCCTTAAAGCCTTAAAATTTGTATTTAAGCCTGAGAGAAGCAAATTTGAAGAGGAATTAAGTGCTTAGTCTAATTTTCTTGTCTAAATGGAGAGTAAATGTAATGTTGGTGTGAATGAGAAGAAGTTTGTGCACAAGAACACTCAAACTTACTTCAATGGCTTCCTTGCACTGAGTCTGGAGTGGATAACCGACAAATTGATTAAAGTTAAAGAGGGGTTAACAATTCTGCACAACAAGTTAAGCGACATGTATTACCAGCATGAGCATTTGGAGTGGCAGATTAAACTCAAGTTCAATCACATGGTGTGTTTTCATGAGTTCTAAGTAAATATGTATCACAACAACAAGTGGATCAGAGAGAAAATTGCTGCAGAATTTTCTTATACTCCTTTCTACCACTTGTATGATCGTAACTATCTATTGATAAAAAAAGTGGAAGATAATTTTGCCAAAAATTACTAATCATTAGAGGGTTTAAGTGTGGTAGATGTTTATGTTTTTAGTTATTGTGCCAACTTCAAAGTATGGGTGTGTTTAGTACTACATGATATAGTACTTGTATTAGTGTTTAGATTGATCTCTTTTGTTGTTTTATTATGTTCGTTGTATTGAAACTTTTTTGCTGTTAATGAAATTATGTTAAGTTTATAAAAATTCTTAGGTGTTAGTATGTTTGAGTGAATTAAAGTTTGGAAGTTATGATTGAGCAATTGAAAGTTGGGAGTTGTTAGGAAGATAATTGATCAGTGGAACGATGTTAAATTGATGTAATCTTGGTTCAAAGACCTTAGGATTGCTGTGCCACACTTTAAAGAGAAAATTTTACTAAATTTGGGCTTTGCACCTAGAAGATAAAACTGGCGTATAGGCGCCAGACCAGCTGAACCAGCCAAAAACTCCTTCAATCACGAATTTAACCGGACTATCACAATTTTTTGAGCTTAGACCGTCATCTTCTTCTTCCATTTCTTGAAAAGTGACTCCTAGGGCTCTCCATAGCTCACTATTCTTCAAGTTTTATAGCTTAAAATCACCAGATTTTGTCTTCTCAAGGTTAGATCTACATTTTGGCATAGAAATTTTGTTGTTTCACCATGGATTTCTTCCACATTGAGTGGAGGCCAAACATTGAAAAATTTTGGAAATTTTAGTGAGAAATCCATGGTTGGAAGTTTCAATTGCTTGAAAATTACTTGTAGGAGCCTTTAGAACTAATATAAGAAATTTATTTTGACTTTTTCTTGATTTTTGAGGGCTCCTAAAGTAAAGAGAGGAAAGGCTAAAGAAATTTTGGACAACAAGAAGTTTGTGAAAATCAAAGCACAAGATAGATACAATGATTTTCCATTGTCAAGGAAGTTTATTGTGGAGCAAAGTTTTTCTAGTCTTGATGGGGTGGTAGAAAATTTGATTGTTGCTCGACACTGGGAGGTTTTCTGCTACTTCATTACTGTAGCAGTTATTTGTGTTGTGAGTGAATTTTATGCGAATCTGCTTAAATCCCTAGAGTATGAGGTATTTGTTTAAGGAAGGTGAGTTATGTTTACTCCTGAGAGGTTCAATATTCTATATGGTTTACCTCCTGGTTTGTATTGCTACTACTTTGAGTTTGAGCCTTCTAAGTCTGAGCTCGATGAGAATATTTTTTACCTTACTGATGGGCGTGGAGTTTGGAAGATTAGGAATGAACATAAGGTAATTTTTTCTTCTTCTACACTTAATGCCCTATCAAAGGCATGATACTATTTAAGAGCACGGATGGCTCTAAGCGCTAGATAGAGCAAAAATGAGTAAAAATAAGTCACGGATGGGCCTCTAGGCGCTAGAGACAGTTATACATATATTCAATGAATTTGGACAAATTTCAAAAAGGTGCCTAAAGTGACTCGTATTTATTTTAAGAGCTTTATATATAAGAAACATTTTCACATAAATAGGAGAGAAGGATGTCATTTTTGGGTAAGTCAGACGACCATTGGGGTGGGTAGCCACCATAGTGAGAATGCGGTAATTGAGTGTTTCTTGAGTCTCGTGTGAGTCTTGTGGAGTCATTTTCAACCAAGAAACTTTAAAGGATTGCTTGGGGAAGAGTTTGAGATAATTATTTGTACTTTTATTTTGTATTATGTTTTCTTTTTTATGCTCGTGAATTCTGAGTGGTTTTCTTTTCTTTCTTCTTACAATAAGAAGTAATCATGTGTGGGGTTCGAATGTTTTAAAGATTACTTTATTCCAAAAATTTGTGATGGTATTTTCACCGGTTCTAAAACTTACTTTGCAAACTAGCCATTTGTAATGTTCAAATCAGTTGCAAAACATAATGACCCTAGAGGGCTATAATTTTACCCAACTAGTGAGTACCACACTAAAAATTGGATAGAGGGAATGCCAAATCCAAGGGGGAGTGCAAAAATATAGGGATAAGTTTTGATGGGCATAGAATTGATGATTCTAGAGTGAAAGGCTAGAACCTTTATCAAATTGGTGTTTAGTTTGGAACCTGAGGCCTATTTAATCATATAGAGAGGGCATAGTGCGTAATTTGGAAGCGAGAGACAAGAATCGACTTAGCACAACCATAATAATCAGAAGCTTAGCTTTAGATTAGCCAATGTTCTTTATGCACTCGGGAGAGGGTAAGGAATAGGTATGCTCTTATTTGTCAAAAAAGCTCATTTTCAACTTTAAGTATTTGATTCTTACACTAATTACAATCCCTTTGCAAGGAAAAAGACTTTTTATTGTAATCATACTTACTTGCACATTTGTAGTGCAGAAATTTTGCATTTTCTTTAAGATTTAATTTAAAAATAACAAAATTTAATTTATACCCTTTAAAAACAGTTCGATATTATTCTCCTAGAAATTTAGTTTACATTTTGAGTAGAAATATTTTTAAGTTAGCATTATAATTCCCATTTTCCCTATGGATTCGATACTAAGACTTTTAAGGAAAATTCTATTTTACTTGAAACGATACATATTCTTGCATAGTACCCCTAGTGTATAAGCCATTAATAAATTTTTCTCATATTTATTTTGCATACTAACCACTGAATATAAATTGGGTCAAGTTCTTAACCATCATTCAGAACTAAAATAATAATGTAATTGCGGGTCGTATTAGAGGCAATGACTCAAAAGATATGTATGCAACAAAGGTAGTGACCTGAATGGTTGGGCATGCTGTGAAAGCAGTAGTCTAGAATATGGGTATGCCATGGAGGCAGTGACCCGATAGGTTGGGCATGTCGTGAAGGTGGAGTGATGTTTAGAAAAGAATGTTTAATTTCATTTGTATTTTACACATTTTAATGCATCAAATTGTACTTTAATTAAAGGTTTTTTTTGTAGATACAACAGGTATTATAAGTGAAGCAAAGTGGAGATGACTTGGAGATAAGAAGGCTATGCGGCACTAGCGCCTTGGTGCCAGAATTCTTGGGTGCCTAAGTGCCTGTCCCAGACCTGGGAAACCAAGAAGCCGACACTTAAAGGCCAGACATTGGGTGCTTAGGAACCACTTCACCAGTGCCTTCTTTTGGGTGTGTAGGCACCCATACCAAAACAAGCAGACCGAGAGTCTAGTGCTTAGGCATCAACCCATTGCACCTAGAAGCCATAAACTGTCTGGGCAGTTTTCAGTAGTTCAAATCAATAATTTGTGAAGTTATTTAGCCATATAAAATAGCTTTTATAAAGGGAGGAGAGCAATGAATTGTGAGGAGAAGTCAAAGTATGTTGTAGGAAAGAATATGATAGGTTTCATTGATCATTTTGTGAGGAATTTGAGTTGTATTGTGAGGAGAGTATTTAGAAAAGCAACAAGGGATCAGAAGATCCTTGGAGGAGCATTCTCAGAGCTTTTCAAAAGAGAGAAAGCTAATTATTGTATATATGTTCTTATTATATTTTTGTAAACACAAATTTTTAGTGTATTTTCTTGTTTCAAATGATGTTTTGTGGAGTGTTCTTCATGTTTTCTAAGTAGTTCTCTTTTACTTTTTCTTATAATGGTTGAGAAGGTTGTGTAGGAGTGCAAATTATTTCTAAAATTGGTTTTTAAAACTAAATAGGATGAATAACAGTCTAAATTTCATTTACTTTTCATTTTGGCCAAGTGATTCGTTAAAATATATTGTGATCCATAATGACTCGGGAGAGCTATGGACGAACAACAAGGTTATTCACATTGATTTATAGGGTATGGTGTAAGTACTTTGTAAGGAGATGCAAATGTTAGGGATATAATATTTAATAGGTTCAAGTTGGGGTTTAAGGAATTAAAACCAACTTAACCAAACTTCTTTATACACTTAGAAAAGGGTAAATAAGAGATTTTCTCCTATTCTCACTAACCACATTCACAATTGACACTTTACATTTTCTAGAGTACCACTCAAACCATTAAAAGGAAAGGTAGCTTTAAAAATTTATAGTAACCAATCCATATAGGATAAATGAGATTTCTGTAGGAGTTAGCCTTTAAACTAGAATAGAATTTATTAGGAGTGATTTGTAGGACCTTTTGCATGCTAAGAACTAAACCTAATAGGAGTCTAATTCTATCACTCCACGTGAGATTGATATTGTGAACTTAAAATTCAATATTACTGATAAGACACGTTCACTTACGTGAGATCCCAGAGTGCGAGTGCAATTGGAAATATGTTGTATCAAGTTTTTGGCTGCAGCTTAGGAGCAACGGTGTAGTTAACTTAAGGGAATTTTAGTTGAACCATTTATTTCGAGACTTCAAAATATATATTATTAGTCTTTGTGTGTATTTTCTTGTTTGTTTGAAAAAGAAAATTGAAAATATTTTTGTGTGTTTGCTTAGCGTGTTTGAGTAAAATCTACTAGTTGAATCTTTAATCAGTGAATGCATAGTGTTAGACCTACAAAACTTGAACCCTATGATTCAAAACTAGAGATAACAATTAGTAAGATTAAAAATTAGAAAAGACTTCATAAAAATGTAGAAGAAATGACGAACAATCAACAAATTAATTTAGATACTTAGGAATCGATTATTGATCATCATAATGTGCATAGACCATTAAGGGAGCATGTTAATCCTATGACAGATGAAATTAACTTAAGTATTCAAGCCCTCATCGTAGAAGCTAACACATTTGAAATTAAGCCTGATAACATTTAAAAGATGCAGAACAACTAATTTGGGGGAACCCCATCTGAGGATCCAAATTTATACTTAGCAAGTTTCTTAGAACTTTGTACTACATTTTGCTATAATGGCTTCTCAAATGAGGTTGCTAGACTTAAGCTTTTTCCCTTTTTCACAAGGAATAAAGACAAAATGTGGTTGAAATCATTAGCTACTCGATCAATTATGACTGGGGGTGACTTAGCCTAAAGATTCTTAGCTAAGTATTTTCCACCTTAAGAAACAACTAAACTATGGAATGATATTACTTCATTTTTCCAAAACAAAGAAGAATTCATATATGAGGCTTGGAAATGATTTAAGAAGCTACTTTGGAAGTTCCCAGATCATGCACAGCCTGATAGGCTGATTATTTAGACTTTTTGTAATGGTTTAATAGGATCCCTTTGATCTATTATTTATGTTGCCTCTAGTAAATCACTCATGTCAAAGCTATTTGATAACGTTTATTCTCTGATTGAAGAGATGAACACAAAAAATTTCCAATGTCTTTCTGAGAGAGTAAACCCAAGAAGGTAGCTAGTGTAGATGAAATAGATGTGCTTTTGATTCTAACTTCTAATGTAGCAATCAAATCTAAGAAGCTAGACCAATTTTGGACAAATCAACCTCAAGTACTTCCAGAAATTGAGGAAAAATATGTTGGACAGTCGGTAAATACTAATACTTCATCATTTGAGACCTTAATGGCAATTAACAACAAACCTAACAACTCTTATTCCAATTTTTATAACCTAGGTTAGAAGAAACATACTAACTTTAACTGGAAAAACTAATTCTAATGGACAAAACTAAAAATGGGAAAATAACCTAGAAAATTATTTAAAAAATTTGAAATAACTAGGTTCGGACCAGCTATAGGCCTTTTTCATCTTCCAAGATTTAACTCTAACTAACAATTCAAGAAAAATAAGTTATCTTGGGAGAATGTTGTATTGCAGACAGCTAATCAACTGTAAAGTTGAGGTGCAGTAATTAGGAACATAGAAAACAAGTTGGGACATATTGATAACTCACTTAGAAATTTACTCCAAGAACTCTTCCTAGCATACTGATATTAATTATAAGGAGAAGAATATTGAGCATGTGAAAGCTATTCATATAAGGAGTGAAAGAGAACTGGAGGATGTAGTTCAAAAAAATGTTGAAATTGAAACGGAGAATGTATAACTTGAAAAACCTATAGAATATATTTCTAAGGACTTATAAAAAGTAGTCTCATCAACTAAGATTAATTTTAAAAAACCACCACATTCATTTACTTAAATAATTGAGAAACAAAAATTGGAGCAACAATTTTCTAGATTTTGGAAGTATTTAAGAAGTTACATATTAATATTCCTTTTACTGAGGCTCTAGAGCAAATGCATAGTTAAGTAAAGTTCATGAATGAAATTCTTAATAAGAAGAGAAAGTTTAGAGATTAGTAGATAGTAGCACTCAGTGAGGAGTGTAGTGTCATTATTCAAAAGAAGCTTCCTCAAAGGCTTAAGGATCCGGGGTGTTTTACTATCCCCTGTGCAAATTGAGAGAGATTTTGTGTGGCAAAGCGTTATGTGATATTAAAGCCAATATAAATCTTATGCCACTATATATCTTCCAATGTTTAGGATTAGGAGAGGTGTCTCCTACTAATCTGACCCCTCAACTATCTGATCGATCAATCACTTATCCATGGAGGTGATAGAAGATATTGTCGTAAAGTTGGAAAAAAAATATCTTTATAATTGATTGCATTATTTTAGATATGGAGGAAGATAATGAAATTCCCATAATATTAGCGTAACCTTTCCTATCCACTAGAAGATCCATGATAGATGTGCAAAAATGTGAATTAACTATGATGGTAAATGATCAAGAGGTTACATTTAATGTGTTAAAATCTATGAAGTATCCTTTTGAAGGAAATGAAGATGCTGTTTTCAGATAGATTTAATTAATTATTTGTGTAGTCACCATTTTTGAGAGAATTATGAAGTAAAAAAAGTAGTGCTAGAATTTAATGAGGAAAACTTTATAGACTTTGTTGATGAATCTGGTCTACTAGTAGAAGTGAACTCAAAAATTGTTAAGGAGGGTTTGATATTTTAGATCTTGTGATTGCTCAGGGGCTTAATCCCTTAATTGGGAAGGCTATGTCTGTGAGGGGAAAACCTTCATTTTTATGAAGGTTTTATTTTTTTGATTGTTCGGGGGCTTCATCCTTGATGAATGTGCTGAAGCTACTTTGATCTAGAGAACAAGGGAATTCTTTGATCCACATTCCCTAAATTGGGAAGGCTATGTCTGCGAGGGAAAAAAACTTCATTTTTGTGAAGGTTTAATTTTCGTGGAAAAGCCCCTTCAAATTTTTCTAGACAACTAGAGGTAGACCTTTTGTTACATTGTGTAATGGACGACGACTATGACTTCATCCCAGCCTTAGATCATATGCGACGTTAATAGTGTGAGTTTGATTTTCCATTGAGCATGCTGGGTTTCACTTTTTGCATGCCATTTACGAAAATTTGCATGTGTCATTTTGATTATGTGATTACTTTGATTTAATCGTTTGTCTCAGTCCGATCTACTAATCACTTGGGTTTGATCTGTCATGCCGTGTCAATCGACTGATCACTTGGGTTCATTTAGTTGTTCGTATATGATCGATCAATTATTTTGGTGCGATTTACTATATTGACTAGATTGACCAATTATATTAGTCTGATCAAATACTCCGACATGATCACCCAATCACTTGGGTCTGATAGGTTGTCTCAGCTAGATCGATCAATCATTTCGGTCCGTTCATCCCTTTTTCGCTAACTTTGTTTGAACGGTGTATGCTTATGTGCATTTTTTCATCACGTTGCTTGTTTGGTTTGCTTGTTGCATGAATCTTCATGTGTTTGAAAATCCTTTTTTGGCCTTATACCTATGTTTTATTTTATTGACATGTAAAATTATTTTTTTTCCATCTATGATGTTTAGAATTTGGCAAGTTTGGGTGTCACTTTAAGTGTCATTACTTGCATTGTATCTTTGAGCATCTGTACCTGAAAGTATCTCTCTCACATGCGTCATTGTATGCACGTGGATAGATGCTTGCACACTACATGAGGAGGTAGCTTACATATAAAGCCACATGTTGTGTAATTCTCTTTAATGAGTATTGTTCTACCTTACCTTCTGTGACATCATCTTGGAGTGTTGTAGGTATCTCACGTTGTGGGTAGTATGAGTCATAATTTCATCCACTAAACTTGTGTGAGGTATAATGTGTGTCCACCTAGGTATGTGCTGCTCACTTGGCTTGAATCACATTACCTAACATATTTGGCACTTAGCATATTTTGTATGCTAATCATTTTCCTTAAGTTTTCTTTATGCATTGATTGCTTGTTTGCATGTTCTTGTTTGAGTGCTTCTAGGGAAAGATGTAATTCTTTTTATATGTGTCACATACTTGATGCAAACTCATTTATAGTACTTGTCTGCTTGTTTCATGACACCCGATTCTATTCCCTGGTGAGGTGTAATTCCAAATATAGGTGGTCTATATCTGGCATACCTAGTTTTTTATGTTAGTGGGTTTCTGTAAGATGAGCTAAAACTTTTTTATAGAAATATTATAGTCCAAATTAGAAGAATTTCCATTAAATTAGATGATATCTAAGGTATCAGAAAATTTAGTATTAAACTTAGGAATCCTGATTTTCTATTTAATTAATAATTGAATTAAAATTTTCCAAACTTTAGATTCTTAGAAAAATATTATTTTCAAAATTTATGAAATTTATTTTGAAAATAATTTTACTAATACCTTCTGAAATTAAGTTTAGGATTGATCCTAAGTTTTATTCCTTAGCAAGATTCAAGTGAAATTAATTTTTAGTTAGGTCCTAATCCTCAAGCATCTCCCCACATATTATCTTTTTTACTTTTATTTCCTTTCTTTTTCTTTTCTATTTCTTTTCTTTCAGGATCATTTTACACTTTTATGTGAGGATTACTATATCTGGTTAGGCCTTTAATGATTTTGAATTTCACTATCCTTTTTCTAAAGCTAAGAAATTATTTTCTATCCTTAATTTAAAATGTAGCATTAGAAAAAGAACTTTTAATAGAGTTTAAACTCTTCAAAAAGTATTATTCTAAAGCTCCTTAATTTTTCAAAAATTCAATTTTTCCTACTATATATAGTAAAATCATTTCTCCATTATTTTCTTCTAAACATCTTAACTTTAGTTTCATCCTTTTTACTAAAGTTTTTACTAAGTTTTCCTATTGCATTTCTATAATTAAAATTTTAGTAATCTTAAGATAACTCCACATACAAAGATTATTTTTCAAATAAAATTTATTTGTAGTTTCTTTTAAGAAAAGTAAAGTTTAATGTTGAAATTTATTTTTCTTGCTCCCCCAAACTATTATTTTTAAATATTTTATAATCAATTCCTTAAAATTTAGTTGAAAGAAAAAGGAAAGTTGAATCTACCAGCTACAACAACATCCTATCAAATTCATATACATGCATAATCACGATAGAATGACTTTCGAAAAAAGTAAATCTAGCCTAAAACTTTCTTGCAATAATATTAAACAAAAAGGACGTATACAAATAGTACATGTACCAAATATAACAGTAGATGCGTAAAATTTTTAGGTTCAAAATTAATAGAGGGAATTGCTAATAAACAAGGCTTGAATATAAATATATGTTCATTTAACACAAAGAACTCTAACATTCATTTCATAAAAATAAAGATACAAGCACAGTTCAATGCACGATCACAACATCACACATACAACATACATATATCAATCCAACAAAAACAAACAAACACTAATAGACCTAAACATCAGAGTTCGACACATAAACAAAGAAATCTTCTCATTAACAATCATACCAATAAAGACAATCACGGGGTGCCTGATCCACCTAAAAATTACCTATTTTTAGTGTGCATTTCATGCTCATTTTATGCATATTTTTAAAGATATTGCACTTTAAAGAAATGTATTTTGCTTTCTTTTAGTTTAAGGTGCATGGAATGGACATTTAGAGTAAATGAAGAAAAAATGGAGCAAAAATATAAGATTTTGTATGGAGCCATAGCGCCACCCTTGGCACCATATCACCACTTATTAAGTACATTGGGAGCTATAGCACCCCAGAATGGTGATATAGTGTTGGTAAGAAACTTTCTAGAATATCCATCTAATTTGGCCAAATTTTGAAGGGGTCTTGAAGTGACCCTTAGAGTTTTTTAGTTATCTATTAATAAGGCCAAATTCTATGCGAAAATAGAGAAGTTTGGGGGTGTGTTGGAGAAGCCTTTTGGAAGGTTTGGAGAATACTTTTGGAAGGTTTAAAGAAGACTTCTTGAAGGTTTTAGAGAGCGTGTGTTTGTGTGAGTGAGAGCCTTTGTTTTGTGTATTATTTTAGAGATTGCTTCAAGGAGACTTTAGGAATTGCTTGGGGAGAAGACATAAAGGTAAGTATCATGTTTTTGTGTTTATGTTTTTGTTGTATTACTTGGATTTCAATACAAATTATATGCTTTTGTTTTATCTCCAAGAAGTCTAAGAAGTTCCCTTTCTTTCTCCTTGCATATGCGAATTAATATTGTGGGATGAGAATGAATTAAAGATCTCTTTTTAATTTTCTTAAAACATTGTGATGATATTTTACCTGGTTCTTCATTGACTTTACAAACTAATAATTTATATTGGTAAAATCCATTGAGAAACATAATGATTCAGGAGGACTATGATTTCACCAACTTGTGAATGCCACAATTCAACTTGGGCAGAGCTATCGCGATCATTTGAGGGGGAGTGCAAATAGATAGGGAGATAAGTTTTGTTGGCCGTAGAATTAATGTTTCTAAGGTGACAGTTTAGACTCTTTTAATGAATTTGGTCTAGAGCTTGGATCGTAAGGGTCCCTAGTAGGTCCATAGAGAGGGCGCATTGGGCAATATGTAAGTGAGAGTTCATAATCTACTCAACACTACTACACAAGCTGGTGAATGTTATTTGCTAGCACTAAGAGGGAGTAAAATATAGTAATGCTCCTATTTGACACAATACATAATTTTATTTTTTCATCATTCAAATCTTTCACTGATTAACATCTCTTTGCAAGAAAAAAGATCTTTTTATAACATTGAAACTCTCTTTTTAATTTTGTTAGTCTTTTAATCTTTGTTAGTCTAAACTTTGTTCTTATTTTCTACCTAAATTTAGTGTTAAACTATTACCAACATTTTGATGTTGTTGTCCTATCATATTTATTTGCAATTTAGATAGAGGTTTTCCAAGTCATTATTAAGAATTTTTGTTTTCCACGTGTGATCGATACTAGGGTTTTTAAGGAAAATCTTATATTACTTGAAACGATATGTATACTCGTGTAGTAACCCTAATGAGCAGACTTATTATTTATTTTCTAAATCATTTAATTTATTCACACTAGCCACTAAATATAATTTGGGATGAGTTTTTGTCAATCTTTTGAAGTTAAGAAAAATCCGCGTAGTTGCAAGTTGGGTTATGTTTTTGGCGTTGTTTGCGGGAAAGAAATAGAATTTATTGACTTAAAAAAATTATATTTAAATTGTAAATTTATTTTTATCAGAATTAAAATTAATTTTGGTACAATTGAATTTTTTGAAATCTTAAAAAAGTTAATAAATATACAAAAAATTATAAAACCCAAAAATCAAAAAAATTGAAAAAAAACAAAATCCAAAATTTTTAAGTATTTTTATTTTCTGAAAATTTATCATTTGCATGTGTAGTTTGGGATCTAAAAGTTTAGTGCCCTATGATTCTAAATTAGAATGAACAATAAGAAAAATTTGAAAACAAAAAGGTCTTTACAACATTCAAGAAATGACAAACATATCACAAAATAACAATGAGATTCAAAATACTAAAAATGAACATCATAATTTACAAAAAAGTTTAAAGGATTATGCGAACCCTACAACAGATGAAATTCCTTTAAGTATTCAAACACATGTTGTAGTAGCTAACTCATATGAACTTAAACCTAGAATAATACAAATGATACAAAACAATCAATTTGGGGGAACACCATCTCCGGATCCAAATTTACATTTAACAAGTTTTCTAGAACTGTGTGCTATATTTAATTATGATGGCATGTCAAATGATGCTGTCATACTTAGAATTTTCCTTTTTCCTTAAGGTATAAAGCTAAGATGTGATTAAATTCATTAGCACTTGGATATATTAGAACTAGGGGGATTTAGCACAATATTTTTTATCTATTTACTTTCCTCCTTCAAAGACTACTAAGCTTAGAAATGATATTGCTTCTTTTACTAAATATGAAAGAGAGTTAATATATGACGCTTCAGAATGATTTAAGGAACTCCTTTGAAAGTGTCCAAATCATGCTCTACCAGACTGGTTAATTATTCAAACTTTTTATAATGGGTTAGTAGGATCCCTTTTATCTATCATAGATGTCGCTACTGTAGGTTCATTAATGTCTGAACCATTTGATGAATCTTACTCATTAATTGAAGAGATGGCCAATAATAATTTTTAGTATCCCTCTAAAAGGTTAAATCTAAATAAAATAGCCAGTATTCATGATAATGATGCATTTTCAATTATTGCATCTTAAGTTGCTGCATTATCTAGGAACATAGAGCAAATTGGAATGAACTTTTCTAAAACACCCCATGTGATTGAAGAAAATTCATTAGGATTATTGATTGATTCTCAAACTTCATTAGAAACTATAAATTCTATTAATCAACCCAATAACTAATATTTTAACTATTACAACCCAGGTTGGAAAAACGATCCTAATTTTAACTAGACCAACAATTCTAATGTTGGAAGTCAACAATGAAAGAATAATCAAGTAAACCCATTAGGAAACTGTAACAACCAGGGTAATACTAACTATAGAACTACTTATCCTATTGGATTTTTCAGTAATCAACAAGTTAAGGAGAAGCAGTTGACTATAGAAGAATTAGTGTTACAAATGGGTAATCAATTACAAAGTCAAAGTGCTGTTATTAGAAACATTGAGAAACAACTGAAAAAAATTGCTAACACACTTAGCAATAGGCCTTAAGGAACACTTCCTAGTAATGTTGAGATCAATCCTAAAGATAAAAATAAAGAATAAGAACAAGTTAAAGTTTTCAACTGAGGAGTTGAAAGGAATTAAATATTGTAGTTCAAGAAGAGATTGAAGTTTAGAGAGAAAATGCCAAAACTGAAAAACCTGAGGAACCTATTCCTAATGAAGTAGAATTACCTATCTCTCAAAGACTTAGGCATCAAAAGTTGGATCAACAATTTTCATGATTTTTTGAGATATTTAAGAAGCTTACAATTAATATTCCTTTTGTAGAAAACTATGAAACAGATGCGAGGTTATGCCAAATTTATGAAAGAATTTTAAAATAAAAAAAAGGAAGTTTAAAGATTATGAGACTTTTGCACTTAGTGAAGTATATAGTGCAATAATCTAGAAGAATCTTCCTAAAAAACTTAATGATCCTAGTAGTTTCAGTATACCATATGCAATTGAAGAAACATTTTGTGGAAAAGCTCTAGAAGCAAGTATTAATCTAGTGCCATTATCTATATTTAGAAGGTTAGGTTTAGGAGAGATACCTCCCACTACTGTAACCCTACAACTAGCTGATCGATCTATTACTTATCCCAAAGGGGTTTTAGAAGATGTGTTGGTTAAAGTGGATAACTTTATCTTCCCTGTTAATTTTATTATGTTAGATATGGAAGAAGATAAATAAATTTCTATCATTTTGGGGAGTCCTTTCCTTGCCACTGGATGTGCAATGATAGATTTGTAGAAAGGAGTATTAACCATGAGAGTTAATGACCAGAAAGTTACATTTAATATGCGTCAATCAATATAGTATCCTAATAAAGAAAAAAGATGGTAAATGTTACAAAATGAAAATTATTGATTATATGATTACTAAGCATTACCAAGAAAGATGTGAAGTCATATGTGATAAAAAAGATAAAGTCATGTCAGATCAAAAAGGACTGGAAAGTGAAACTGAATGTGATTTTGAAGATAAATCAAATGAGATAAACACTGAGGATTCAAGTTATGTTCAGGAAAACTTTGAAATTTTATATACTATTGGAAATAGTAAACCTTTGATTCCTTCCATTGAAAACCACCTGAACTTAAGATAAAATTTCTCCCTACTAATTTAAAGTATGCATTTTTGGGGAACTAATCTACATTGCCACTTATTATATCCTTAGATTTGATTACAAACTAAAAAGAAAAATTATTGGAGACATTGAAAAATCATAAGAAATCCTTTGGATGGACATTAACTGGTATTAAAGAAATTAACCCTTTCAATCTGTATGCACAAAATTTTAATGGATGATAAACATAAACCTAGGGCTGTTCCTCAAAGGAGATTGAATCCTATAATGAAAACGTTGTTAAGAAAGAAATTTTAAAATGGTTGGATGCGGGAATTATTTATCCTATTTCAGAGAGTTCATAGGTTAAGTCTTATTCATTGTGTTCCTAAGAAAGAGGGAGTGACTGTAGTTTTAAATGAAAAGATTGAATTAATTTCAACAAAACAAGTCACTGGATGGTGAACCTATATTGATTATATAAAATTGAACTCTGCCACTAGGAAAGATCACTTTCTTTTACCTTTCCTGGACCAAATAGTGGACAAACTCATTGGGCACCGTTATTTTTGGTTTTTGGATGGATATACTGGATGCCACCAAATACCTATAACTTTTGAGGATAAAGAGAAGAGAACATTTACTCATTCATATGAAACTTTTACTTTTAGGAGGAAGCCATTTGGATTACGTAATGCACCTGCAACATTTCAAAGATGTATGATGTCAATTTTCTGATATTTAATTAAAAATGGAATTAAAGTTTTTATGGATGATTTCTTAGTTTTTGGAAACTATTTAATTCATGTTTAGATCATTTAACAAGGGTTCTAAAATGATGTGAAGAAATAAACCTTGTTCTCAATTGGGACAAATGCCAATTTATGGTTGTAGGAGGAATTGTATTAAGACATAAGATTTCAGAGAAAGACATGGAAGTAGATCTATCAAAAACTCAAGTTATTGTTGAATTACCACCTCCTAATACTGTATGATGGGTAAGAAATTTTCTGAGACATGTTGGTTTCTACTTGCATTATATTAAAGACTTTTTAAAAATTTCTAAGCCTTCATGTCATCTTTTGGAAAAAGACACTAATTTTGATTTTAAAGAGGAATGCCTGAATGCGTTCAAGTTATTAAAAGAAAAAATTAATCACTAAACCTATTATTGTTTCACCTGATTGGAAAAAAACATTTTGAATTAATGTGTAATGCTAGTGATTATGCTATAGGGGTTGTTTTAAGGCAAAGATACGACAAAATTTTTAAAGTAATATACTATGCAAGTAAAACCCTTAATGAAGCTCAAATTAATTACAATACTACTAAAAAGGAATTATTAGATATAGTGTATGCTTTTGATAAATTCATACCTTATCTTATTGGTGCTAAAATACTGATCATTTTGCTATAAAATATCTAACAATGAAGAAGGTTGCAAAATCATGATTAATTAGATGGGTTCTTCTGATGCAAGAATTTAATTTTCAAGTTATTGATAGGAAGGGTGCTGATAATCAGATACCTAATCATTGGTCAAGGCTTGAACAGGAAAATAATGTTAAATTTAATGGCAAAATTAATGAAAATTTTTCTGATGAACAACTTTATGCAACTAATGAATGGTAAATTTCATGGGATGCTGATATAGTTAACTACTTAGTTAGCAACATTTTACTCTACGTATTAGATAACCATCAAATTAAAAAGTTCATACATAACGTAAAATTTTTTTTTTGGGATGACCCTTATTTATATAAACAATGTAAGGACTTATTTATTTGAAGATGTGTACCGATATAAGTGACCAAAGAAATTATGCAAAAATGTCATAAATCGATTGTGAGGGACATTTTGGGGTTAATAAAACTACATTTAAGATTTTACAATCTAAATTTTATTGGCCTACATTGTTTAGAGATGTTAATACCTACATAAAATCATGTGATAGTTATCAAAGAGTAGGCAATACTTTTAGAAGAAATGACATGCCTCTAAGTTTGACTCTAGAAGTTAAAATTTTTTATGTTTGGGGATTAGATTTTATGGGGCCATTTATACCATCTTCTAAAAAAATTTATATTTTGATAGGTCTGGATTACGTTTCTAAACGAATTGAAGCAGTTTCCTTACCTCGCTGTGATGCTAAGAGTTGCAAAATTTTTAAGGAAAAATACTTTTACAAGATTTAGAATTCCTAGAGTAATCATTATAAATAGGGGAAGTCATTTTAAGAACAAAATATCTAAAACATTAACTCAAGATTATGGGATTAAACACAAAATTTCCATAGCTTACCACCCTCAAACTAGTGGTTTAACAAAAGTATCTAATATTAAAATTAAAAGAATATTAAAAAAAACTATAAATCCTATCTGGACAGATTGGTTTGCTAGACTTGACAGTGCATTAGGGGCCTATAGGATTGCTTACAAATCTTCTAAATGAATGTCACCATATAGGCTCATATACAGAAAAGGTTATCATTTTTCCAGTTGACTTGAAGCAAAAAGCTTATTGGGCTATTAAAGAGTTTAATTATAATTTGAAAGTTATTGGTGAGAAAAGATTATTACAATTTAATGAGCTTGAAAAGATAAGAAATGAATCTTATGAGAATGCCATAATTTATAAGGAGAACATGAACATGAGGCATGATCAGAGGATTTTGAAAAAAACATTTTGAGCCTGGATAAGAAGTTTTATTATACAATACAAGATTAAAATTATTTCCATGAAATCTTAAGTCCAGGTGGTCAGAGCCCTTTAATGTGGTAAGAGTTTATCCATATGGTGCTATTGATATTGAAGAGCCTAAAATTGGAAGAATAATTAAGTTAAATGGACACAAATTAAAAGATTATATAAGTGGAGAGAGTCCTACATTTAAGGAGATCCTAATGTTTGGTCAAGCAGAGTAAAATCCTCAATATTTTGGGCCGATGAGTTTAAACCAAGCGCTTTTTAGGAAGCAACCCATAGTTATTGATGTGGTTTGATTTGTTTAGTGATTGTTGCTATGATGAGTTTATGAAGTGATATTAAGCCTTACATGATTAAGAAAAGAAAAAAAAATATTTTATTGATGAAAATGAGGCGGGGATGAAAGAAATTTGACATTTGAAAAGTCAGTTTGGTGATATAGTGCCAGATCTGGCGCAATAGCGCCACAGTTCGAATAACCCTCCAAAACCGCCCAAAATTTGGTTTTCTACCTTCTTCTTCTTTCTTATTCTTTATAAAATAGCTTAGAATGGTAATGAAGGCATCCTTTCACAGTTCTAAACATTCTATAGAGAGTAGAAGTAGAAATCTCATACTTAGAGAGCAATAGAGAGTAGTAGCAATGAAAGGTTTAAAGACAGAAGATGACACATAAGGATACTTAGACCTACTTCAATGAATTTATTGCATTAAGTTTGGAGAGGATTATCGATAAACTTAGAAAGATTGAAGAGTAGTTATCTCATCTCCATATCAAGTTAAGCGACATGTACCATCAGTACGAGCACTTGGAGTGGCAATTGAAACTCCAAATCAACCACATGCCATGTTTCCAAGATTACCAAGTAAGTATGTATAGCAACAACAAATGGATTGATGATAAGGTTACTCATGATTTCCCTCTTGCTCCATTCTACCATATCTTTGATTGTAATTATTTAGAGGGTGAAAGGTGGGGGACATCATTGAACATAACTACTCTTAAGTGTTTGATTATGTGAAAATATGTTAGTGTACAGTTTTTAAGTGTGGTGTGCTAACTTTGTTATTTATTGTAGCTATAACACTTCTTAAATAATTTTTTATTTTTATATAGACATCTAATTAAGTTTTTGTTATGTCCTATGTACTGGATTTATTATTAATATAAGAAAACAAGTTCTATTCTGGTGTGAAAAGTTGGCCTTATGTGTTTGAATTGATAGTTACATACTTAAATTTTGGGATGATGATGAACTGAATAACATTCTAAATAGTTGTTAAAATTGAAATAACAGAGTTTAAAAATTTTAGTTTTACCTTTCTCTTTCAAAATATAAAAGAATTTCCAAACTCTGAATATGTTTGAATGGAGCCATAACGCCACTCATCAGGCAAAGCATGGCGCCATAGCACCATAACGCGGTGCCATAGCCCCGTACCAACTTGAAACTCGTTTTTAGTGTTAAAATACCAATTTTCACCATTTTTCACCTTGGTTCATCTTCTTCCTCCCATATTTAGCAACTTGCTCCCCCTATGGCTTGAATTTGTGCTTGATTGGCTTGTAGTTGAGGCTTCAAACTCTATATTTCATCTTCTCTAGCTAAGATCTACATTTTGGCATAAAACATTTTTAATTTCTCCATGGATTTCTTCCACATTGTGGTTAGGCTAATAATTTGAAATTTTGACAAAAATAGTGAGAAATCCATGGATGAATTCTTATATGGTTTAGAATGTATTTGTTGGAGTCATATGAAGTTACATTTTGAACTTATTGGAAATTTTATTAATTTTTTTTTTAGATTTCACATGGCTCTTAAAATGAAGAGGTTGTTATTTTTCTTTTATTTTAATTCTTGTATTTGGATTTTTTGTTGTTAGTTATTTATTGTACTTTTGTTGGAATGTTATGGTTTTACTTTGTTTAGAACTTAAGGAGTGCATTTGTATTGAACTATTGTGTTGCATTTCTTTTTATTCTACTATTTTATGTTTACTTTTTGCTCCAGTTTATATTATTGGTGTGCTAGAGTAGTCTTTTACTTGTGCTTTTATTGTTATACATTCTAATTTTAGATTTATTACTTCTCAACACCTATTTTTATTACTTGTAATTGTCTTGTTCTCTTATTTATAACTTTTAATTTTTTTCTCTTTCTTCATGCTTATTATAAACTATATTGTTTTAAATTAATGAAAATTTAAGTTTGGGGGAAGGGAGAAAAACTTTTTGAAACTGAACCTTATTTGTCTTCAATAAACTATACTTTCAAAAATTATTTTCAAATAACTTGTCGTATGTTGGGTTAACTTTAGATAATTATATTTTTGATTTTATAAATATCATAGAAGACTTAAGTAAAATTTTTTAATAGTAAATGTTAATTCTAGAGTTAAGATATTTAATATAAGAGTATAAAAATATGGTTTTACTATTTAAAGTAAAGAATATTATATTTTTGGAAATATTAAGTCTTTTAGATTTACACTTAAGAGGAAGAATTGAGACTTTATGAAAAATTTTTGTCAAAGCTAATACAAATTTATCAAGTAAGGAAGGGTGAGAAGTTTATAACTTTAAGAAGAGGATGGTGAAGTTCAAAATCATTAAAAGCTATTCAGATATAGTAATCCTCACATGACATGTAAAGAAAAATAAATGATTAAAAATGACCCTGAAAGAAAAAGAAAAGAAAAGTCAAAAGAAAAAGAAAAAAAAATGAAAAAATATTTGAGGAGAAGCTTGAGGAGATCCCTAATAAAAAATTGGCTTAACTTGAATCATCTTAAAGAAGAGGACTTATTTACATTTCTGAACTTATTTCTGAAGTATTAGCATCCATACTAGTAGAGCTCTCATGAAATTCTTTTTCTTGTAATTCCACTAAGCATCCTTAGTATGAAAAATTGTAGTTATTCTTGAAATGAATAGGAAATCAAAACTCTTAGACTTGACTATTAGATATTCTTACATTTTAGTTTTAACATGAGTTATTGAAAATTTTTCTAAAGTTTCACAATTGCATTTATAGGACAAAAACTATAGAAATATTTAAGTAAAACTCACTACCATAAGTTATAACTTTTTGTATACTAAAAGAGTTACTTGAGGACAAGGAATATTTAAGTTTGGGGGAATTGATTCACCTAAAATTTACATGTTTTTAGTATATATTTCATGCTTATTTATTACATATTTTTGATGATATTGCACTTTAAAGGAAGGTATTTTGCATGTTTTTGGCTTCAGGTACATGAAATGGACATTTTGGGAAAATGAAGACAAAATGGAGAAAAAATGGAAAAATTTTTTTGGTGCCATAGCGCCACTTATCAAGTGCATTGGGCACTATAGTACCCTAGACTAGCACTATAGCGTCGATAACGAACTGTCTAAAATATCCATTAAATTTGACAAAATTTGGAAGGGGTACTTGAAGTGACCCTTGGTGATTTTTAATTATCTATTAATAGGGCTAAACTTTGGATGAAAATGGAGATGTTTGGGGTGTGTTGGAGAAGACTTTTGGAAAGCTTGGAGAAGTCTTCTTGAAGGTTTTAGTGTGTGTAATTGTGAGTGAGAGTCTTTATCTTTTTGTAAGAGTTTTCAGATTGCTTCAAGGAAACTTAAGGATTTGCTTGAGGAGAAGATATAAAGATAAGTATCTTGTATATGTTTTTAAATTTTTGTTTTAAGACTTTGCTTTCAATACAAATCATGTGTTTTTGTTTTTTCTCAACGAATTCTGAGTAGTTCCCTTTCTTTCTCCTTACATATGAGAATTAATCTTGTGGGATGAGAATGAGTTAATAATCTCTTTTTTATTTTCTTAAAAATATTTTGATGGTATTTTCATCGGTTCTTCATTGGTTTTGTAAACTGGCCATTTCTATTATTAAAATCTGTTAGGAAACATAATAACCTGGGAAGGCTATGATTTTACCAACTTGTGAATGCCACATTTCAATTTGGGTAGAGCTGCCACGATCACCTGAGGGGGAGTGCAAATAGAGAGGGAGAAAAGTTTTGATGGGCATATAATTGTTGTTTCTAGAGTGATAGACTAGATTTTTTTATCAATTCGATCTAGAGTTTGGATTGTAAGGGTCCTCAGTAGGTCCTATAGTGAGGGAACATTGGGTAATCTGGAAGTGAGAGGCCAGAATCTACTCATCACTACTACACAAGCTCTTCAAAAACTCTAGGTTAGCCAATGTTCGTTGTTAGCACTGAGAAGGGGTAGAAAATAGGAATGCTTCTACTTAGCACAATACATCATTTTATCTTTTTCATCATTAAAATCGTACACTGATTAAAATCTCTTTGCAAGGGTATATATATTTTTATAACATTCAAACTCTCTTTTAAGCTTTATTAGTCTTTTAAACTTTGTTAGTCTTTTAATCTTTTCTAGTCTTTTGAACTTTGTTCTTGTTTTCTACCTAAATTTAGTGTTAAACTATTACCAACATTTATATATTATTCTCTTATCATATTTATGTGAAATTTAGAAAGAGGTTTTGCAAGTCATTATAAAGAATTTTGGCTTTCCTCATGAGATTGATACTGGGGGTTTTAAGAAAAATCCTATATTACTTGAAACAAAATGTATACTTGTGTAGTATCTCTAGTGTGAATAATTATTATCTATTTTCTAAATCATTTCATTTATTCACACTAGCAGCTAAATATAATTTGGGTTAAGTTTTTGACAATCTTTTGGAGTTAAGAAAATATATGTGGTTGCTGGTTGGGTTAGTGCCTCCCATGAAGCACTTGGTTTAACGTTTCCAGCCTTACAAAGGATTCCTCCCGGATCATAATTCCATTTAAGAAATCCCTGAACAATAGCCCACTTTTTTCCAGATCTTGAGATTCTTATTAAATTCTCGGAGTTTAGTTTTTCTGTCAGCTTTTCCTTTTCAGATTGATTCAGATTATTGTTCCACATGTTTCTTTCTTGATCTAATATTCTTCTAACAATTTTCTTAATTTACATATTAATATCATCTTTAAAACTTAAAAGAAGTGGATCTCTATATGATAACTCAAAATCTACTAAATTTTGGATCAAATTCTCTCTACATGATGTAGATTCTAAATCAAATTCTACTAGGCTACTCTTCTGTCTCAAGTTATCTTCTAATTCTTCCCATTGGGGTTAAGGAAATGGTGGAGGTAGTCTTTTTATATTTATCTTGGTTGATGAAAAAAGTTTTTGTGGTTCCTTAAGAATTTCTTCCATTGGTCTTTCAATCTCCTTTCCTTTTTTCTCAATTTAACCTTCTTTTGAACCATATCCTCCAATTCTCTTCTACTTCTTAGTTGAATAGCTTTATCGTACCCACCATTCTTCTCCTTAGGGTTTAGCTTAGGGTCACTGGGTAAAATATCTGGAATATGATTATTAATTGAATAAACAATCTGCTTTAATTGATTTTATTTATTCTTTATTGCAACATCTTGACTTTCTAGACGACTCTCTATTTGAATAACAGTCTCTTCTAATAATAGATCCTTCTCATTCTGTGGGCTAAAGTTAAATCTATGAGGAAAAGAAAGTACAACGTTAAAATTATCGTGATTATTCCATTTACATATCTGATTAAGTTGATTTTCTTTCCACAGTTGGTTTCTTACTCGAAAATTGTTATTACAGTTAAAGTTAGAATGATTCTCCTAGCATTAATTGTAATAATCATAATAAGTACTGTGTATCTCAGAGCTAGTGTTAAAATAATTAGTCTCATTCCATTATCCAAATGAATTTTCCTCAATAACTAAGGGTACTTGAGGATAATTTTCTATATATTGATTTAACTTTCTCACAATATCACTAGCTTGTCGGTCACTAAATTAGAAGTTATCAGTTGCCAGAATGGATATCCCGATGCCCGGTTTAATTTAATATATGTATATATAATTTTGAAAAGTAATATTTTTAAATTTTGAAAAGACGAGACTGAACTGATCCCATATCCTCAATAGGTTAAATAAATGAGCATAATATCATAAGCAATGCATCCATCCCGAAAAAATATATACACTACTCAATGGTAAGATTCGATTAAATAAAATAAATAATTTATGACATCAGTTTAAGTCTGCGAAAAATAATTTTTTATGTTGACCGACAAGTTTTCCTATTTAATACAAGAAATTAAATAGGGTTTATATTAAGTCAGGTTCTTAAAGTTTCCTATGAAGGCATACCCCTATAGTTAATTACATCTTAGATAACATAAGTCACCTAAGAAAAATCTCGATAAAAATCAGAGAATATTGTCTTCCAGGAGTTCAAATGGATAGGACTCTTTGAAAGATTGGACAAAGAGGTGTGAAATGAGAATGACTCAAATTTGGAAAAATTATTTATAGAATCTAGAGGAAGAAGAACTAAGGGTTGTCACAGATCCTGAGATAAATCTCGGTGACTTTCTAAGCTATCTTATGGTTTGGCTTCAGTTTCAGAGAGAATTATTTAAATATTTCATCAAGCCAAGTTTATTAATTAGAGCATACATTTATGCGAGATGGTCACACAAATAGCATGGAAGATATGAAGATTTAGGTCGTGACAAATGACAATCTCGAAATCCCAAAATGAGTTAGGGTTTAACTTGTATAGCAGAGCCATACGCCTAAAGAAATGGGTTGAGGATTTATGTCACATTAGGCGGACAACCTCGAAATCCTATGGCTTGTTGTTCAATTCTAAGGAAAGATGTGCTGTGTTAGATCCTCATGATGTTGTAGATTGCTGCAATGGAAGGTTGCCCATAGAGCTAGCTGTTGGAGAACCTCGACGAAGTAGAAGTCCTAAAATCTAAGGTTTAAAGGTTTAAATGATAGGTTTAAAGTTCAATGGGGGGGGATCCCACGGTTCTCTCATTCTAGTTTCACTATTTTCTTTTGAATTTACTGAGCTTAAACGAGTTGTGAAACCTATTTAAATCGGAAAGATCTCATTAGCAACCGTAGGTTACCTCCTCCGAGGGTCTCCCGTAAATTCAAAAGTGTGTTTTATGTATAGTGAAATTTCAAAGGATTTACGGTTACCTTCAAAGCAATTTGTTTTAGATTTTTGAAAATGTTGATTAATTTTTGAAAAAAATGGTTTTGGTTTTTTGCAAATAAATTGCATAACCAAGCAATTATAACATTTTACAGAAAAAGTAGATTGCAGAAATAAAATGATAGAAATTAAATAATACTGTAAAAGCGTACTTGTCATCTTCTCGGCATTCCCGCTGAAAGATTAGCTTTTGCAACATGTATATAATTTTGCAAGAATTTAAATAAATTATAAGAATAGATGAAGGTGTATCTAACAGACCCCAAACTATGACTTATTGAGTCCCGAAAGATCTTAATGGATGATTTTAGAACAAAATATAGCAAGTTCAATTTCTCCTTCAAAATATTCAAGAGATGAACTACTTTAAAGATCTCTTGAAACATTTTGAGTTCATTTTGAACTTATTATATTGTTCTATTAATTATCCAAGGTCAAATTAAAACTACCCAATTACTCGGTGAACCTTGACATTTTCACTATCCCAAGGGCATGGTAATTAATCAAACAACTGACATTTTACTTAAGAGTTATGTAGATGAATGCCCCTAAGACAAGTTTAAGTCATTAAAGATTGTGTACCCACCATTAAAGTTGGGCTCGCATTGCTTAGAGATGTTTATCATTAATCACGTTCTTTCTAAATCTCATCAAACAAGTCTAAATATCAGGCTTAGTCACTACTAAGCCCTTAACAATTTCAATGGGAGAATTACAATTATTCAAAATTTAATCTATGTGATACATATGCTTATTAAAATATCATATTATCATCAATGTGGAATTAAAATAATTGAATCATCATCTTCCTAGCCTAAGCCTATCACTTCACAATACTTTGATTTTGCTTAACTTTCAAATCCTGATAATTTAGAAAATTATAATTATACTCTTATCATGGAAAGGTGGCAAATTGTTTCTATCGTTTAACCTATTGTGTTTCAATCATCCAAGAGTATTCATTAAGATAAAAATTACCCATTTTCCCTTTAATTAATCCTAAATTTTGATTAAGGTATCAAAATCTGAAATTACCATTTTGCCCTTGAGACTCTCCACCTCCTAACTCATTAAGCATAATCCAAATGACTTTATAAATTTTAGAGTACTCTACCTGTAGGGAAATTAAAACATCAAAGGAGAAAATGTGGTTTTCAAATTTTTATTTAAATTAGATAATTATTTTAACCTAGAAAATAAAAGTTTCAATATTAATTTATCTAATCAATTAAAATAAAAAATTTTGTTTATGGAAAAAATATTAGAGGTTCATCTAGGTCAGAGAAACACTTAGGCAAATTTCCCTGATTTTTTTAAATTTAATTTTAATTTAATTTTATAATTATTTATTGATTTTTAGTGATTTAATTAAATGGAAAATATGTTTTAACTACAAAAATTATTTTTTATATTTTTATTAAATCTCTCTGAGTCCATAGAACTCAGAAAAATTAATTTTATATTTTTGTGATTTTTAATTTGTTTATTAAAATTATTTTAATGGGAAAATAAGAAAAATCCACCTTTAGGCTTTTAAAAATTTATTTATAACTTAGAAAAAATGGGAAAAAAATTTTAATGAGTCCTAAGTGATCAGGAAACCATTAGGCACATTATGAAATATTTTGAATTTTTTGAATTTTTAATTATTTTTAATTTAATATATAGTTAAAAAATGAAGTATTTTCTCCAAAAAAAATTTTTATTTTTCCTAAGTGTATTTAATTTAATATAAATATTTTTGTANTGTATTTAATTTAATATAATTACTTTTGTTCAAAAATAACTTTTTTCTCATTAAATCAACTTTATTACTCAAATTTAATCAAATAATTTTCAAATTTTTACAGTGTGTTAACGTGTTTTATACACAATGTGAAATTCATTTTATTATTTTTTTTATTAATATTTAATTTAAATAAATTAATAAAAGATATGGACATTTAATTAGTTATAGAAATGTTCAAACTTATTCAAACCATCATGATATTTTTCCTAAGCTCCTCTAACCACATGGAACCTATTAAAATTTATCTCATAATTTTCAAGGTGATATTTTAATTTATATAATTATATTAATCCAAAATAGCCATCAAAGCTTGAAAATTAGGGTTCAAGCATAGAGATGCTTTGTGAGCTTAGAAAAATTAGAGAATATCTCCTCTGTTATGAGGAACAAAGCATAAAAATTTCAAGCTAGGGAGAGCAATACTTAATCAAAATTAATTAAAAACTATAAAGAGTATTTAATTAATTAAAAATTAAAGAGTAAAAAAATAATTTTTATTTTTTATCCACATTATTCTTCTCTATTCATTGAGCAAGTAGGTATTTGTATTTTATTTTTATAAATTTTCTACACAAACTTATGGATTTTTAAAGATCTCATATTTATTCAATTCAGAAAATTCATATTTTTCTACTTATCCACACGGCGCTGACTGGATCATAGGCAGCTCCGAAAGACCACGCGGTGCTCTACCATTTGATGACGCCTTTTGACTCAGCTACCATGCGTCTCGTTGTTTCGTTCTTTCCATCTGGTCGGTACAATACAGAGCAACCATTCGATACATGCGGAAACAAATGACATCCGTTCATCGTCCCCAATCTCCCTAACCCGAGAGCAATCCACACTAAAACCTTAAGATCTCAAGCTAGACTAAAAAAATTCACATGGGGTTTGTTCCTACACCTTCATCTACTCAGAATGAACACATCCATACATTTTATACGGTATGAAATACAATTTATACCTATGGAGAATTAAATTAAGCTCAATTTAAGGAGAGAGTTTAATACCTTTGTCAGAGAGGGGTGGCCTCAATCAAAAGATTGGAGAAGCTTCAGAGGAGCTTAAAGAACCTTCAAATTTCATCTTGGGCTGTGATGAATTTTTTAGGTATGATTTTGACGAAGGTCATTTTCATGTGTTGATATAGAGCTAGGTTAGAGGCTCTCTGTGATAGGGCTTTTATGGGGAAAAACCTCCTCTCACTCTGGGGATGGTGTGTGCACAGTTAATTGAACTTTAGTGGACTGTAGAGGTGTAAGAAAATATATCCTGATTTTAGGGCAAATATCAGTGGTAAAATTGGCTTTAAGTGTTGGTTGTGGGTGGTTGAGAGCAGGGGGATTTCACTTAGGGAGGTTTAGAGAACCTCTAATAAAATTTTGGTGGAGTTTCCCCTAATTTTCAAACACTCTCACCTTTGGCCATGAAGGAGTCAATTTATAGCCATCGCTGCCTAATGGAGCTTAGGGCTTGACAATAGGTGTAAAGGCTTGTTGAGGTGGAGGGAAGAAAAGCTCTAATGTCCAATTGGACTTAACCAACTTGGAGAAGTTTAATTTTGGGTTTTTTCTACTTGGGGCTCTCTTAAGCTCGCTATTTCCGGCTGCTGAGGTGGTGACTGACAAGGGTTAAGTCACTTCTGGGCTCAGGGAGGCCAGAGGGTGGCTGTTGTTGGTTAACTCCTAATGACAAATGATGATGGCCAAGATATTTTGGTTTAGGCCACAAATGGGATGATATTCCTTGAATCAAAGGAACATTGGTCCATAGAATCTAGGTGGGTCTAGGTTGGTCACTAGAGTCCAAAGGGTGGCTGTAGTGGCTTTGATTTGATCAACTTTGGTGCATGGGTTCAATTTTGGGCAATTTGGCTTGAAGTTGGGTTTTGGTTAAGCTAGTAATGGCATTGAGATCAATTAATTGATGAAGATGATGTAGATAATTGTTATAAGGAATTTATAAAAGATTTGGAGTGATTTTTAATTTATTTGGAGGTTCAAATTGAAGGATTTTGGCTCGAGGTCAATTTTGGAGGTGTTAGGTTAGAATTGGGTTTGAGTTGGGCTAGAGTTTGGCTAGGGCCTAATTGAGGGTTTGATTTGATGTGGGTGATTGTCATGAAGAGTTTTGGATATCAATTGGATTGAAATTTTGGGATTATGGAGTTCAATTTGGTGGAACTTTTGGACATGGCTAGTTTGGGGAAAAATGGGGGGTTTTGGTCCAAGTCAAACTTGAAGGAAATTGAGGCTTAACCAAGGCCAATTGAAGGTTAAATTTGATATGGGGAACTGTTGTGAAGAGTTTATGATGCAAAATTTAGGCAATTGGATAGATTTGGGGGTTCAATTGAGTGAGATTTTTGGTTTGGGTAAAATTGGGACATTTTTTAGATTTGGTTTCAATCAAGCTTGGACATGATGAATTTTAGTTTAGAATTGAAATTGGAAAAAATTGGGATCAAATTGGTGGACAATGGGGGTGAGAGGTGAATTGGGGTTTCTGGGCCTTTAAAGGCAATTTGGGGCTTTTGGTCAAAATGCATCAAATTGGTTGAATTGAGCTCAGTGGAGTTGTTCAAAATGATTTTGGGGCATTTAAAATGATTTTGAAGGTTTTAGGACAATTTGGGTCACCAAGGGTATTTTGGTAATTTTGGCAAAGTAAGGGGTATTTTGGTAATTTTGAAAATTTTGGAGTGTTTTGGTCAATTTGGGTGGTTTCAAATGGTTTGAGATGATTTTTGGACAAAATTGGTATTTTGGGTAATTTTGGGTAATTTTGGCCAATTTTGGGGTTTCAAGAGTAATTTGGTAATTTGGGTAAATTTGGGGGCAAAAGGCTAAGTTGGGTATTTTGGTAAAATAGGGGTGTCAATCACCTTACTAGAGCCATGGACTAATAGAATTCTTTACTTTCGATCCTCCATGTATTGGTCCTAGCTAAACCTTAGCCTAGAGTGAGTGGGTCTAGGTGACCATCTACATGAGTCTCCCAAAGGGTTAAGAGATCAAAGTTAAGTAGGTTTGGGTTTAAGGTTGTGAGTGGGATTGAAATGTGCAAGTGTGTGTGTCAGACCAACCAAGACCACACCATTAGAGGATTAACCCTATGGCTAAGTAATCCTATGGGGACTCTCCTTGAGCTCCCCCACCTACTAAGTGCTAGAGGTTAGGACCAATATGTGGAACTTCAAATTGAGCAAAGAAGAGTTAGAATTTCTAATGGTGAGGCTTTCTTTTCTAGTCCTCTAGGAATAGTCAGTAGAAAAAATCCTATGGCTAGACTCTAAGCTACTAAAGAGGAAAATGTAGACCTCAACAAAAAGTGAGGTCAACAAGTGGACCCTCAATAGGTGTGGTGTGCTGGGCAAGCACATCGCACGTACTGACATTGACCAAAGAGATCAACACAACCAACACAACTGCTTTAGTCAAAATACCCAGAAAAGAACAAAAAATGGTAGAATGTTTCTGTTAGGGAGTAAACAGGGACTCCCGCTGGTGCAATGGAAGGGAATTCTGGAAACAAACATTAGGAAAACTGAGCGTCACGGTGAAGATTTGATTTCAATTTGATGTTAGAAAACTTCAACCTTGATTTCAAATTTCAACAGTTTCAGAGAATGGGAATAAGGACTTAGGTACTGACCCCAAAATGGGAATTAAATTTTTTGTATCAATCTCCAAATGAGAGTCAGAAGCCTTGTTCCATAAAAGGGGGGCCTCACACCGATCTTGAAGAATTGGGTAGGGAATCCAATGCCATACTCCATTTAAGGTAGTCTCAAACCGATCTTAAAGAATTGGGTAGAGAGTCAGTTGTCATAATCCATTTAAGGTGGTCTCAAAGTAATCTCAAAAGATAAGAATATGATGTCATACTCCATTTAAGGTTATCTCATACCTTTTATCAAAAAAATTGGGTAGAGAATCGGAAGTCATACTCCATCTAAGGTGGTCTCAAACCGATCTCAAGAGATGAAAATAAGATGCCATACTCCATTTAAGGTGGCCTCATACCTATCTCAAAGAATTGGGTAGAGAATCATATGTCATACTCCATCTAAGGTGGTCTCATACCGATCTCAAAAAATGAGAATAGGAAGCCATACTCTATTAAAGGTGGCCTCATATCAATCTCAAAAGATGAGAATTGGATGTTATACTCCATTGAAAGGGGTCTCATATTTATCTCAAAAAATTGGGTAGAGAATTGGATGTCATACTCCATCTAAGGTGGTCTCATACCAATCTCAAAAGATGAGAATAGGAAGATATACACCATTTAAAGTTGCTTCATACCTACCTCGAAAGATGAGAATATAATGTCATACTCCATCTAAGGTTGTCTCATACCTATCTCGAAGAATTTAGAATAAGAATGTCAGCATTGATCCCAAGAACATTGTGATAATAGTGTAGAGAATTTGTGGTGTTGAGCTCATAGATATAGGGAATGTGAAGATTGAAAGTGGTGAGGAAAAATTTGTGGGATTTTGTGAAAAGTATGAAACTCCATGAAGGTTGTGACAAATTGGTGCAGACAAGGACATTTGTGCTGCAAAAGAAAAAAAAGAGAGAGAAACCTCGAACTCAAGAGAAACAAATTTATCAAATTTATCATCTTCTTATTGTCTTTATCAAATTTAATTATCAAAGTATATTTTCAAAATTTAATTTTCGTTGATTGATTTCGTTTTCAAAAATTTTATTCAAATTTTATTATCAAACTCTTGTTGTATTGTTCTTTGTTCATTATAATTTAGAACCAACGTATGCTTCTACGGCTTTTTATCAATCACACAAAAGGGAAATTTAACAAATTCTTTGAAATCTTGAAGAAACTTCATTAATCTGCTTCAAATATGTATTACAAGCTGAATGCATGCTGAAGCTATCAAAAGATGACATTTTGAATTCATTTTGAAGTGTCAAATGCTGAATACATATCATATACTGAACCCATTTAAGACATTTCGTATCACATATGCTACATCCTAATGCAGTACTAAAGGTGACAAGAAGCGTCTATCTATCCTCTGTGGTGAGCTCATGATCTAGCTGACATATAAAGCCACGTTCTAGGACAAGAATTCCTTTCACATGTACTTAGAGGTACAACCATATCATAGCTTGTGTAGGCCCAACTCTTCCAATTCTAGGTCCAGATGAAATCCATGTTGTATTTTACTATCATCCATTATTCTCAATGTCACAGAAACTCTGCAATGTTGTACTTTTGAGATGCAGTGCTTTGCTAGATCTGTTCCATTTCCTTTCAAAACCTAGAACTAAACTCACTAGCAGAGGAAGCTCGACGAATCCTATGAATTCTCTAAAGCCAACAATATGGATTTCTTTTCTAAATAGAATGTTACTCCGACTCATGAAGGACACCGATAGAAGGGCCTTACAAAATCATGGTGATTAATATGCAGAGAGATGAAGTCTCCTTCATCATAATTATTGATTATGCAACAATTCTAGATGCAGTCTACTGGTACTATGCTCCACCTGACCATTCTTTTAATCATTATTTTTATCTCAAAAGGTAGAGGATCCACCTCATTGTATCTCAGAATACCTGGGTGGTTCCCTAGCCTATCTTCAACAAAGTTGTAGCAAAAACCACATTGAATGATAATACTAGCTTTCCCACACATCCACTTTTGTGGTTTTGAGTATGTCTTTTTCTTTAACAGACTAACTCAACCTCTATCTCTCAAGTCGAATACATAGTTGAGAATCCTTCTTTCATCATTTTTAGAGAAAACTCTTGTATGCAGTTCTAGGCCTTCCAAGATGTTCACAAACTTCCCTTAGATTTTTTTCATATAATTCAAATTTTCTCTTCTTGACTCTATTCATTCTTTCTAATTATGCCTTAGGAATCCTTTGAGGTCATCGGGGCTGCTCCCTCATTTGAATGTCTGCAGAAAACCATGCCTGACTCGACTCTATATATAGTGGAATATATGACTTAGTGTTGGGTACCTGGCCTCCTGACACATGTATCGATAGTTGTATACTCTTCAAAGGTACTATAGTGCTCCAAATGAAGGACATTATATCTCGGGAACTCCAAAAATGCGCTTGTTGTTAATGCTTGTATGGGAGTTTCAATGTTGTACATCGGGCATCCTGTGCAAAGTTCATCTAGAATTTCTGGTTGTATCGGCTCTGCTACAAACTCCGACTCATCTTCCGTGACGGGCGGACTGGTAGAAGTTTCCCTCATGCATGGGTCATAACTTTTCACTTTAGGAATTGGGGTGAGTGTCACTTTTGCTTCTTGTATACATCTTTTCTCTTGATGTAAGAAAGCTCTATGCTTGCGATGGTTGGCATTACGACGTTGCGTTCTTCTGAGTGGTGCATCTGGAACTCTTTCTTCATTATCAATAATTAAATTTCTCATCGGTGCAGTTACAATGGACTATAGATGATTGGTCCCTTACATTGGATACTGTTGTGTCGCTGCTTTCTTCCTCTTCATTGAGTCTCCTTTGGTACCAATTCTTAGCAGTGATGGTAATCCTTCTTTCTCCCATCGACTAACTATGTTCATTAGGGGACCCTCGTAGTTCACATTGACCTTACCGAAGTCCAAGTCAAAGTCTATGATGTCGCCATGGGCTGCTCTTTTCTCATTCAGTGCAAGATTCAAGCCGTCTCTAAAAGCGAATATCAACTTTTGCCCCGACATCTTTCTACATAAAACACAAAAATATCAGTGCGCTGAAATTTGAAGCGAACAAGAACAAGGACAAATTAGTCATTAATTAAGTTTTAACTTCAGACAAGTGCAAGTCTTTTATTTGTTAAACTTAATTTTGTGAAATTTCAAAATAAGAAATGAAGAAAATTAAGGTAGACAAATTAAAAAATTTTCACTTTATTGAGGTTAATTTTATTACAAAGCTTTGAACCTAGTTACAGACGCTGGCCAAATAAATACCCCCATAATAGACTACATTTTCAAAAAGTTCATTTCAGGCAATGTCATGCTGTGTAGTATGTTTTCAAATATCAAACATTAACCGAAAACATAAGTTTTTTGCCTCAAAAATCCACCAGCTGGTAAGATTCTCTTGAATAGATCTTCTCTGTGACAAATGGTCCCTTTCAAGTCGGCTTGAATTTTTCACCTATCTTGCAGTGTACAAGAATAAGTCTTTTGAGAATGAGTATGAGGTCACCAACTTTAAATGACCTTGGGCGGACCAATTTTTCATGAGCTTGCACCATCCTCACTTGGTAGAGTTCTAAATTTTGTTGTGCTTCTAATCATTTTCCCTCAAGACTTTCCAATTCTCCAAGTCTGAGTTTTGCACTTTCTTCTGTTGTAATCTGATTAGCGTTGAAGACTCTGAGAGACGGTGTCTAGACTTCTAGCGGCTATACAGCCTCAGACCCATATATAAGTGCGTAGGGTGTACATTGAGTAGGAGTTCTGAATGTTGTCCGGTAGGCTCACAAAGCTTCTAATAGTTTATCATTCCATTCTCTTTTATTCTCGTCCAATGTCTTATTTAAAATTTGCACAAGCGTCTTATTGAAGGCATCAACTAGTTTGTTTACCCTGAGATATTATATTGTAAAGTGTCTTCAGTCTATCCCATGTCGTTTGACAAAATTATTGATCTTTGTGCTCTTGAAGGCCATCCTATTATCAGAATCACTCTATGCGGTACACTGAAATGGTAGACAATCTGACTCTTAAAAAATTGGAGAACATGCCGTGTTGTAATCTCTCGTAATGACACTTCTTTTGCCCACTTAGAGAAGTAATCTGTAGCGACAAGAATAAATCTACATCCCTTAGAGGATGGAGGGTCTATTAGACCTATTATTTTTGTGCCCTAACACTTGAATGGCCACAAGGCAACGATTGGTTATAACACATTCGAAGGTTAGTGTAAGATCATTCCATGCACTTGACAAAGGTGACACTTTCTGGCTGTATCCATCCAATAAAATATCATCAATGACCAATAATACCCAAGTTTTTTAATCTCATTTTCAGCTTTGGCTCTGACTAGTGAACTCCATACAATCCAGAATGTACTACTTTGATAATAATTTTTGCTTTGGCCCTACTTAGACATCGCAGCCACATCTGATCGAATAATCTTATGTAGAGGACATCACCTACTAGATCATATGACATAGCTCTTCTCGTGATGTGATATGCCACAGACTTGCCTTCTAGCATGTTTTTAGTTTGCAAATAGTTTATTAATGGCTTATGCAAATCTTCATTAATTTCAACAACTGTAATCATCATTCCTTCTTCTTTTTCAAGCTTGCATAGATTATTTAGGTCGATTCAAGATAGAATTAGATGTCCTTATATTGTAATTTTGATGGAATCCTTTGGTGGACATGCCATTTCTTTAGCAAGTTTTGTTAGAGTGTCAGCATGGGAGTTATCTCCCCGAGGAATTCGGTATAGAGTCACACTGGGAACCTATTCTAGCAACTTCATTCTGTACCGATGGTATTCTGCTAGCCTTGGATTCAAAATCTTATACTATCTGACAACTTATTTGGTGATGAGTTGTGAGTTGTCATAGATGGCAATGTCTGTTATATCTATTGAGATTGCCAATTCCAACCCGGTAATCAGTGGTTCATATTCTACTTCGTTATTTGTACACGGCTTTGTCAAGTGATGGGAGAATCTCAACATACCCTGATCCGGTGGGATGAAAATCAGATTCTTGCTTTTCCTGGTATAACTACCTCTGATCCTTTTTCCTTTCTGGCTAAAGAAACTCAATCAAAGTACATTTCGTATTGTCTGACACTGGATGGTTCTATTTGTAATATTTGTTCATCTGGTAGCTCATCATTGAGAGGGGACCCAGCTGAAAGTGGGTGTGCTGAGAGGAAATGTGCTAAAATTTGTCCTTTGATAGCGTGGAAGAGAACAAAAGTTATATAGAATTGCAACAAAATCATTGACCATCTTGTTAAATGTCTGGAAAGTGTTGGTCGGGTCATCAAATATTGCAATTGATTAAATTTTGAAATAAGGGTAATTTTATGAGAAAGCATGTACTGTCTAAGCTTTTGGGTGACAAAAATTAATGCTAGATATTGTTTCTCAATAGGCAGATACTTTATCTCCATTGGTATTAGACGTCTACTCAAGTATTAGAGTGCATTTTCCTTATTCTCATCGTTGACCTTAGCTAACAGAGCTCTGAAAGAGTCGTCTAAGGTCGCGGTATAAAGTATCAACAGTTTTTTCGGGATAGGGGCTGCCAAAATAGGAGGTGTCTATTTCTTAATGTTTTCAAAGGCTCGCTGGCATTTCTCTTCTTAAATAAATTTGGCATTCTTTTAAATTAATACCGAAAAGGGCTGACACCTACTCGAAAGATTAGAAATAAAGCGTCTCAGATATGCCAACTTTTCTTGGGAGGAATGTAGTTGTTTCAAGGTTTCGGTAGGAGGCATTTCCAAAATAGCTTTAACCTGATATGGGTCGATCTTAATTCCCAATGACGGACAACAAATCCTAGAAACTTCCCTGTGGTGACGCCGAAGGCACACTTTAAGGGATTCATCTTGAGATTATATTGTCGTAATGGTTTGAACACAATCCTCAAATTATACATTTGGTATATTTTATTTTTTCTTTTGATGAACAAATCATCTATGTAGCATTCCACTTGGTTGTGAATGAGGTCATAAAATATCTTCATCATTGCTTGTTGATATGTTGCTCTGATGTTCTTCAGTTCGAATGACACTACTTAGTAGCAGAAAATTTCGTTCGGTGTTCTGAATGTTTTAAGTGTTGCATCGTTTGGAGCCATTTTGATTTGGTTATATCCTGATGATCCATCCATGAATGAGAAAATCACATGTGTTGATGTGATGTCCACCATTAGTTCTGGTATAGGTAACAGAAACTCATCTTTTGTACACACTTTATTTAAATCTCTGAAGTCAACACACACACGAATTTGTCCATTCTTTTTCTAACTAGTTCAATGATGGATAACCATGTGTCGTATTGCTCTTCTCTTACAAAGTTAACGTCTATTAACTTCTTTACCCCGGCAATGACTTGTAACTCTATATCAAGGCACATCCTTTTGAGAGCTTGTTTTACTTGGGTTATACCTTTGTCTACTCTGAGTTTATAAATAGAAACCTTTGCTGATAGTCCTGACATTTCTTTGTAGCTCAATGCAAAGCAATCTTTAAATTTTAACAATAACTTTGTCAATTCTGTGAATTCTTCTTCGTTGAGTAGAGAACTTATAAAGGTGGGTCAGAGCTACTCCTCTGTCCTGAGTTTGATTTCTATCAATTCATCCATTGTTGATTTAATTTCTTCTTCACATTCTGGTGGAGTGTTGTCTATCAACTGATCTTCAGAGTCATCCTCTATATCGAGGCAATCCTCTTCCAATCAGCTAGTAACAACCATGAAAAATTTTGAATCATCGACTGGTCCTACAGTACCAAATCAGAGACCTTCTTTTGAATTAGGAGTTCGACTTTTAAGATTCCACAATTTCTTAAAAAGTTGTAGCTTATCCTTTGCACTTGCTTTGGCACATATCCCTGTTGAATTAAATTTTGTACACAAGGAGAAAAGTAACCAAAAGGTAATACTATTAATTCATTAGAATCCTCTTCCAAATTTACTTGATTTTCAGAATTAGTAGAAGGGGAAGCAAGGTAAAATTTGATCAGTTTCAAACCACCACTATGGAATTCCTTGACTTCTAAACTCTCAACCTCTTGAGAATAGATTGGAGTAAGGGTCATGACATGCACATAGTGGTTGATCCGATTGCAAATCGACTCGTATTCAATTTTCTCCACATCTTCCAAATAAAGCTCGTACTGAGGTTTCTTCTATTTTATCATCATCATTTCTTCCTCGGAGCTTTCTTAATCAGAACTTTCTTCCACGTTGATGCTGATGGTCGGCATAGTCCATTCAATAATCGTGTTGGTTCTTCCTCGTCCACGTCCCCGACCTTGATCTCGGGTGCATGGGCTGAAAGAACTTCTACTAGCTCGTTATAAAAAATGGTAGTATATCATTGAAGCATAGTTGGATGACCTTTTCTTTGTGATTCTACTGAATCTTGTATTTCATTTGCTACAATTTCACAAGAAAAGACCATCATCTTTTGAGGTTCATAGTAGGCGGCTTCTTCATGGATGCCTACTTAATGAACTGAGAATGATTGTAAATCTCCCTTGATAGAATGTTTTTGTCCTTCTTTAAAATACTTGATGCACTGGTGTAGATACGATGGAACCATGTTATGCTCTTAAATCCATGGTCGACCAAGTAAACTTTGAAAGAGGTCTCTGCATCGATGATATGAAATTTTGTGGCTGTTACTAGCTCTCCAACCTTCATCAACATTGTAATCGACGCAAGGGCTTTTTCTCCATTCTGGTTAAATCCTCTAAACATCATCTTATCAGTTATAAGCTCTTGAGCCTCAATGTCCATGTATGCTAATGCTCGTAGACTCATAAATTTAAGTGACGCTTCTAGATCTACCAAAACTCTAGACAATATAAATTACCAATATTGATGGAGATGTAGAGCGGTCGGTTGTGGTTGGTGGTACTGAGCAACAAGTTTTCATTTATAAAGGTTATCCCAGCTGTTCCTTTAACAAACAAACTTTGTTTGAGGATGTGCTAGCCAATTGAGCTAAGCAAATCTCTGGGTCAAACAAGGTTGTGACCGGAGACTCCCTCATCTCCTTTGACAGGATCAAAGCATCATAGATGCTTAGTTTGGCTTGCAACCTCCTAAGAAGAGCTAGCACGTTATAATCCACTTTATACAATCCTTCAATCTTTACTTGGATATGTGTCTCTTCCACTGGCTGAGGTGGAGGTAGCTCTTCTCGAGTGACTATTTGTTTCACTTTATCTAGTAAAGCTGCTCTTAGATTTATTTATGTGATTTATTTTTTTACTTGAGATGCGGTAGGAAAAACTTTCGATATCTCTTCTTCATCAGAAAAATCTAAATTGATGGCGAGCGAGGTATCATGGCACTCGAGGACTGGTTCCTCACTCCCATTGCTATCATAACCGGTGTTATCGATAACTTTTTCGTTCTTATTAACGGGTTCATCGGACTTAAGTAAGATTTGAGGATTAGTTTTAGAATCAAGATCAAGGTTAGATTGACCAAATTCAATTATGTTATCACTATAAATAGTTAGAACAGAGCTGAAATCATAATCATTATATTTATAATACCTTGGTGGGGGAAAAAAAGATAATCATACATAGTCAGGGGTTCGAGGATTTTCTTCCCCGAATCTAAGATAACCAATCTAATAGAGGCAAGCTCTATCCTGCCCTCCACATTGTCGATCTTCATGATGACATTCTTCTCCTTCTCTGGTTGCAGCGATTTCTCTGGCAAAATATCTAACTTGGGCTGGGCAGGCTGTAGACTTTGGACGGCTGCCTGCACTAAAGCTATCAGAATCTGATCTAGTTTCTTCTTGGATGACTTGCTCCAAACTGTACTCCATCCATCTTTCTCTGAGTACGACTCTATCAAAGTGATTGGCTCAGCCAAAATCATTTTTATGAAACCTCTTTCAGGTTATTTTAAATATTCTTTCGGGATGGTTATTATTCCTTATTTAAAATTCCTCTCGAGCCAATCCTTGAAAATAAAGCATCCCTCTATTGTATGTCCCAACATCCGGTGATAAGGGAAGAAATTGGGATGCTCTTTCTTGTCGGCTTCTTATGGCTTCTTTAGTTCTGACAATATGAACTCGGGCTTCTTCATTAAGTTTCTGAACATTATTTGCACAGCTTCATCTTTGAAAGAATATACTCTTTTCTTTCATTTTGAAAGAGTCGGACCCCATCTACCCTCTGCTCGGTGCGGTCCTCCCTTGTGTGACTGTTGGCTAGACTGGCCATACTGCTGTGTTTGCTACTGCTAAGCATGTTGTGATGATGGCTGAGAACTCTGATGAAAATGCTCTGCCTGAATCTTTATTGGCCGTTTTCTTTTATCAATTGTTTCCACCGTTCCAAACTTCTTCTTGAATACTCTGGTAGTCCTGGACTTTTTTTATTTTTTTTGGGAATCCATATGCTTAATTTTTTCTTGTAGACAACTGATCTTGCTTAACAGCTTCTTGAATGATTTGATGGTGAGTCCCTTAAGCATGAAGACTATCGACCCATGGTTGCTTTTGAGTAGAATCTCAATTGCATGTTGTTCTTGTAGCCGAGGTTCACATTTCATGCTCAAGTTTCTCCACCTCAAGATATAATCCACCTGAGTTTTGTTTAGGATTTTGCCTTTCCACTATGAGATCTCAAATAATAACATGATGTTTTGCTCTTGCAAATCTCTTCACGAACAACTATTCCAATTCGACAAATGTCTTCATTGATCCGTTGGGCAACTCTACTTACCAATCAAATTCTATCCTTGACAAGCTCGTGACAAACTGACAGAAGAGTAAGGATTCATTACCTCCGGTGGTGCCACAATTGGCTCTGAAATGTGCTACATGTTGTCTTGGATTTCTGGTCTTGTCGAACTTCTTAAAGTTTGGTGACACAAAACCCTTAGGGTAGGGCACGACATCGATGCACCACTCTTAGATTGAGCTAAGGCCTCTCAAACTTGTTGTTTGACCAACTGCTTGATATTCTTTTCTAGTATTACACTTTGTAGAGAATCCTTCTTTTGTTGATCATATATGTTGGCAAAGGCAACTTCTATCCTTTCATTGGCAATGCAAACTATCTATACCCTTCAATAAGAGGTTGGGCATCACGAGTAGATGTAGCGACTCTAGTCTCAATGACATGAATATCTATAAAGTCTTCATCGAGATAATTGTTAAAATCAAAATCTTCATCATCATCAACGAACACTCCATCCTCTTTAGCTAACTCAGAAATCTCAGCCTTAAGCTTTTCAAATTTCTCTTCAATTATCACTTTTTGGATAATCTTGAGATCTAGAGGACTTTCCTGAGCCTCCTCTCTTTTTCATCAAACTCAGTAGCAATAGCTGCAACGATGTCTGATACTTCGGACCCTTACTTCATTCAATAATCTTGCCCTGCGGGCTCATTAAATCATATTGGTACGCCTACCTTGGGTACCCATACCTTCTTCTTAGATGGTGATGTGTTGAGACAAGGTGTCTCAATAGAAGCATCGGCATGTTGGAGAGAGGCATGCTCCCCACGGTGCGGTCCAAATGCAGTACTAGGTGAATTCTTTATCTATTCTTTCTTCAGGACACTCTTACGACCAAAACTGGTGGTATCCTCGAAACTAGATGTGACTTGATTAGTCGACATACTTAGATTTTATAGCAGTAGTGGTAAAAAAATCAGTGGTGACAACAGTTGTATCAACTCAACTTCCTAGGCAGAATATGATGTCAGGCAGCTTTGACATCTTTTAAATTCTCTTTCTTCATTCGAGGGGACACCACTCATCCCACTTGCTTAAATAATTCAACTGCTGAACATCCTTCTTTAATGGCCAACCTCTGGAATAATGTACGAGCTTTGGTGGTAAGAGTAGGTCTCTCCTTCTCCTCATCACGATTATGAAATAACAGTAAGGTAGGAGCAATTTTTTGAGTACTTTCATACTCATTAGTATCCATTAATGGGCATAACCTACTCCCTTGCATAAGCAAAGAGGTTTCAAGCAATCAAAGTTCCTTCTGGTGAGGAAGCTCATCAACAGGAACCTTTTCAGGAATTTGGGCCTTAACAACCTTCCGACTCCTTCAAATGCGATTTCTTCTCTGTGACCAAGTTAACGACATAGACTTCGAGCTAGATCTGATTTCAAATATCGATGGCTGAGTGGTAATCCCTCTACTGTATCATCAACTATCCTAATTTCCTTTCCTTTGAAAGATGAGGGAATAATGGACTTAACAGATGCTCGGGGAGTAATAGTCTTTACCTTCTTGTAGGAAGGGAAATCTTGAGAACAATTTAGGTTGAATTCAACAGAAGGCTCCTTGTACTTCATGAGCGGCAACTTTCATTATAACAAACGGAGCCTTTCTAAGCATGAGTTTGAGCTCATCGAATCCAGCTCCAAACTTGATGGTAGGAGCGATATTGCGGGCATCGAGGCTAGTTGGTATGTTGCAGGAGAACTTGAGTGTCAGGAACGCCATTGCAGTAGCTTGCAAAAAAAAAAACTCTGGGGTTAGTTATTTGGCCAATACCTTATAATTATAGTGCGAACACTAAAAATTAACAAGGATCATTCTGTACATTCGGCAAGTCTTTATTAAATTTTAGTTCGTGAATACTTTATAATTTATTAAAGTAAATTAAAATTAAAGGAAATTAATTAATTAATAGGTTAAAGTTAATCAAGCACATAATAATTTGATTTAATTTGCAAAGTAGCAAACCAAACCCAGAAAGACACGAAGTGAAATGTAAAGTTTAGGATCCAACACGAGACCAAATTTACACCGCATAATGCCTTGGCGTAACTAGTTCACCAACACACCTATCGGGGGTTCGACCCCACATAAAATACAAAAGTCCTAATGAACTCCTAAACCTCTCTATTCAAAGGTGATTAAACAAACTATCCTAAAGTCCAAAAGAGTTGACTATATTTATCCAAGAAAGAAATGGGTGAAACATGCCAATAGAAGAAGGGTAATCTGGTCCATAATGGACATGGACACATTACAGATGTATGAAGATAACTTTTCTTAATTTAAATGGAGATAGAAATTAGGGTTGTCGAAAAAGCTAGTTGTTCGCGAACAGCTCGNCTACGAGGAATACTAGACCTCACGAAAAATTGAAGTCAACACCTATTTAAGTAGCTTGTTTTTTAACTTCAATTACATTTCAACTAATTGACTATATAGTTTTTTGTTTATGTTTTCAGCAAACCCTTGCAAATGGATACTACTATTGCTTGTCTTTCCAAGCCCTATGTGGCCAGAGTTTTGGTTGAAATGGACGTTATCTTATCTAGAAAATGAAGTATAGATCGGCTTTTAGTCCATGTGGATAGTTGCATGTGAATAGTTGTAATACCTCTTTTAGTCAAAAGAGCCACATTTTATTTAGTTTGGAATATACCATATTTTTTTCGAATTCCTCAAATTATTCAAACTATTCTTATAAAATTTTATGCTTCATTTTGATCAAAATGATATATATATATATATATATATATATATATATATATATATATATATATATATATAATCATTTATGTAATAATATGTTACATATATAATTTATATAAAAACATATTACATATATTATTTATATAATAATATATTATATATATTTATTTCTAATTTTACAGCATAACTGCTTGTTTGGTAAAGTGGTTATGTGCCTTCATTTGTATTCATTTGGTCCACGTTCAGATCCAACATTTTATATTTATTTTTTCAATTTAATTTTAACGAGCCAATTTCGAGCTGAACACGAACACAAATATTTAAATTGAGCCAAACACGAACACACTGTTCATGAGCCGATTTCAAACACGAGCAGATTTCAAACACGAACAATTTCGGACTAGCCGAACATGAGCCTAGCTTGAGCTCGCTCAAGCTCAACTCGTTTATAACCCTAATAGAAACTAGTCCCCAGCAGAGTCACCAGAACCTGCCGGTCACCAAATTGGAAGTTGTCGGTTGCCGGAATGGATATCCCAATGCCCAATTTAATTTAATATATGTATATATTATTTTGAAAAGTAATATTTTTAAATTTTAAAAATACAAGACCGAACTGATTGCAAATCGTCAATAGTTTAATTAAACGAGCCTAATACCGCAAGCAATGCATCCATCCTGAAGAATATATACACTACTCACCGGTAAGGCTCGATTAAATAAACTAAAGAATTTATGACATCCGTTTAAGTCTGCGAAAACTATTTTTTATGTTGACCGACAAGTTCCTTTATTTAATACGAGAAATTAAATAGAGTTTCTATTAAGTTGGGTTCTTAAAGTTTCCTATAAGGAGTAACCCTTATAGTTAATTACATCTTGAATAACCGAATTCATCTAACAATACTCTCAATAAAAATCAGGGATTATTGTCTTCAATGAGTTTAAAGAGATAGGAATTTTTGAAAGATCAGACAAAGAGCTATGAAATGAGAATGACTCAAATTTGGAACATTTATTTATGGAATCCAAAGAAAGAAGAATTAAGGTTTGTTACAGATCCTAAGGAGAACCTAGATAACTTCCCAAGCTACTTGATGGTTTGGCTTAAGTTTTGGAGAGAATTATTTAAATGTTTCATCCTGCTAATTTTATTAATTAGGGCTTACATTTATGTGAGACGGTCACACAAATAGCCTAGAAGATGTGAGAATTTAGGTCATGACAAATGACAACCTCAAAATCTTAAAATGAGTTAGGGCTTAACTTGTATAGCTGAGCCATACAAAGGTCTAAATAGATGGGTTGAGGATTTATGTAGCACTAGGCAGAAAACCTCAAAATCCTATGGCTTGTTATTTAATTCTAAGGAAAGATGTATTGTTGTAGATCTTCATGCTATTGTAGATTGTTGTTGTAGAAGGTTTCCCATAAAGCTAGCTCCAGGCTCTTCGGCAAAATAAAAGTCCTAAAGTCTAAGGTTTAAATTTGAATCGGG
>JXCR01143091.1:152498-188327 GCA_002079205.1 Phalaenopsis hybrid cultivar | reverse complement strand
GGGGGGGGGGGGGGGGGGGGGGGGGGGGCTTTAAAGTTGATTAAAGCGACACCAGTTAGGATCCTACGGTTACCTCATTCCGATATTACTATTTTTTTTAATTTACTTAGCTTAAATGAGTTGTGAAACCCATTTAAAATGGGGAGATCTCATTAGCACTCGCAGATTACCTCATCTAAGTGACTCTCGTAAATTCAAAAGGGCATTTTATGTTTAGTGAAATTTCAAAGGATTTATGGTTACCTTTGAAATAATTTGTATTAGATTTTTGAAAATGTTGATTAATTTTTTTAAAAAAATGGTTTTGGTTTTTTGCAAATAAAGTAAAGTGCACAACCAAACAATTATAACATTTTACAGCAAAAGTAGATTGTAGAAAATAAAAAGACAGAAATTAAATAACGCTGTAAAAACATAGCTGTCATCTTCTCAGCATTCCCGTTGAAATATTGCTTTTGCAACATGTATATAATATTGCAAAAATTTAAATAAATTAGAAGAATAGATTAAGGTGTATCTAACAGACCTTAAACTGTGACTCATTCAGTCCCGAAAGATATTAGTGGATGATTTTAGAACAAAATATAACAAGTTCAATTTGTCCTTCAAAATATCCAAGAGATTCCAAAGTGTTGGGGGAATGACCCTGAACTACTTTAAGGATCTCTTAAAACATTTCAAGTTGATTTTAAACTTATCATATTGTTCTATTTATCATCCAAGGTCAAATAAAAATTACCCCATTACTTGGCCAACATTGACATTTTCATTATCCCAAGGGCAAGGTACTTAATTAATCAATTTACATTTTACTTAAGAGTTTTGTATGTGAATGCCCCTAAGGCAAGTTTAAGTCATTAAAGATTATGTACCCACCACTAAAGTTGGGCTCGTATCGCTTAGAGATGTTTATCATTAATCATGTTGCCTTTCTAATTCTCATCGAACAAGTTTAAATATCAGGCCTAGATCACTACCAAGCCCTTAATAATTTGAATGGAAGAATTTCAATTATTAAAACTTTAATTTATATGATACATATCCTAATTAAAATATCAGATTATTATCAATTGTGGGCTTAAAATAAGTAAATCATCATCTTCCTAGCCTAAGCCTGTCACTTCAAAATCATTTGATTTTGATTAACTTCCAAGTCCTGATAATTTAGAAAATTATAATTTTACTATTATCATGGAAATGTGGCAAATTTATTTCTCCCTTTTAAGCCATGGTGTTTCAATCATCCAAGAGTATTCATTAAGATCCAAATTACCAATTTACCTTTGATTAATCCTAAATTTTGATTAAGGTACCAAAATCCAAAATAGTCATTTTGCCCTCGGGGCTCTCCACCCATAACTCATTAAGCATAATCCAAATGATTTTAAAAATTTTAGAGTACTCTGCCCGTGGGGCAATTAAAATATCAGAGGAGAAAATGTGGTTTTCAAATTTTTATTTAAATTAAATAATTATTTTAACCTAGAAAATAGTAGTTTCAATATTAGTTTATTCAATCAATCAAAATAAAAATTTTTGTTTATGGGAAAAAATATTAGAGGTTCATCTAGCTTAGAGGAACACTTAAGCAAAAGTCTATGATTCTTTAATTTAAATTTAATTTAATTTTATAATTATTTATTGATTTTTAGCGATTTAATTAAATGGAAAATATGTTTTAATTACAAAAATTATTTTTTATATATTTATTAAATCTCTTTTAGTCCAGAGAACTCACTGAAGTAAATTTTAAATTTTTGTAATTTTAAATTTAATTATTATGATTATTTTAATGAGAAAATAAGAAAAATGCACTTTTAGGGTTTTAAAAATTTATTTATAACTTAGAAAAATTTGGAAAATTTTTTTAATGAATCCCAAGTGATCAGGAAACCATTAGGCACATTTTGAAATATATTTATATTTTTCCAAATTTTAATTATTTTTAATTTAAAATATAGGTAAAAAATGAAGTATTTTCTCCAAAATAACTTTTATTTTTCGTGAGTGTATTTAATTTAATATAATTATTTTTGTACAAAAATAAATTTTTTTCATAAAATCAACTTTAGTACTCAAACTTAAAAAATAAAATTTTTAATTTTTTTACAGCAAGTCAACATGAATTTTCTACACAATGTAGAATTGATTTTAAAAATTTGTTGATTAATATTTAATTTAAATAAATTAATACAAGATATAGACATTTAATTAGTTATAGAAATGTACAAAATTATTCAAACAATCATGATATTTTTCCTAAGCTCGTCTGACCATAGGGAACCTACTAAAATTTATTTCATAATTTTTCAAGTGATATTTTAATTTATGTAATTATTTTATGCCAAAATAGCCATCCAAGTTTGAAAATTAGTGTTACAAGCATAGAGATGCTCTCTGACCTTAGAAAAATTAGAGAACATCTCCTTTGTCATGAGGAACAAACCATAAAAATTTCAAGCCATTGTGAGCAATATTTAATCAAAATAAATAAAAATACTATAGAGAGTACTTAACTAATTAGAAATTAGAGACTCAACAAATAATTTTTAGTTTTACTTCACATTATTCTGCCCTATTCGCTGAGCAAGAGGGTATTTTGATTTTCTTTTTATGATTTTTCTATGCAAAGTTATGGATTTTAGAAGATCTGGCATTTACTTAATTCAAAAAATTCATATTTTTCTACTTATCCATGTGGCGTTGACTGGATCATAGGCAGCTCCGAAAGACTACGCAGCACTCCACCATTTGCGCTGCCTTTTGACTTAGCTGCCACGTGTCCGGCTATTTCGTTCCATACATCCGTCCGGAGCAATCCATAGCGTCCATTCGATACGCGCGAAAACGGATGACATCCGTTCATCGTTCTCAATCTCCCTAACCTGAGAGAAGTCCACACTAAAACCTTAATATCTCAAGCTAGACTCAACCAAAACACATGGGGTTTGTTCCTTCACCTTCATCTACTCAAGATGAACACATCCATACAGCTTATATGGTATGGAATACAGTTTATACCTAAGAAGAATCAAATTAAGCTCTATTTGAGGAGAGAGTTCAATACCTTTGTTTGAGAGGAGTGGCCTCAATCAGATGGATGGAGAAGCTTCAGAGGAGTCCAGAGAACCTTCATATGTGCTCCTGGGCTGGGGTGACTTTTCTAGATATGATTTTGACCAAGGCTATTTTCAGGTGTTGGTCTAGAGCTAGGTTAGAGGCTCTCTGTGAAGGGGCTTTTATGAGGAATCAAATCCTCTCACTCTGAGGATGTTGTGTGCATAGTTAGTTGGACTTTGGTGGACTGTGGAGGTGTGCGGAAACGTGTCATGAATTTAGGGCAAATTTTAGTGGTGAAGTTGGCCCTAAGAAGTAGGGGAAATGCACTTAGGAAGGTTTGAAGAAGCTTTGGTGAGATTTTGACAGAGTTTCCCCTAAGTTTCAAGCACTCTTCCCTTTGGCCATGAAGTGGTCAATTTATAGCCATGTCTGCATGGTGGAGCTCTGGGCTTGACAATGGGTGCAAAGGCTCGCTGAGGTGGAGGGAAGAAAAGCTCTAATGACCAATAGGACTTAGACAGCTCAGAGAAGTTTAATTTTAGGTTTTGGCCACTAGGGGTCTCTTAGGCTAGTTGTTTCTGGTGGCTAACCAGGGTTAAGGCACTTCTGGGCTTAATGAGGTCAGGTGGTGGCTAATGATCACTCCTAATTGCAAGTGCTGATGGCCCAAATATTTTGGTTTCAGCCATGAATGAGATGAGATACCTTGAATCAAGGGACCATTAGTCCATAGCTCATATACAGTGGCTAAGGTGGGTCTAGTCTGGTCACTAGAATCCAAAGGGTGGGTGTAGTGGCTTTGGTTTGATCAATTTGGTTTGGTTTGGTCAACTTTGGTGCATGGGTTCAATTTTGGCCAATTTGGCTTGAAGTTGGGTTTAGGTTATACTATTCATGGTATTGAGCTCAATTAATTGATCAAGATGATGTGGATTATTTTCACAAGGACTTTAGAAAAGGTTTGGAGTGATTTTGAATTGATTTAAAATTTCAAAATGAATTCCCCACTTTGGATCCTTCATGTACTAGTCTTAGCTAAAACCTAGCTTAGGGTTAGTAGGTCAAGGGGACCATCTACATGAGTCTCCCAAAGGGTTAAGGGATCAAAGTTAAGTAGGTTTGGGATTATGATTGTGAGCGGGAGTGTAATATGCAAGTGTGTGTGTGAGACTAACCAAGACCACACCATCAGAAGGTTAACCCTGATGCCAAGTAATCCTATGGGGATTCTCCTTGAGCTCCCCTATATTGACCCCACCTACTAAGTGCTAGAGATTAGGACCAATATGTGGAACTTCAAGTTGAGCAAAGAAGAGTTCAAAATTTCTAATTGTGAGGGTTCCTTTTCTAGACCTCTAAGAATAGTCAATAGAAAAAATTCTATGGCTAGAACCTAAGCTACTAAAGAGGAAAAACTAGACCACAACCAAAAGTGAGGTCAGCATAGCTTGGGAAGCTAAAATAGTCAACATATCAGTTTCATGAAAATTCACTACCCTCTTATGGTTTACTCTATCATCATAATCCAAAAATGAATATTCATGTTCTTATTGATTCGCCATTTCTACAATAACATCATGGAGAATTTTCTGATTCATAATCCTCCTAACGGTTCTCTCTAGTTTTGATTCATAAGGTTAAAAGTCTGCAACTCCTAAACTACACATACAAATCTAAGGACTTAAATAATAAGAAAGATATCTAGTACTTCAAGCACTCAAAAATATTTTTATGATTTTAGATTTTTCTTAAAATAGTCATAAAATAAGTAAACACTAGAAAATAACACTGTAATTTCCAAATCTAAGGCTCCCTTTATGGCCGCATTTTTTGAGCGTCGCGGCCCCAAACCGCATAGTTCCTTTTTTGTCACGTGCTTTTTTTCAGCGGTAGCGGCCGCTTGCCGCTTGTTGACCTCACTTTTGGTTGAGGTTTAGTTTTTCCTCTTTAGTAGCTTAAGGTCTAGTCATAGGACTTTCCTATTGACTATTCTTAGAAAACTAGACATGTAACCCTCCCATTAGAAATTCTGCACTCCTCTTTACTAAACTTGAAGTTTCACATGTTGGTCATAATCTCTTGCACTTAGTAGGTGGGGTCATTATGAGGGAGCTCAAGGAGAGTCACCCTTAGGTCTGCTGGATCTTAGGGTTGACCCTGGGTGTTGGTCTAGGGCTAAGGCACTCACTTGCAATCACTTACACTCATAATCACTCACTACACTAAACCCAGAATTTTCTGGCTTTGGTCCCTTGATACTTTAAGGAGACTCATGTAGGTGGTCTTATAGACCCACTAGCCCTAGGCTAAGGTTTAACTAAAACCACTACATAGAGGACCGAAAATGGGGTTTTCATTGGTTCGTGGCTTATTGATGGTGGTTGGCCAAAATTACCCAACCTAGCCTTTTACCCCTAAACTTCCCCAAATTACCTAGATACCCTTGAAACCCCAAATTTGGCCAAAATTCCCAAATTTACCCAAAATACCCAAATTGGTTCAAAAATCATTTCAAACACCTTGAAAACACCCAGACTACCCAAAATCACCAAAATTTGCCAATTTACCAAAATACCCTCCTTATCCTAAAATTCCAAAAATTCTAAAAAATCTTAAAAATTCCCAAAACCTCTCAAATATTCCCAGTTTCATTTTTCTCAACTATCACATGACCCAATTTGGCCAATTTGACCACCTTTGGTCAAAACCCCCAAATTGCCCTTTAAAGGCCCATATTTTCCCCAAATTACCTCAAATGTCTATCCAATTGGTCTCAATTCACACCAATTTAAATTCTAAACTCAAATTCACCCTTTATGTGACCAATATAGACCAAATCCAAGCTCAATTGGTCCTTGATTTGAACCCAATTTTGAGCCAAACCAAAAAAACTCAATTTTAGTCCTATAACTTGGTTCCACCAAATTGAACCCATAGTCCACTCAATTGGCCACAATTTATTTTGAAAAACCTTCATAACATCCACATACATCAAACATGACCTTCAATTAGCCTTGGTGATGTCTCACTTTCATTTGATTTCAACCTAAGTCCAATAGTCCCAAATTTACCCCAAATTGACCATGTCTCAAAATCTCATTGAATTAATGGCCTTAGCCCCAAAATTTCCAGACTATCCCTTCATGAAAAATCTTCAAAACATCTCCCTTGATCATGTGGACTATTAAATTTGGACTTATACCAAGGCTAGCCCAACCTAGACCCATGTCTAACCCAACATGCCCAAATTGGCCAAATTTCAAAAATCCCTCAAATTGAGCTACCAATTGAACTCAAAATCACTTCAACCCTTCACCAAAACTAATCATAACAATCATCTACATAATTTTGATCAATTAATTAGGCCAATTTATATGGTTAGCCTAGCCCAAACCCAAGCTTTGATCACTTGAACCCACATTGAACCCATGCACTAAATATGGACTAACAACCCCAAAGTCTCCAAATTAATGATTTCACAACCATTAGTTGGACTCTAGTGACCAGGCTAAACCTCTTAAAACCACCTAAACTAAGACATGCACCAAAGGTCCCCTAAATTAAGGGATTTCATGCCATGTTTGCTTAAGCTTAGGATATTTTTTCCAAAATAAAGCCTAAACACATTAACTTGCTTTGACAGATTCCCCTGGATGCCCTAAGTACCTAGCACCTTCCCCTGCCATGGCCTACTGGCCTAGTCATCGAGGAAGCTCAAAATCAAGAGCCACCCCCATGGAACTTCACCTAAATCAAACCTAGAGGACAGCTCAACAAAATTAAATTGTTGAGCTCCTCTGCCATCCACCTAAGCAACACAATGCACCCCCTAATTGTCCATGACAGCACCCCTTAGCCATTTTTATAAAAACACCTCCCACGGCCATGGGAAGGTGTGCTGAAAATTTCTTAGAGAGACCTCTCTAAACTGACCACAGAGCTTCTCTGAGATCCGCTCGGTGCATTCCAACTGTTTTCCCTCACCAATTTCCACTGTCAGAGTTCAATTTTGAGCTTAAAATCTTGCAAGAAATTAGGACAGAGCCCAATAAACCTCCACAGTCAACCAAACTCAAATTAACTTCACCCACACCTTCACAAAAATGAAATAAGCTTAAGCCCTATCAAATCCCCCTCTCACAGAGCCTCTACCAAAGCTCTAGACCAACACCCAAATCCGGCCGTGATCAAAATCATACCTAGGCCTTACACCAAGACTAGAGGCTCAATCCCTAGTCTCTTTGGATCACGACAAACATGCCAAGACACTCTGATTGAAGCTTCACTTCTCAGAGCAAAGGTATAAAACTTCTCTTCCTCCCGCCTATTTGAACTCTCCATTTCTTTTGAGTTTATTTCATGACATCATCACCTTGTGGATGTGATCGTCTAGTCTAGGCGAGCATTTTAAAAAAAAATTATCTAGTTTGGATAAAAAATGAGAGAGATCTTAAAGCTACAAGATGAACGATTCTTGGGCTAGGCTCTCGAGGACGATGACAAGGAGCCGTTCGATTGCGTGTGTATAGGATGGTCGGTCGAGATCAAGCGGGACATCGCTTTAGAACATAAACCGTGGGCCGAGTCAGAGCTGAGGTGGATGGCAACGTCGAATAGGAGCGTGCCGCGTGGAGCTTCAGAGCCGCCGTAGGTTAATGTGGTGCCACACATTTAAATAGATAAATAGGGATTTAAAAAAATTAGAAAATTATTCCTATCTTTAAAAATCCATATCTTGGTGTAGAAAAATCACAAAAATAAAATAAAAATACTCTCTTGCTCAGTGAATAGATGAGAATAATGTGGAAGTAATTTTAAGTCCATATGATGCATATTTTATTTTTAATTAATTAAACACTGGTGTGGATGTTTTGATTCTCCATTTATGTAGTAATATCACCATGGCTTAAAATTTTAGCATGTTGTTGGCTCTGTCTTAGGGAATATTCCCTGATTTTTCCAAAGTCAGAGAATGTCCCTAGACAGAGAATCATATTTTTCAAGTTTATGTGCATTATTTGCTTAAACTAATCATGGAAATTAGCACGTTGCTTAGAAAAATACAAGAAAATTTTGGAAGGTTTATAATGACCAGAGAGCCTTTACGAAAATTTCTCATGAGCCAAGCCATTCAAAATACACCTAATCTTCACAAACCCTAAATCACTAAGATAATTAATTTTGAAAAATACAAACAACCAAATGACTTGATTTTTGATCTCCACTATTATTTAGGATCCACAGAACTTACCATAAAAAAATTCCAAAGCATTTTGAGTTCATTTGGTAACTTAATTTAATTTTTAAAGATAAATAATATTTTTGGCACTTAAATGATTTTTTTAAAAAATCAAAATATAACTTAAACATTTATAAAAACTTATTTTTTGAGTTCTCTATGATCAGGGGTATTTTCTTAAAATAAACTCGAGTTTTAAATAAAAACTTGATTTTTAACTTATTTTAAATAATTAAATAATTAAAAATCCATTAAAAATCACAAAAATAATAAAATTCATGGAAATGTTCTAAATTACTTGATAAGCACTTAGAAACAATTAGAATATTTTTCTGATTTTCTAAATAAAGATACTGAATTTTAAAATTTAAAAATAAATTTTAAAGGCTAAAAATGGGTTTTCACTAAGAATAATTCCAATAAATCAAATAAAACTCAGAAAAATATAAAACTTTCTCCTCAAAGTTCTCTGACCTTAGGAGGATTTTTAAAAAATATAAAATTTAATTTTATCCATTTAAAATATTTTATATTTAACAAATACCCCATAACTTAAAATAATTCTTAAAATTCAAATAAAATTCAAAAGTTATGAAATTTATTCCAAAGGCTTCCCTGGTCTAGGTCTACCTCCAGTAAAAATTTTAAGAAATTAGGATTTACCTCGGTCAAGTTAAGAATTTTATTTGAAAAATCCTAATTTTGCATGAAGTATATATATAAATTAAATTAAATTTTAAAAAATCACATTTTCTCCTCTGATGTCTTAATTGACCCATGAATAAGGTAGGATAAAAATAAATGACTTGAATTTGACAAATTATGAAGTGTTAGAACCTTAAGGGCAAATGTGTAATTTTGGAAATTTAGCCTTAATTAACATTTAGGCTTAATTCAAGGAGGGAAATGGGTAACCTCTGATCTTAATTTGGATGTTTGAAACACAAGGGGTTAATTGGTAGAAACCAACCACACTTTCTTAATTGAAAAGCTAAGTTAATAAATTTCTAAAAATTATTAGAATTGGGAAGTTTATTAAAATGAGTCCAAATTAAGATTAATAAATTTCTAAATTATTAAAATTTGAAAGTTTATCAAAATTAAATGATCCTCATTAAGATTAATAAATTTCTAAATTATTAAAATTTGGAAGTTTATAAAAATTAAATGATCCTCGATAAGTTAATAAATTTCTAAATTATTAAAATTTGGAAGTTTATTAAAATTAAACGATCCTGGACTGGGGTATGACTTTTGAAGCCAATAATTAATCAATTTAATACCCCTATTTTGATTTTCAAATAAAATCCAAGTGGGGTATGACTTTTGAAGCCAATAATTAATCAATTTAATACCCCTATCTTGAAAAAAGATAAGTTAATAAATTTCTAAATTATTAAAATTTGGAAGTTTATTGAAATTAAATGATCTAGATAAGTTAATACATTTTAATTATTAAAATTTGGAAGCTTATTAAAATTAAAATGAGTCCAAATTAAGATTAATAAATTTCTAAATTATTAAAATTTGAAAGTTTATCAAAATTAAATGATCCTCATTAAGATTAATAAATTTCTAAATTATTAAAATTTGGAAGTTTATAAAAATTAAATGATCCTCGATAAGTTAATAAATTTCTAAATTATTAAAATTTGGAAGTTTATTAAAATTAAACGATCCTGGACTGGGGTATGACTTTTGAAGCCAATAATTAATCAATTTAATACCCCTATTTTGATTTTCAAATAAAATCCAAGTGGGGTATGAATTTTGAAGTCAATAATTAATCAATTTAATACCCCTATCTTGATTTTCAAATAGAATCTTATGACTTTTGAAGTCAATAATTAATCAATTTAATACCCCTATCTTGAATTTCAAATAAAATCCTTAATAAATTTCTAAATCATTAAAAATTTGGATGTTTATTAAAATTAAATGATCCTGGACTTCGGGGTATGAATTTTAAGTCAATAATTAATCAATTTAATACCCCTATTTTGATTTTCAAATAAAATTCAAATCATGAATTATGACCACCTAAAGCTTAATCTTTTTAAAGCTAATTAAGACACTCACCGAGGTCTTAAGGGCTTAGTAGTGACTTAAGTTAAATCAAGTTTCATTTAAATGAGGATTAGAAAAACAAACACATTTAAAATTAGAACATCTTTCAAACACTACAAGCCCAATTGGGAACAAAATTTGACTAAATGTTCCCAACAACACTAACTTGCCTCTTTAAGGGTCTTCACCCACATAATCTTCAAAATTAAATTACAGATGATAATTACGTTACTCTTACGAATAATTGAGACATCAATACTCACTGAGCACTAAGGGTATCTACAGATGAATTATTAAGCAATATAATAAGTTAAAAGGACTCAGAATTTTCCACCGGGCAGCGAGAGAGTAGCACAGACTTGTTTCTTTCTCTAGATCTGTTGGATACCTCAGAGATCTACTAAACTTAATATATTTTGCTTGGCAACATCATCCTCAATTAAACTCCTAAGGGCCCACCAAGATATGACCTAGAATTAGGTAGGTCGTCAAAATTTTACTTCCCTGTTTCATATAAAATGCCTTAACATAACTTTGAGTTTGAGGTGATGGAGCGAGAAGACTCGCCAGGTACGCTTTTACAATTTTCAACATTGTCTTTCTTGTACTTTCATACTGTACTTTTATACCTGTAAACTTGCATGCTAAACAACGATGCCACCCTGCATGAAAATTGAAAAATATCAAGATAGCGACAAAACCAAAACCAAAACTAAAATTAAAATCAACCAAGATAAAATTCACCTCCACAACATTGAAAATATAAAACAACTCAAAATTTAATCACAAACATCACACAAAACTACAACTCCAACTAAATTAAGACATCTCTATCGGATGATCAGGAATTCCTCAGAGGAGGTAACCTATGGTTGTTAAAAAGGCTTCCCACAGTCTAAATGAAATTACAAAACTCATTAAGTTGAGTTTAGTAAATTCATTTAGACTAAGTGAATCCAATAGAAAATAGTGATGTCAGAATGAGGGAGCCTTAGGATCCTAACCGGTGTCGCTCTAATCAACTTTAACATGCCCCCCCATAAAACTTAAAGAAATTAAACCATAGGGCCATCTAATTTGACATCATAACTTGACACGCTAGAAAACTCAAACTCTTGGCAGCAAGGAGCTTGGAGCTATCATGGTGGGTGCACGACCATCTTCAACAACAAAACCTGTCTTCCCCAGCTAAACCAATCTTCCTTCCTTAGATATAAACAACAAAGCCATAAGACTAAAACCTGTCTTCCCCAGCTAAACCAATCTTCCTTCCTTAGATATAAACAACAAAGCCATAGAACTTCAAGGTTGTTTACTTATGCAACGTAAAATCCTCATCTTACCTTTAGGCCTTTGTATATCCCTACTATACAATATAAACCCTAAATAGTCTTAGGATTCCGTGGTTGTTGTTTGTCACGACCTAAATCCTCATATCTTCTAGGCTATTTGTGTGACTGTTTCACACGAATGTAAGCCCAAACAAATNATATAAAATAACTCAAAATTTAATCACAAACATCACAAAAATAACAATTGCAACTAAATTAAGATGTCTCTATCGGATGATCAGGAATCCCTTGAAGGAGGTAACCTACGGTTACTAACAAGGCTTCCCACGGTTTAAATGAAATTATTAAACTCATTAAGTTAAGTTTAATAAATTCATTTAGACTAAGTGAATCCAATAGAAAATAGTTGTATCAGAACAAGGGAACAGTAAGATCCTAATCGGTGTCGCTCTAATCAACTTTAACATGCCCCATAATATCTAAAGAACTACAACAATAGGGTCATCTGATTTGAAATCATACTTGACACCCTAGAAAACTTAAACTCGTCATGACAAGGAGCTTGGAACTAACATGGTGGGCAGCACATCCATCTTCAACAACAAAACATGTCTTTCCCAGCTAAACCATTTCATTTCTTAGAATTAAACAACCAAGTCATAGGACTTCGAGGTTGTTTGCTTATGCAACATAAATCCTGACCTCATCTTTAGGCCTTTGTATAGCCCTGCTATACAATATAAGCCCTAACTTGTCATAGGATTCCAAGGTTTTCGTCCGTCAAAACCTAAATCCTCACATCTTCCAGGTTATTTGTGTGATCGTTTCACATGAATATAAGTCCTAACAAATAAAATTGACAGGATGAAACACCTAAATATTTCTCCTCAAAACTGAAGTCAAACATTAGGATAGCTTGGGAAGTCACTGAGGTTCTCTGTCGGATCTGTGACATCCCCTAGTTATTCCTCCTTTGTACTCTACAACAAAATATTCCAAATTTGAATCATTCCCCTTTTACACCTCTACGTCGGATCTCGTTGAAAAGTCCTATCCTTTTGAACTCCCAAAAAATATTATTCCCTGATTTTTATCGAGAGTTTTCTTAGGTGACTTTGATCATTTAAGATGTAATTAACTATAGGGGCTTGCCCTTATAGGAAGCTTGTCCAAACCCAGCTTAATTTAAACCCTATTTAATTCTTCATGTTAAATAGAGGAACTTATCAGCAAATAAAATGATTTCGCAGGCCAAACAAATGTCATATATTTCTTAGTTTATTTGATCGAGCATCATCCTCAAGTCTTGTGTTTATCTTTCGGGATAGATACAGGATTTGAGGTATAGTGCTCTTTTATTTAAACTATAAAAAATATTNCTACATCCCCATTAACATGCCTTCCTCGATCACAAACGCCATCCCAATTATAGATACTTGCTCCCTTCATCTTTTGCAACCTTTTTGATCCAGGAATTGAGCTAGAGAGCATTGTCAATGAATCATAGAATATATCAAATTTTCATTTCCACTTACTCATCCTCAAATCACATTTAGAAAGAAGGAAGAGTTAAAACAGTTTGATGTTATAATTTTCTTAAATTCTAGCATCGAGCTTTTTCAACTTTTTGTATGTTATCATAATATCAATATAGCCGCGGAGTTTGAATTGTTCAAGATGCGTAGCTTATATATTAAAGATATATGACAAACATAAAAGAAGGTCTATAGAGTTCCAAAATTTCCAAAATTATTGTTATTACTATGAAATCAATGCTATTATTTTGTTGATATGTTTCATCAATGTCATAAGCTTCTCACCATAGAAAGTTTCTATTTATTAGATGAAAAACTTGATGAACTCATTACACATATTTGTCCTACTGAAACTCTTCAGTTCCTAATTCTCCACCGGGACCGACAATCCATACATTCTTCTTCATATGTACCTGAGTTTGAGCATGATAATATATGGTTGAAACTGAGAAAAATACTGTGAGCGTAATGATTCTATTATGCCTATTTATCAGATTGAGCCAGAAATTATACATGAGTTGTTATCTTACCTAAGCATTCAATCATAATTATTACTTCCCATGTCTATAAATGCAGTTATTGGTTGTGCCAAAGCTTTTTACACTATTGCTTGCTACATCATAGATAGAATTACCACTGCTGCCACTAATATGCNGCAGTTATTGGTTGTGCCAAAGCTTTTTACACTATTGCTTGCTACATCATAGATAGAATTACCACTGCTGCCCCTAATATGGGACTTTGCAGTATTCTATAGGACTTTTAAGATTGTATATGGTGATACATGATTCCATCCCAGCATAAAGCCTCCAAATCTTCTTTATGATTGGTCTTGTTGATTTAAAAGATGTTCATGAAAAGCTACTTCCAGCCCTTCAATAACTCCACCATGGCTACCAGATGTACAAGCAATGGGCTTCTGTGTAACTCGTAAGGAGTTTTATATGGGCTTACGGGAATTGACAAAACTTGAGAAATTAGATTTATGATTCTTTTTAGTTATTTTATCTAAATTAGAATTTCTAAATTTATTTTAGTTAGTATTTATTATTTTTTAGATCATATTTGATTTGAATGTGCAATATTTAATAAGAGTATATTGGATTTAATATTTTACCCTACTATGAAATTTTAAGCTATGTTTGGGATCAGTTCATCTATTATAAATGAGAAAGACGCCCGCTCCTCCCCCCNATTTAATATTTTACCCTACTATGAAATTTTAAGCTATGTTTGGGATCAGTTCATCTATTATAAATGAGAAAGGCGCCCGCTCCTTCCCCCTCCCAGTATTACATTATTCAATCTCGCTACCCTAATCACCCTTAGCGGATTGTTGTTTCTTCATGTGCCCTTAGTATTTTACTTGTATGGTATTTCAAAGAATTGTTAGCATTTAGTAGGGAATTGACCTACCAGCACTATGTAGTGTCGGATCCTTGCATATTTACCCTTGGGATGCGCATATGATCCAAGAAGGCTCCTTTAGAATGATGCTTCCGGTTGCATCATCACTATCTTGCTTGCATCGTACTGCTTATGGTTGTCTTCTCTTTTTTTTTTTCANTCCAAGAAGGCTCCTTTAGAATGATGCTTCCGGTTGCATCATCACTATCTTGCTTGCATCGTACTGCTTATGATTGTCTTCTCTTTTTTTTCCCCTACAGAAGCGGAATAATACTTTTTTAGATTTAACTTCAATTAACTTGTATTGCTAGAGTCCACCAAATTACCTGCAGTTGAACTTATCGTTTACAATTTTTAAAACATGATGCGTTATGCTACACAAGCTGTCTTCAAACGATGTTCATATTGATTTATAATAGATTCTGTTATTATTTTAAAAATAGACTAATGTGTCCTGAAACAAAAACATAACTCTTCCTGCATGATATTACCCTGTTATTACTGCATTTATGTATTATGCTAAGGGCTTGTTTGCGATCAATTTTACTGTTTTNAGTCCACCAAATTACCTGCAGTTGAACTTATCGTTTACAATTTTTAAAACATGATGCGTTATGCTACACAAGTTGTCTTCAAACGATGTTCATATTGATTTATAATAGATTCTGTTATTATATTAAAAATAGACTGATGTGTCCTGAAACAAAAACATAACTCTTCCTGCATGATATGTATTATGCTAAGGGCTTGTTTGCGATCAATTTTACTGTTTTTTTTTTATTTTTGTATTCTCCTTTTTTTTTAATTATGTTTATTTAGTGTTATATATATATATATATATATATATATATATTCCTATTTTATGGATTCTGTGTATTGAAGAAAATTAAAATTAAGAAAACATTTTAAAAAATCTTTGTTTACCCAATTTTATGGAAGATTTGAGAATTAATTGGATTTAAAATGAAACAATGCAAATTTTGGAACTAGCGCCTTAGGCGCCAATTTCCATAGAGCTGGCACCTGAAGCACTAGAAACGGCGTCTGAGGCANTTTTTAAAAATTATCATATCTTATCAAATATGTCAAACATGTAATGTGTTTTAAAACAAAATGTTTAAAAAAAGGATTACTAATAAAGAAAAAAAGAAAAAAAGATGAAAATGATCCCAAACAGCCCCTAAATTGATCATATACTAGTCTTATTTCTTTTTTTGTTCGCTGAATTGAAACCAGTTCATTTGCAACAATCGATTTTCTGTTTTATCCAGCTAATTTGAATTTGGTGTTTTATTCTCAGCCATCCGCACTGATTCACCCGACCAATGATTCTACTGAAACATGATGCTGCCTGGAGAAATTGATTTGAAGCTTTGCAAGCTCTTGTTTGTTTCACCCTTCCATTTTCACTTTCCAGGGATTGTCAAATTACCTCTATAAACAGGCTTAAGGTACTCTTATATGAAATGATATCTATGCAAGAGGAACATATGGCCTGCTGTTATTTGGATTTGTCCTTCAAACAAGCCTCCTTGTGAATTTGTCATTCAGAAATCTTTATGATACTTTTTATTACTGAAGAACATATTGTTGCTCGTACCTGTGCTCGATAAAGCTCTCATCCGGTGTTTGGAAGTTGGGCTGAGTGGCTAATTGTGTTTCTTCTTCTTTATCTTAGTGAGCTTTTAAAGTAATTTTACTTTATATGAGAAAATATGACTAAAAAACATCATTTTGCATGTTCACATTGGCCTGATGAGCATACAAACTCATTTATAGAATGACTTGAATTTTCATATGAGAGTTTAACGTTTTAATGCATTATATATACTGAAGCGGAAGGCTGCATCGTCACTCATTATTCTGTTTCATCACCATTGGAAGTTGTTTTATTCGCCTTATATCAAAACCGGGATATACTTGTGTTAGTTTTAAGTTACAAGATATATTTTCATAAGGAAATATTAGTCGGCATTAAGATCCTATTCAGAATTTCATGAACTGAGCTACATTTACATAACATCAATGTAATAAAAATGGAATATTTGTACATAATTTTGCCTTGAGTTCTGCTTGTTAATGGTTAATTTTGTTCAATTTTAAGATGTTAAAATTTTTTGCTTGGGGATTGAGTTAGAGCTGCATTTAATCCAAATCGTATACCCCGGTTTTGATATTTTACTCTCGAAAAGCTTTCGTTTTGTTAGATTTTTTCTTAGTAGTGTAATTTAAAATGGTTTTCTCAATGATTGCATGTCAGAAAGTAGTCTCATGTTAGTAAGTGGACTTGTTTATTGTTTGGATTTGTAAATAATAAGCCCCCGAAGAATTCATTTATGTGATCGGTTTCTAAGTTTCTAAAGTGGAAAGTAACATCGAAGTCATAAGATTTTCAAAATTTTGTAGAACAATCTACCTATTCATAAAGCAAATCCTAGGGACGATTTCTGAATTGATGTCCATTCAGAGTACACAATTTCGATCTTGTTCATATCATCGATAAATTATGTGCAGGAATTTGATGAGTCTGATTTTATTCTTAATATAAACTAGTCAAATCATCCTAGCCCTACATGAATTCAAGAAATCACTATTAGCATGATTCTTCTCTCAATCAAGCTGAGAAAGTGAATAGAAGATCCATCATATCGCTTGAAGCATTCTGAAATAAAATCAAGAATAACAAAGGAGAAGATAAACCCTTGGACTACAACATGAATCATTTGCTTATCCTGTGACCATTATTGGCCTTTTCATATCATTAATTTGGTTAAGGATATGTTAACTCATTACATGTGTAGTCTTTAATTGAGGGTATGGACCATGTCTCTACCCTTAGTTTCTAAGCAAGCTCAATACCGCTTGAGCAATTATTTTGATCTAAAGGGCTCCCCTTACTTCAAATCATTTTTGTCCCCCAAATGATTCACAATTGCTTAACAAAGATATCTTTCCTTATGCTCTGTTAGATCTATCTATATTTGTCTCATAATCGTGGTCTTGTTTTGAAACAATACTTTTTTTACTTGAAGGCTCTTTCTCACTTAAACACACCATTACTTGATGAGTATTCATCTAGGCGAGTCATCCTATCTAGATGTCATTTATTTTTAGCAAATAATGTCTACTTGCCCACATCCTTCTCTCTTTAGTGAACTTTTATCTACTAGAAATTAATTCATTTCTAGTTAGCAATGTTGACTTAGATTGTGTTTATCTCTCTTATGCGAACCTCGATCTACTATAGGAGTCCATTACATTGTAGTAGATAATGTCTAAGAACATGCTCTTCTTTTATTAACGGGTCACATTCATTAGGAACCTATAACTTTCTGATATATGACATTTTTTTGGGACTATGTACATTTTTTTGGTGAATCCTTATCTAGTAAGAATTCATTGCCTCGTAGCAAATGATGTTTACCCATATCATGTCCACACCTTCTTAGTGGGTATTGGAACCTTGTCCAAGTAAACATTGCTTATCCTCTTGTATATTTGAGTTTTTGGAACCCTTCAAATAATAAGGGCTTCTTTATATGATTAATAGTCCCCACCTCACCTAATAACTTAATTCTCAAATTATTTATAATTCATGAGCGTACACATGAACTAGCCAATAGGATTAATTTTAAACATCAGGTTTGACCATCATCACTATTAGGTATTATTATTGGATAATGAAAATCAATCTATCTTATTAAGTTTTAATATGATAATTTAAAGTCATAAATAGCGCGAGATATGTAACTCTAAGTGCTTGTCATTTTAAGGNATTATTATTGGATAATGAAAATCAATCTATCTTATTAAGTTTTAATATGATAATTTAAAGTCATAAATAGCGTGTGATATGTAACCCTAAGTGCTTGTCATTTTAAGGTATAAAATTTTCAAAATATTATTTTATTTCACTTAATTCTAGAAAAGATTTATGTTGGTTTACACATGCCTATGGGGATAGGAGGGGTTGATTTGAGCTTATATAATTATTTTATTATTTTTCTTACTAATTTTTACTTTATGAAATTCAATGATGCAAAATAAATACAAAACAAAAGTGCAGCATTGTGCAAGAAATATAAAGTAAAAAAATCATCCAAATAAGCACAAACTCTTACATGACTTGATTATATTCGACATTTATGTTTAGGCGTTCACCAAGTAAAATTGTTGCTCCTTTAATAGGCGAAGAAGCCTTAACACCATCTTCTATTTAGGACAACCATATCTTCCTTCGACAGTGTTATTGTCACCTTCTTGGCAATAGTACCATTCTATGGTATTTTGTACTAAAACATTTGGATAAAAGATAAGATATAATCATACAAAATGAAAATAAAGACTAAGGAAAGGGTTCTTACCTGTGGATGAACTCCTGCTTGAAGAAGTGGGGCATTTAACATAATCACAATATTGATTGATCTCTCAATGATTAGGTGAGCAAAACCTTTTTTCATCCTTAATCCTTAGTTTACTTAAGCTTTGTGGAAGGATATATGTTTCCATGGCTACTTTTAGAGAAAAGGGCACTAAGGTTCCTAAACTTCTTAGAGAATATTTTTCTTTAGATGCCTAAGTATTTAAATAACCAAATAAAAATAATAAACATTTTTCATACTTTATAACCAATAAAATTTTATGATTATTATATATATAATTTGGTCTTATGTGGCAAGAATTCATCATTAAATATTTCTAGATTTTGATACTTGTAAAAGCTTGCAAACTTTTATAGAGGCCTGCAAAATAACTTACAACGTCTTATAAACCTTTTGAGGAGAACCATTATAATTTTTTCTTAGGGACCAAACTTCTATATGCTTATGGAGCATCCTAATACTTAGAAAAGGCCCAATTAAATTTGTGGACACCCACAAATCCTTGTGGAAGCCCATTTTACCAGATCAATTTTATTATTGGGAAATTTACATAAACAACACCCAATTCTTATTCATTTACCCAACTCATACCCCAACTCTCTTCTTTATAGAATCGACAACATACCTATATATGAAAATGTCAATTTCACTATTGGAGAGCGGTGAAAAAGCTAAGTTGGCTGCTTGATTCGTAAACATGAGAGTTTGGGTGTGAGATAGATATATGCATAAGAATTATGTATTGTGTATTTGAAATCCCCTTTATTATTTTCCCACAAATAATTAAGAGCATATTTAATAGAATCTTTGTTTAGTTTATTAACAAGATCCTAAATAGCATTTAAAAATTATATCTTAACAGATGTAGAATTTTGTAACATGTCTAGGGCGATACATAAATTTTTCAAACTAATAGTGAAGTTTTCCTTGCTTGTTTCTCTTATACTCTTTAAATATCTTACATTGTAGAGCTCTTATGATGGATAAATAATAAAATTTCTATCCTACAATATAGAATTAATGTGTATGAGTGTTTTTTATAATGTGAATGTTTCCTTCAAACACTTAAGTCCTAATTTTTAGTATAATTTATGATTATCAAAATCTAGAGAATATCATATGCTCATAGGGTCAATAATCTAACACTTTTTGATGATAATGAATATAGATTAAAGAACTTTATATTGTATAGTAAATTCTCCCTTTATGTATGATCAACTTTTAAATGAAAGGCAAAACAAACTTCAAAATATCACTTCTTAGACATGAAAAATATATTGTAATGAAGGGATGGAAAATAACTTATTCATTAATCTAAAAGTAACCCAAACATGGTGATAGAAATATATTTTTTTTTGTTCTTAATATTTCTTACTCCTTTTAACTATAAGACATTCTTTTGCTCTTTTTTTCTCCTTACTCTTTGTCATAATAATTGGAAACAATTAACTTAGAATAACAAGCTTAAAAAAATATATATATTATATATACTACAAGAAGAAAACAGTTACACAGTAAAATTCCCCAAAATTATCATCATCATTTTCCTCAAAATTTGAAACCACTTTAGGTTGTGGACTATCCTCAATAAGCTAGTGCTAGATCATTCTTATTGGTAATTAATCAACTTCATAACTCTTGAGGTACTTGCTAGTTGTACCAGTATAGTAGAAGTAGTAATTTGAGTAGGTTGACTAATCTCTCCATTGAGAGAGAGGGAGAGAGACATTAAAAATTAGAGGATGAAAATGCCCAAGGATGATGGTCAATTAGTTGTTCACTAGTATCAAGATTTAGATATTTGAAAAAGATATTGAACTCAATTATAAATCCTAAACTTAAGTTATTCAAATGTATATAAGATGGGTTTTATGATTGCATAGTTTGTCAAATGATAACAAAAATCATATATTAAACATTAGTCAATACATGTTTAATTACATTGTAAGTCACTAAAGGAAGGCCATGGTTTAACATTTCAAAGCTAATAGCCTATTAAGGAAAGTGGCAAACATTTATTGGATATGATACCCTTAAAGGGATAAAAGGTGAAGGCACATAATATGTTCCTAATTGAATTGCTTAGGAGCCTAGTGTTAATTGACCATAAAATGGGTTAGCAAAATTTATCAATTACCTAGATTTTCTTACCATTACTAGCTAAAGAAAAATAAGGGAGAGATCCTCTTTAGTAATCTCAATTTCAAAGCTATACACATGAGATTTTATATGATCAGGCTTGATGATGGTTATGTATAAGAGATTAAAAAAAATCAAAACAAATAGAGATGCAAATTGTAGAATCTTTCATAACCCAGATTCTTGAAATAGTAGATGTATATCAGAATCAAAATCTGTGGATAAATCAATGTAGCATGATAGCTTTATGGTAAAACTAATCATACTTAAGAGTGAAGCACTATTAGAAATTCTATGAGAGGTGGAAGAATCATCATGATGATGACATGATTTTCATTGATAGATTGAGTGGAAGAATCACCTTGATGATGACATGATTTTTATGGGTAGATATCCAATTTAGAGAGGGAGGGAGGGAGGGAAAATTAAAGGTTTGCGATATTGGGTAATTAATAGAACCATTTTTATTGGTTCTAAATTAACGGATAAGGAGTTATAAATATTTAACCTCATTCTCATAACAAAAATAACCTGTCTATATTAGACTTTTAATTATAATATTTTTGGGTTAATGAAAAGCTGAAGCCTTTGGGCTGAAGTGTTGTAGGAAAATATGTAAAAGACCATTGAACGGGATGGGGGTGTCCTATGGCCTAGGGTTGGCTAAGCCTAACTAGAGGAGGAGACAAATTGTGTTGGGAGAGAGGAGTAGACGAGGGAAAAATTCTCAAGGATTCACCAAAGCTCTAGGGATCAACTGCCAAAAATTCCAAAGGTTATAGTTTCCACCAAGCCTTTTCATATAAAATTTGCACAAATCAAAGGTAATTTCAAACAAGAGAGCAAAAGTAGAAAGTGAGATCTTATTTATAGGATTTATTTAAAAATTATCAAGTTTGGAAGGCCTTATGAGGTAATAAACTATTATTATATGAATTTGATGATTATTCTTAATACATAATGAAAAAAAAGTTGCATATTTTAAAATATAAATTTTTCATAAACAATCAAATTTGACCAAGGTAAACAAGGTAGGTGGGGTGATTTTGATATTAATAAAATCTTTAAATATCTTCAATTTCTTGATTGGTGTGGCTATAATACAAAACAAGTAATGGACTGTCTAGCTACAAGGAGTCAGGGCAACAAAAAAAGTAACCAATTACAAGAAGCATGGAAAATACTTAATCAACATGAAACTTTATTTTCTTTTTTTGTTATATTTTTATTTACAAGTCTTTATCTGTGTGTTTTAGTTTCAAGGAAGTTTATTAAAAAAAAATTGAAGATTTAATTTTATTGTAGAAAATCTTTAGAACTATGAGGCATTAATTATAAGTATGAGGAAAAAAATAGTTACATAATTAATTAATTAGTTTTATGTAATTATTTAATTATTTGAAATTAAGTCATTTTGACTAGCCAAATTTGGGGCAAATCTCCCACCTTATTTCAAATCAAAGGCGAGTTTTCTGTTGTGGAAAAGGGAACAAGTTGTCTTGTAAGTTCTTACTTGCAAGTATGATTTCAATGAAATGTTTTCTCGGTGTTCTTTCTAATTTGTGAAGCTAAATTTTTTTTCGCGCTTTTGTGATTCACGGTATGTGGTTTTCATGGTTTTTTTTAGATGATTTCTTTTTCTATATTATTATCCTGAGGATTAAGAAATTTTCATTATTATGTTAGCCAAAGAATTTCATTTACGCTTGATCTGACCAATTAGGATGTTAACATATTTTGTGATCTGTGACTCCTACTCGTTGTCTAGATGAAAAAAATGATTAACCACAAAATCCGGATAACAATATATATTTTTTATTCGGGTTTTGTAACATATAAAAGGAATCAAAACAAATATGTGGGATGTCATGGGAATTGAGAAAGCCTCAACTTCATGGATTCTAGTCTTTTTTTAAACTAAGCATATGCATAAGGAGTTTCTATCACTGTTGACAGCTATCCAATAGGGGGAAGTCTAGGAAAGCTACAAACCACCATATCACCTAAACCACAGGGGCTCAAGTCTCAAATTTCCTTGAAAAATCATAAGATTTTTCTACCATTGGTTTTCTTTATTTGTCCAACCTTGTTATCTTTTGTTTTCACTTTTAAATAGAAATTTAAACAACCATCTCTTGTTTGAGATCACATTAAATTAAATTTAAAAGTGTAGTAAATTAGAGATTTACCCTTTAGAATAATTCTTAACACTTTTCTTGTGGGATCGATACTTGGTACTCATTAACCACATTATTACTTGACACATATGCTTGTGTAATTCGACCAATTTTCTTCACCACTACTTTTCAAGTCATCACATGCAAAATTTATATGCTAGTTCATTGACATTCCATGCAAATGTCATGAGGCAGTTCTGTTGTTTCTTATATACCAAAAATTTCTTGTGTTATGTCTATGTCTCATGCTAAGGAAAATTCATATCTATTTCAAGCAAAAATAAGACAAAAACTCATATTTAGTTCTATGTTTCGCAGAAAACAACAAAATAAATGTCATGCCTTGTTCCATTTTTCATTTAAAACTTCATCTTTAGTTTCATCTTTCACTCAAAACCAAAAATGCAAGTTGAGTAGTGTCGATCGTCAAATGAGAATTTNTATATATATATATATATATATATATAATTTTAACTCAAAAAAATGAGACCGAAAAAAACCTCATCTTTCTAACAGTTTATGTAATCGAGCACAACGCTGCAACTAATACATCACCTTGAGAGCTAAGTGTATCACTTGGCAGCAGACTTGATTATATAAACCAAAGAGCTTATGAAATCTGTTTGGTCTTCGAAAACCTTTTTTGAGTGATTGAAGGTTCCTCTATCGAATATAAAAATTAGACATGGTTTATATTACATGTGTTCTCAATTCCCTTGTTGACCTCACTTTTGGTTGAGATTTAAATTTTCCTCTTTAGTTGCCTAGGGTTTAGCCCTAGAACTTTCCTGTTGACTATTCTTAGAAAATAAGAAAAAGAACCCTCACCATTAGAAATTCTAAACTCCTCTTTACTCAACTTGAAGTTCCACATAGTGGTCCTAACCTCTAGCACTTAGTAGGTGGGGTCATTATGGGGGAGCCCAAGGAGAGCTCCCATAGGACTGCTTGACCTTAGGATTGGCTTTGGGTGTTGGTCTAAAGCTAAGGTACTCACCTCACTCACAATCACTCACAAATTCAAACCCAAAATTTCTTGACTTTGATCCCTTAATCCTTTGGGAGACTCATGTAGATGGTCTCTTAAACCCACTGACCCTAGGCTAGGGTTTAGCTAAGACCAGTACATAGAGGACTCAAATGGGATTTCCATTTGTCCATAGCTCGTTTATGATAGTTAGCTCCCCAATTTTATAAAAAAATAGTCAACTTAGCATTTTTTCATTAAACTCTCCCAAATTACCTAAGTACCCTTGAAACCCTAAATTTGGTCATGTTGACCTCACTTTTGGTTGAGGTCTAGTCTTTCTCTTTAGTAGCCTAGGGTCTAGCCATAGGACTTTCCTCTTGACTATTCTTAGAGAACTAGAAAAAAGACACCCTCACCATTAGAAATTCTAAACTCTTATTTACTCAATTTGAAGTTTCACATATCGGTCCTAACCTCTAGTATTTAGTAGGTTGGGTCATTATGGCGGAGCTCAAGGAGAGTTACTATAAGGCTATTTAACCTTAGGGTTGACCTTTGGTGTTGATCTAGAGTTAAGGCACTCACGTCACTCACAATCACTCACAATCCTAAACTTATAATTTCCTGACTTTGGTCCCTTGAGCCTTTGGAAAACTTATATAGATGGTCCCCTAAACCTACTAGCCCTAGGCTAGGGTTTAGCTAAGACCAGTACATAGAGGAACCAAATGGGGTTTTCATTGGTCCATGACTTACTTTTGGTGGTTAGTTTCCCAATTTTACCCAAAATATTCAGTCTGGCCTTTTGCCCCTAAACTCCCCAAAATTACCTAAGTACCCTTGAAACCCTAAATTTGGTCAAAATTCCCAAATTTATCCAAAATACCCAAACTTGTTCAAAAAAATCATTTCAAACCTTTTGAAAACACCCAAATTACCCAAAATCACAAAAAATTTCCAAATTACCAAAATGCCCCTCATGGGCCCAAAATTTCAAAAATTCTAACAAATCCCAAAAATTTCCAAAATATTCCAAATATTTCTAATTTCAATTTTCTCAACTACCACATAACCCAATTTGGCCAATTTGACTATCTTTGACGAAGACCCCCAAATTTACCTTTAAAGGGTCAAATTTCCCCAAATTCAACTTAAATGTCCATCAATTTGATCCCAATCTCCCAAAATTTCAATACCAAACTCAAATTCACCTTCAATGTGACCAAAATAAACCAAATCCAAGCTCAATTGGCCAATGCTTTGAGACCAATTTTAATATAGGTCAAACCCCCAATTTTGGACACATGACCTAATCTCACCAAATTGAATCCATAGCCCCCTCAATTTGCCACAATTCATGTTGAAAACTCTTCATAGCATTCACGTACATCACAATTAACCTTCAATTGGCCTTAGTGAAGTCTAAATTTCATTTAGTTTCAACTTAAGTCCAAAATCCCCAAATTGGCTATGTCCCCAAATTTCACCAAATTGATTGCCTTAATCCCAAAACTGGCACTCAATTCATGTTGAAAACTCTTCATGACATTCCTATTGACCATTATCAACAATAAATTTAGACTTAGCCCAAGGCTAGCCCAATCTAGACCCATGGTTAGCCCAACATGCCCAAAATGACCAATTTTCAAATTCCTTCAAATTGACCCTCCAATTGAACTCAAAATCCTTTCAATCCTTCATAAAAAATGTTCATTGCAATCATCTACATCAAGTGAATAAATCAATTGGGCTCAAGGACATGGCTACTCTAACCCAAACCCAAGTTTTGGTCATTTGCACCCACTTGGACCCATGCACTAAATGTAGTCTAACCACCCCAAAGCCATCAAATTAATGACTCCACAACCATTAGTTGGACCCTAAGGCTGAGTCAAACTCACCTAACCACCTAAGCTAAGCCATGGAACAATGGTCCCTTAAATTAAGGGATTTCATGTCATAATTGCTTAAGCTTAAGATTTTTTTTGCCAAAACTATGCCCAAGCCCATTAACTTGCTGTGACATATTCCCCTTTGTTTCTTGAGCTCCTAGCCACCTCCCCCTGCCATGGCCGACCGGCCTAGTCACCGAAAAAGACAAAAATGAGGGCCACCTCCCCTTGAACTTTACCCAAATCAAACCAAGAGGTCACCTCACCCAAATGAGATGTTAAAGCCTCTCTACCCTCCACCTAAGTACCACATTGCACCCCCCAATTGGCCATGACAGCCACCCCTTAGCCATTTTTATAGAAGCTCACCTCCATGGCCATGGAAGGGGGTGTTGAAATTTTCTCAGAGAGAGCCTCCCAGATCACTCACAGAGCTTCTTTGAGACCTCCTCAATACAAGCCAACCATTCTATCCCACTGATTCCCAATGTGGAAGCCCAATTTTGAGCTTAAACTTCTGTCAAAAACCATGACAGAGCTCATTACACTCCCACAGTCCACCAAACTTCAATTACTTGTACCCACACCTTCACAACACTGAGAGAAGACAAACCCCCATCAAATTGCCCTCTGAAATAGCCTCTAGCATACACTTTGATCAATACCTGAAATTGAGCTTGGCCGATTTTATATCTAGACCTTACACTACAGCAAGAGGCTCAATCTTTAGCCTCATTGGTCCCCAATGAACGTGCCAAGCATCTCTAACTGAAGCTTCCCTTCTCAGAGCAAAGGTATTGAACTCCTCATCCCGAGCCTATTTAGATTCTCCATTTACTTTGAGTTGATTTCATGACATCTTAACAATATGGATATGTTCCTATAGTCTAGAAGAGCATTTTAAAAAAAATTCACTAAATTTGGTTGAGAAATGAGGGAGATATCAAGCCTTGAAGATGGACGGTTCTCGGGTTAGTCTATTTGGGGGCGATGACGGATAGCCGTCCGATCGCGCGTTTTTCTCATCAACGGACGAGATCAAGCTGCTCAACGCTTCCTTTTGTGAACCGCGAGATGTGTGGCTACTAGCGTGGACGACGGCGTCGAATGGTAGCACATCGCGTGGAGTTTCGGAGCTGTCGTAGGATGACGAGGCGTCACACGTTTAAATAGATAAATAGGGAATAAAAAAATTCAAAAAATGCACCATAACTTCAAAAATTCATATCTTAGTGTAGAAAAATGACAAAAATAAAATAAAAATACTCTCTTGCTCAGTGAACAGAGGAAAACAATGTGGATTAAATTTTGTGTCCATTTGATGCATATTTTATTTTTAAAAAAATCAATTAGGGTTAGGAGTCTTTTGATTCTCCATGCATATATGCATTTCACCATAGCTTGAATTTTTGGCATATTGTAGCCTTTGTCAAGGGGAACATTCCCTGATTTTTCCAAAGTCAGAGGAGACCTCTAGACAAAGATTTCCATTTTTCAAGTTTGTGTCAATTTTTTGCATAAATTAATCATAATAATTAGCATGTTGCTTAAAAAAATCCAAGAGAATTTTGGTAAGTTCACTATGACTAGAGAGACCTTAGGAAAATTTCTCATGAATCGAGTCATTTAAAATGAATCTAATCTTCATAAACCCTAAAACATTAAGGTAATTAATTTTGGAAAACACAAACATCAAAATGACTTGATTTTTTATCTCCATAGTTATTTAAGATCTAGAGAACTCCCCATAAAAATTTCAAAGCATTTTGAGTCCATTTAAAGGCCTAACTTGATTTTTTAAGTTAAATATCCTTTTTGGCACCAAAATGATTTTTAATGATCAAAATATAACTCAAAATATTATGAAACCCTATTTTTGGAGTTCTCTATGATCAAGGAAATTTTATAAAAATAAAATAGTATTTAAAATAAAAAAACTTCATTTTTAGCCTTTTTTTAAATATTTAAAATAATAAAAAATTCATAAAAATCACAAAAATAATAAAATTCGTGGAAATGTTCTAAATTATTTTCTAAGCACATAAAAACAATTGAAATATTTTTCCTAATTTTCTAAATAAAGATATTGTATTTTGAAGCTTAAAATAATTTTTAAAGACTAAAAAATGGATTTCCACTAAAATAATTCCGATAAATTAAAAAAATTAGAAAAACATAAAATTTACTTCTCTGGGTTCTCTGACTTTAGTGAGATTTTTCAAAATTGTAAAACTTAATTTTCCACATTTAAAATATTTTATATTTAATAAATACCCTAGACTTAAAATAATTCTAATAATTCAAATAAATTAAAAAAATCATGAAACTTTTCCAAATGGCTCTCTGGTTTAGGTCTACCTCCAGTAAAAATTTTAAGTGATTAGGCTTCACCTTGGTCAAGTCAACAAATTTTCTTTGAAAAATCTCATTTTTACATGAAAATAAATATATAAATTAAATTAAAATTTGAAAAATCACATTTTCTTATTTGATGTGTTAATTGACCCATGAATGAGGTAGGATAAAAATTTCAAAGTCGTTTGATTTGAATTTGAAAAATTATGAAGTATTAAAGCCTTAGAGGGAAAAGTGTAATTTTAGGAATTTGGCCTTAATTAACATTTAAGTCTAATTCAATGAGAGAAATGGGCAACCTCTGATCTTAATCAACTTGTTTGGATGACTGAAATTAAAAAGGGGATTAATTGGTAGAAACCAACCTTACTTTCTTAATTAAAAGGATAAATTAATAAATTTCTAAATTGTTAAAATTTGAAAGTGTCTTAAAATTAATGAATCTAGAACTTAGGGGTATGACTTTTGACATCAATAATTAATCAATTTAATACCCCTATTTGATGTTCAAATGAAATTCAAATAATGAATCATGATCGCCTAAAACTTAACCTTTTCAAAATTAATTAAGGGCCTAGTAGTGATCCTAGTTAAATCAAGACTGATTAAATGAGGATTAGAAAAGCAAACATAGCTAAAATTTAAGACCTTTACAAGCTCAATTAGGACTAAAATTTTGCTAAGTATTCCAACAACACTAGTTTGCCCCCCTTTAAGGGTCTTCATTCACATAATCTTCAAAATTAAATTATAAATGATAATCACCCTACTCTTAGGGATACTTAGGACATCAATGTTCATTGATCATTAGAGCATTCATAAGATGAATTATTAAGCAACATAACAAGTTTAAATGAGCTCAAGGCTTTTCACCAGGTGATAAGAGGGAAGCATGAACCTACTTCTTCCTCCTAACCTATTGGATACCTCAGAGGTCTACTAAACTTAATGTGCTTTGCTTAATGAAATCATCCTTAATCAAACTAATAGGGACCCACCAAGATATGACTTAGGGTTAGTAGGTCGCCAAAATTTTACTTTCCTGCTTCACATAAAATGCCCTGACATGCATTTTGAGTTTCAGGTGGTGGAACGAGAAGATTTGTCATGTACGCTTTTACAGTTTACAACATCGTCTTTCTTGTACTTTCATACTGTACTTTTGATGTTAATACAAATCTGCATGCTAAACAATAATGTCACCCTACATGAAAACTAAAACTATCAGGATAGCCACACAAGATAAAATTCACCCCCACAACATTCAATATATAAAACAACTCAAAATTTAATCACAAACGTCACAAAAACCACAATTTCAACTAAATTAAGACATCTCTATCGGATGATCGGAAACTCCTCGGAGGAGGTAACCTACGGTTGCTAACGAGGCTTCCCACGGTCCAAATGAAATTATGGAACTCATTAAGTTGAGTTTAGTAAATTCATTTGGACTAAGTGAATCCAATAGAAAATAGTGGTGTCGGAACAAGGGAACCGTAGGATCCTAATCGGTGTCCCTCTAATCAACTTGAACATCCCCTAAGAAAATTTAAAGAACTACGATCATGGGGCCACCTGATTTGACATCATAACTTGACACCCTAGAAAACTCAAACTTGTCATGGCAAGGAGCTTGAAGCTAGCATGGTGGGCAGCACGACCATCTTCAACAGTAAAACATGACTTCAACAGCTAAGCTAATTCATTCATTTGAATTAAACAACCAAGCCAAAGGATTTTGAGGTTGTCCGCTTATGCAACATAAATCCTCACCTCATCTTTAGGCCTTTGTATAGCTCTGCTATACAATATAAGCCCTAACTTGTCTTAGGATTCCGAGGTTGTCATTCGTCATGACCTAAATCCTCACATCTTTCAGGTTATTTGTGTGATCGTTCCACACAAATGTAAGCCTCACATTAATAAAATTGGCAGGATGAAACACTTAAATTTTTCTCCTTAAAATTGAAGCCAAACAATAGGATAGACTGGGAAGGCACCGAGGTTGTCCTCCGGATCTGTCATTCCCTAGTTTTTCCTCCTTTGGATTCTATAATAAATGTCCTAAATTTGAACAATTCCCCTTTCACGCCTCTTTGTACGATTTCATTGAAAAGTCTTTTCCTTTGAATTCCTTGAAGATAATATTTCTTGATTTTTATCGAGAGTTTTCTTAAATGACTTCGGTCATTTAAGATGCAATTAACTATAGGGGCTTGCCCTTATAGGAAGCTTTTCTCGAACCTAGCTTAATATAAACTCTATTTAATTCTTCATATTAAATAGGGGAAATTGTCGGCAAATAAAACAGTTTCGCAGACCAAACAGTCGTCATATATTTTTTAGTTTATTTGATCAAGTCTCATCCTCAAATCTTGTGTTTTTCCTTCAGGATAAATACAGGATTTGAGGTATAAAGCTCTTTCATTTAAACTATAAAAATATGAGGTCAGATTGATTTCATAATTTTCTAAACTTTAACGTCCTTCCGAAGCGGGCAACTAGATTTCGATTCCGGTGACCGACAACTTCTTACGGGCAACTCCAACCAAAATAGTGTAGACAAGCCAAAATTCCCAAATTTACCCAAAATCACCAAAAAAATTCCAAATTACCAAAATGCCCCTCCTTAGCCCAAAATTCCAAAAATTCTAAAAAATCCCAAAAATTTCCAAAACATTCCAAATATTCTAATTTTCATTTTTCTCAACTACCACATGACCTAATTTGACCATTTTGACCAAAAACCTCAAATTGCATTTAAAGGTCCAATTTTCCTAAATTCACTTCAAATGCCCATCAATTTGGTCACAATTTCCCCCAATTTCAGTTCTAAACTCAAATTCACCTTCCATATGACCAATCTAAACCAAATCCAAGCACAATTGGCCCATTCTTTGAGCCTAATTTTGATCTAAGTCAAACCCCCAATTTTGGCCCTATGACTTGGTTCCACAAAATTGAACCCCATAGCCTACTCCATTGGTCTCAATTTAAATCCTAAACTCTTCATAAAACAACTACACATCAAACCTGGCCTTCAATTGGCCTTCGTGAAGCCTCAATTTTGTTTAATTTTAACCCAAATCCAAAAATCCCCAATTTTGCCCTAAATTGGCCATGTCTCAAAATTCCACCAAATTGATTGCCTTAGCCCCAAAATTTCCACTCAATTCCTTCATGAAAAATATTCATAACATCTCCCTTGATCATTTGGACCATTTAATTCAGCCAAATTCCAAACCTATCTTAACCTAAGCCCAAGTCTAATCCAACATGCCCAAATTGATAAAAATCTCAAAATCCTTCAAATTGAGCTTCCAGTTGAGCTCAAATTACTTCAATCCTTCACCAAAATTGTTCATTAAAATCATCTGCACAATTTTGATCAATCAATTGGGCTCAAATTTATGGCTAGCCTAACCCAAACCCACTTTAAGCCAAATTGACCTACATGGACCCCTTCACCAAAAGTTGACCCAATCTAGCCAAATTGGTCAAGGTAAAGCCACCACAACCATATTTTGGACCTTATTGACCAGGATAAACCCCATGGAACCACCCAAATGAGCCATGGACTAAAGGATCCCCAAATCAAGGGATTTATTTCCAAAATTGCTTAAGCTTAAGGAATTTTTGTCAAAACTAAACACCTGCCCAAATAAATTGTTGTGACATATTTCCCTTGCTCACCTGACCTTCTGGCCACCTCCCCTAGCCTTCCCGGCCGACCTAATCACCAGAGGAGCCAAAATAGTGAGCCACCCTCAAGAAATTCAAACCCAATTCGAACCTAGAGGCCACCTCATCTCATTTGAAGTTTAGAGCCTCTCTGCTTTCCATATAGGCAACACTTTGCACCCATACATTGGCCCACAGAGCCAACCTAAGCCATTTTTATAGAAGCTCCACCTCCATGGACATGAAAGTGGTGCTGAAAATTTCTTAAGGATATCCTCTGAAATTACTCCATGAGCTTCATTGAGACCTCCATAGTGCAATCCAACCACTCCATTGCCTTAATTCCCCTTGACGGAGTTCAATTTTGGAGCTCAAATCCTTGCCGGAGACAGGACATTCTCCACCAAACCTCTACAGTGCACCAAATCTAAATTAAACTCACCCACACCATCACCACACTGAACTAAGACAAAGGCCTATCAAATCCGCCTCATACAGAGCCTCTAAGATAGCTCAAGACCAACAACCAAATCCGGCCTTGATCGAGTTTGGGTCTAGAAGTTTCACCACGACCAGAGGCTCAATCCTTAACCTCCTTAGACCTCCACAAACGTGTCGAGCACCTATGATTAAAGCTTCCCTTCTCAGAGCAAAAGTATAGAACTTCCCCTCTTCCCGAGCCTATTTTGATTCTCCATTTGATTATGTTTAGTTTAATGGCATGTTTACCGTATGGATGTGTTTGCCACACTTAAATGAGTCCATAGGATCAAACCCGAGGACATTTGGTGGAGAAATGAGTGAGATCTTAGGGTTTTAGTGTTATTGGTCACAGGTTACCCTATTTGGGGATGATGACGGGGAGCTGTCTGATCGCACGTTTATCTCATCAACGGATGAACTCTCGGTGCATGGACCGCATGCCGCATGGCATGCCAAGGTGGAAAGAACAACGAATGGGAGCCGCCACATCGTTGTTTCGAGCTGCCTAAGATGAGGTGGCGCCACGCGTTTAAATAGATAAATAGGGAATTAAATAAATCAGAAAATGATCCCTAACTTCAAAAATCTATATCTTGGTTTAGAAAAATCACAAAAAAAGTAAAAATTCCCTCTTGCTCAATGAACAAAGGAGAACAATGTGGAAATAATTTGAAGTTTATGTGATGCATGTTTTATTTTTAATTAATTAAAAACTGTTTTTAGTCTTTTGATTCCCCATGCATGTAGACATTTCACAATGACTTGAAATTTTGGCATGTTATTGCCTCTATCTTAGGGAACATTCTTCACTGTAATTTGAAGTTCAGAGAGCTCCCCATAAAAATTTAAAAATATTTGGAGCTCATTTGATAACTCAAAATAATTTTCTAAGTTAAATGTCATTTTTAACACAAAAATAATTTTTAAAAATTAAAATATAATAAAAAATTTATAAAAAAATAGTTTAGGGAGTTCTCTGTGATCAAAGGAATTTTCTAAAAATAAATTTGTAATTAAAATAAAAACTCCATTTTTAAGCATTTCCTTAATATTTAAATATTTAAAAAAATGATAAAAATCACAAAAAATAATAAAATTCATGAAAATTTTCTAAATTGTTTCTTAAGCACTTAGGAATAATTGGAATATTTTTTTGATTTTTTAAGTAAAGATATTGAATTTTGAAGTATAAAATAATTTTTAAAGGCTAAAAATGGATTTTCACGAAAATAATTCTAACAATTTAAAGAAAAATAAAAAAATGTGAAATTAATTTTCCATATTTAAAATATTTTATAATTAATAAATACTCAAGAAATTAAAATAACTCTAATAATTAAAATAAAACTTAAAAAATCATGATGTTTGGTCCCAATAATTCTCTAGTATAATTCTACCTCTTGTAAAAATTTCAAGTGATTAGGCTTTGCCTTGGTCAAGTTATGGAATTTTCTTTGAAAAATCCTATTCTTGCATAAAATAAATATATAAATTAAATTAAAATTTGAAAAATCACATTTTGTCCTCTAATGTCTTAATTGACCCATGTGTGAGGTGGAATAAAAATTTTAAAGTCATTTATCTTAAATTTTAAGAATTATGAAGTATTAGAACCTTAGGGGCAAAAATGTAATTTTGGAAATTTGGCCTTAATTAACATTTAAGCTTAAGTCAAAAGGGGAATGGGTAATCTTCAATCAAAATTAACATATTTGGATGATTGAAACACAAAGGATTAATTGGTAGAAACCAATCTTACTTTTATTAATTAAAGGATAAATTTGTAATTTCCTTAAAGTCTAGTCAATTAAATGATCTTAGACTTAGGGGTATGATTTTGAGTGTTGATAACTCATTAATTTAACACCCCTATTTGATGTTCAAATGACTTTAAAAAATGAATCATCATCACTTAAAATTCAATCTCTTTCAAAATATAACTAAGACATCTATCAAAAGTCTAAAGGACTTGATAGTGACCTAGGCTAAATCAAATTTGGCTAAAAGAGGATTAAAAATGTGAACATAATTAAAAAGTGAACATCTTTAAGAACACAACAAGCCCAAATTAAAAAGTTGGTTGAATGTTTTTACAGCACTAACTTGCCCCTTTAAGGGTCTTCACCCCATAATCCTTAAATTAAATTATAAGTGATAATTACCCTACTCTTAGGGATAATTGAAACATCAATGTTAATTGAGCATTAAAGGTATTTACATGATGAGTTATTAAGCAACATAATAAGTTTAAAAAGAGCTCAAGACTTTTCACCAAGCAGTGCGAGGGAAGTATGGACCTGCTTCTTTCTCCATATTTGTTGGATACCTCGGAGGTTTACTAAACTTAATATATTTTGATTAACCAACAAATCATCCTTAATCAAATTAATAGGGAGCCACCAAGATATGACTTAGGGTTGGGTAGATCACTAAAACCTTACTTTTATGCTTTATATAAAATTCTCTCACATGCATTTTGAGTTTCAGGTGGTAGAACAAGAAAACTCACCAAGTACGCTTTTTATAGTTTACAGTGTTGTCTTTCTTTTACTTTCATACTGTACTTTTTATGCTTATAAGACTTGCATGCTAAACAACAATGTCACCTTGCATGAAAACCAAAACTATTAGGATAGCCACAAAATCAAAACTAAAACTAAAATCAATCAAGATAAAATTCACCGTCACAACATTCAAAATATAAAATAACTCAAAATTTAATCACAAACATCACAAAAATAACAATTGCAACTAAATTAAGATGTCTCTATCGGATGATCAGGAATCCCTTGAAGGAGGTAACCTACGGTTACTAACAAGGCTTCCCACGGTTTAAATGAAATTATTAAACTCATTAAGTTAAGTTTAATAAATTCATTTAGACTAAGTGAATCCAATAGAAAATAGTTGTATCAGAACAAGGGAACAGTAAGATCCTAATCGGTGTCGCTCTAATCAACTTTAACATGCCCCATAATATCTAAAGAACTACAACAATAGGGTCATCTGATTTGAAATCATACTTGACACCCTAGAAAACTTAAACTCGTCATGACAAGGAGCTTGGAACTAACATGGTGGGCAGCACATCCATCTTCAACAACAAAACATGTCTTTCCCAGCTAAACCATTTCATTTCTTAGAATT
>JXCR01143091.1:127766-150168 GCA_002079205.1 Phalaenopsis hybrid cultivar | reverse complement strand
TTTTTTTTATATATATATATATATATATATATATATATATATATATATATATATATATATATATGCCAAAAGTTGGAAATTTATAAATCAAAAGGAAGAGTTACATCTAATAAAACCTTCAGAGGGGGAGGGGGAGATGAACTACAAGCAACAACATTAGTATTGGCTGCCACTTGGCCAACCAATTAGTAGGTTGATTACCCTCCCTAGGTGTGTGGCTCAAAAATACAACAATAGCATTGGATAGAAAGAACATCTTGTTAATCCAGTAAAGAAGATGTCAAGGAGAAGAAATCTTGTTGTGTAGGATCTGCAAGAGGCGGAGGGAGTCCATCTCCATATGAATATACTTGTGAATGTATAAGACAATAATCCTGAGACCCAAAACACAACAACAAATTTAGATTGAAGTGCAGAAGAGAGGGAGACTGGAGCTGAAAAGAACCATCTGCACTATCCTCTGTGATCTCTACAAAGTCTCCCAATTCCAGCAGCAGATGATGTGTAACTTCCATCAGTGTTAATCTTAAGACAAGGTGTTATAGGAGATTACCAACTAACCAGTTGGATTCTTTTGTAATGTTATCTAGCTCGAGTAAGAATATTCAGTTGTATTTTATGCAGATAAGTTAACAGTTGTTGGTAATACTCTGTGGGGATATCAAATAATTTTCATATTTTTGTGTTCCTAGCTATCCAGATGAACCAGAAGATAACCAGAGGGATGTAAAAATGTGGATGTGTTCTCCAATCCTGCCAGCGAGCTTCCAAATTAACCCAATTGTGCATTTTGTAGGGCTTTTTTTGTCATCTCGGAGAGATAATCGAAGGCTAAAATGAAAGGAGATCCCCCTGCTTGATTCCCCTCCTTGCCTGAAAGAAAGCATGACTTTCACCATTAATTAAAACACTATAGTAAGTGTTTTGAAGCCTTCTATGGATATGGTTGCAGAAATCAGAATTAAAACCTCTTGCAACTAATTCTTCCAGAATAAAATTCCAGCCGATTGTGTCATAAGCTTTAGTGAGTTCAAGCTTAAAGATGATGTTGGAACCTCTACAAGGTTTATCAATATCAGTTAATTAATCTTGAGCTAGCAGAACATTTTCATTAAGGCATCTTCCCTGTACAAATGCAGATTGATTTACAAAAATAAGTTTATCAAGTAGAGGTTGTAATTTAAAGACCATTATCATGATGATAATCTTGGTGAAGGTATTGGTTAAGTTGATGGACCTAAAATCATTCCAGTTGTCTTTCCTTTTATACTTGTGGATAATCACAATGGTGGNTATATATATATATATATGAAAATTGGGCAGTTCACTAGTTAATCGCTTTGATCAGTCTAGAGTTACTGACAACCTAAGAAAGCAAGGGCAATCTCTCACCAAGTGTTGGTGAATAGTATCATCGGTCTTGTACCCTATCGATGATCCTCAAGCTAGGTGATACTATTTGACTATCCCACATTTAGCACCAAAAGTTTTTTGCATTATTGCCTTTAACCTTGAATCATCCAACTTTTAGTCCTAAAGACTCGTACCCTTGAGCATTGGGTTTTACTGGAGGTTAAGTTGGGATATTTTCATTAGCAGGCGGATTTAAGAGATCCTAAATCATATCTTGGTGGGTCCTTATTTTGTGGACGATTTTCCTCAATAAATTATAGTAAATATGAATATCATCTAAAATGTCTAAAATTTTGTGAAAGTGTTCAGAAAATGACCACCCTAAATACCTTTAGAACCTCCTAGACCATTTTAAGTTCATTTAGCTTTGCTAATATTGCTGAGTTGATAAATCTAATTACATTTGGAGTTATTTAGGTTGCAACTGTGATAAGTGTAATCTTGACATCTTAGTTAGTCCATGAGTGAGGCAAATAATTGTTCACTTAATGTCATATTAAGAGTTGTATAAGTTAGCACCCATAAGGGTATGTTGGATATTTAGGGAGTTTTACAGTCTTGCCTCTATATTGGGTTCAAGCTTGTAGTGCTTCAATGTGTTTTATTATTGCTCATATTTTCTTCTTAAACTTTTTCCGCAAATGATATTAGATTGAACCTAACTCTACTAAGCTCTTGGGGCTTTAAGGGTAAATTTGTAATTTGTGAAAAAACCTTATAAGGTGTGCTTAATCCTTATTGAATGGATTGAACTGTCTAATCACTAATAAAGCAATTCAAATTATTATCTTAATAATCTTCCAATTCATACCTCTTAATTTTGAATCATCCAAATTTTCATTTCTTTTGATTCACAACAATTCAAGTAATTACAATTTTACCCTTTATAGAAAATACCTTAAATGACTACCCTAAAGTGGGTTAATCGCCATATGTTAATACACTCCCTTCTGGTTTTAATCCTAAAAATTACGGCTAAACTGTAAAATCCCAAAATTAGAAATATACTACTAGGGTTTATACTTCATAACTTTTTCATTTTAATTCGAATGACCACGAATCTTTGTTGACCACTTACTCATGAATTAATTAAGACATCAGAGGATAATTTAAATTTTTTTATTATTTATTTATTTATTATAATTATTTTTAATCCATAACTATGAATTTCCAATTTTAACTAATTTGATTATCAAAAACATCTTCTCAGTCAAAAATTTTATGTTGTTGATGAAGGTCAAAGGACTACTTGGAGTAATTTTCAGAATTTGTTGAATTATATTTTAATTTTTTATGATTTTTCAATTGATTTTAATAGATAAATAAATAGAAAATATATACAATCTTAAAAAATATAATTTATATTTTTTCATCAATCTTTATGACCTCAGTGAACTCAAAGAAACTAATTTTATTTTTTTCTAATTTTTATTTTATTTTATTTCTAACCAAAAATCTATAAATCAATGGAAAAAAGGATTATTGCTCAAAATACATTTTTATATCTTTAAAAATTTTTGGAAGCATTCTAAAGTTTATGTTTTTAATTAGGAAATATTTTGTGACATTTTGAAATATATTTATACTTTTACAATTTCTTTACTATTTTTAAATATCTTTAATTAGAAAAATACTTAAAAAAATATAAATTTCATTTTTCTCAAGTGCATNTTCTTCCTCATCATGGATTATGAGCCAAATTACTCTTCCTCTTATTCTCTTCTTCTTATCCCCTATTCTCCCATATTCTCTAGCTATTCAAAGCTTCTGCACTGACTATGCATCGATTGGAATTAGAACCAAATTTTTACTTTTAGCAAGAGTCATAATCGACAACTAAATAAGATTATGATAAGTATTATAGCGGAGATCAATTTCAAGGTGTCCATAAAGATTAAATGGAATGTACTTCTACTTACTAGTTCTTAGGCCATTAGCCAACGAAGATGGATTTATTATTTTCTCAATTATACACGGTTCATAATTACCCAAGATTTTCCCCAACTTGTTGAACTCATAAGCCTAGGATACACATGTTTAGCTCATTAGTGATTTAATAGCAATATGCATCATTGTATTACATCATCTAATAATTTACTAAGAATTTATACACATAATCCAATAAAGCAGCAACCATCAAAGTCATATTGTCTACTATACTAGCTCAGGGCTTTGTACACTTGGAGATAATTCAAATGAATATGAAGGCTCAATTGCAAAGATCAATTACTCAAATATTTAAGTTTAGCATAATATTCAAATTGATTGATTCAAAGTTACCAAGCACGTAAGGATGATAAACATAGAATTAAAAATGAATTTATTTTCAATTATATTCATTCCACAGATGCCAGTCATAAAAAGCATACTTTTGTAACTCCTCTACAAAGAAGAAATTTATCATCCTTTCATAGAATAGAAGCATTTACACTCATGTTATAGAAAAAACGNAGAATAGAAGCATTTACACTCGTGTTATAGAAAAAACGTGCTGGTAACTTATCAAAAAAATGAATGGTCATGAAAACTTGTGGAACTAACCACTATGAATGCAGTATTTTACCATACATGTAAGATTGTTCTCCCATTTTAATATTACAAGTGACTTCCTTAGTAAGCAAATTCAAGGCAAGCAATAACAGGGAAAATATTTTACCAGGTATGCAATGACAAGATGTTGAACAATTGTAAGAGCTGTTGGAACTGAATGCTGCTAGAGGATTAGCGGCACAATTGCACACCCATTTCACTTCATCCGGCCCATTTTGATCCCTTTCTGGCAAGAATGAAGTAAAGCGATCAGATATGAAAAAAAAAGTACTGAAAATTAAAGAAACAGCATGCTTAATTAGAAAATTTTAATGCAGAATGAATTAATATAATGATATTTAGCAATTATTCATTGCACTATCTAGTTGTTCCAAAAATCAAATCTTTAAACTAACCACAGCAAATGAAATTCAAGCACAGTAGTCCACTGATGCAGATGGAAAGAACTTTCATGTGCAGTCCCATCAACTTTGGCAGCTGATTCTAGGTAAAGCATAAATAAAAGCTCCCTTGATGGCCTACATAAAGGGAAAGAGTAGTATGAAAGGCAAAACCTTTTACACATTATAAGCAAATAAAACAAAATTTATTCTGATTGTGGAATATGATCAGTAAAAGAATCGAAGTAGATGGTGCATCTAACAATGGTTTAAATTAACAAGTATAACAACCAAAATTCCTCTACAATGGCAAACCCATACTTCTTGTGTAATTGGAAAAAGGTTATGTTTCATTTTCTCTCCTCCAAATCCTATATGCCTTGGATGTCAAGTAAATGAGAAGTTGCACATTCAAGAAAAGGAAGGAGAGAGAGAGAGTGTGTGTCTGTGTGTTAAATTTTCCAAATACATGAAGAATTCTAGGGAAAGGAGTAAGAAAAAGGGATGACATTTAAGTGGACAAGATTTATTGTGCCNAAACCCATACTTCTTGTGTAATTGGAAAAAGGTTATGTTTCATTTTCTCTCCTCCAAATCCTATATGCCTTGAATGTCAAGTAAATGAGAAGTTGCACATTCAAGAAAAGGAAGGAGAGAGAGAGAGTGTGTCTGTGTGTTAAATTTTCCAAATACATGAAGAATTCCAGGGAAAGGAGTAAGAAAAAGGGATGACATTTAAGTGGACAAGATTTATTGTGCCAAAAAAAAAAAGAGAAGTAACCAACCCTACACTGAAGAGCACACTCAAACCAAAAAACATTAATATTAAAGAATAAATTTGAGTCTCAAAACAGACAGCCAATGTCAACTCTATAATAGTAAGGAAACCCAAAATAAATCATTTTTTGCACTAATTGCTTTGCTGACTAAGACTTGCACAAAAGTTTAAATTTGGAAGATTTGCTTAATAAAAAGAAGCTGATATTGGGCAAAACTTCGTGAATCAAAAGAAAGAAGCACAAACAGAGAGCCAGCAATTTCAGCATTTGCTACAGCAAACAAGGGTATGGCGGTAAAACTAAGAAAAAATTTCCCAACAAAATTCAAACCAAAACATTTTTTCTCGAGAAAAAAATATATACCACCATTTTGCTAACAAAATCACAGTCAAGCAAACCTTTAGAATAAGCTCATAGGATTAGCTGAGAACATAATGTATCCACTCTGAGCCTGTTGAACCTTTCTCCATATACCAATCAACGCAAAAATCGCTTATTTCCGATCAAACTTCAGCCAAACAACACAGACGAGCCCGATCTTGGCCGCAGCAGATCCATCCAAAATCTGCTGTCTTCCCATCAAAACAAGTACATTACTTGCTCTATGACCTANGCCCGATCTTGGCCGCAGCAGATCCATCCAAAATCTGCTGTCTTCCCATCAAAACAAGTACATTACTTGCTCCATGACCTCAACACATCGATGCTCCGCTTGCCAACCAAATCCACAGCAAAAACCCTAAAAGAACCCGATTTAAACCACGAAAGAATGGGNCGCTTGCCAACCAAATCCACAGCAAAAACCCTAAAAGAACCCGATTTAAACCACGAAAGAAGGGCATTGACCAAAAGGAAGCGGCAAGAAACGATTTTCAAGCCAATGATCATGATGATGCAAGAGAATGATTTGNCGCTTGCCAACCAAATCCACAGCAAAAACCCTAAAAGAACCCGATTTAAACCACGAAAGAAGGGCATTGACCGAAAGGAAGCGGCAAGAAACGATTTTCAAGCCAATGATCATGATGATGCAAGAGAATGATTTTTATTTTAATAAGAAATAAGAAAATCCACATGCCAATTAGTCGTGACAAAGCAATTTCACCGCAAACCTGAAGGAGACCTTCCACCCATTTATTATCCAATAGGAATATTTAACAGCAACAAATAGAGAAAGGATAGAAATGCAATCCAACTCCACTTCGACATTATTAGATGCAGCTTTCCAACTTCCTAAGTCTGATTTCCAGCAGCTCTATCTGCTCCTCTAACTGCAACAACTTGGAAAGAGACCAAATTCAAATTTTACAATGGCTAACTTCATAAAATAATCTATGACTTTTTCTTAGGTGCACGCCAAGGCAGGTAGAGGATGGTTGCTGTTTCTTATGCCAAGTAGAAAATGGAGTGCATTTATCAGTGTATGAGAGACGCTTGCAGCCGAGTAGTCTTTACTTAGAAGTGATCAAGAACATTTTTTTTTATCAAACTGTAAAAGTAATATTGAATTTGAAATAATTTTTTAAAAGTCTGATTAGGATGAAAAATTTGGAGTGGGCCCCACTCTAACAATAATAAAAAAAAATGTATTTTAATGATCATGATCGGACAACGCACGTAAATTTGAGTGTGGTGTCTGTACACAATAACCGCTCCGATGCAGGGGAGTCCATTTTTTTCTACGCATCCTAATGGTAGACATGCATACGATCTTATTGTATGTAATATGTTTTTCTTTAGAAGAGTACTATTTAATGCATTTTGGGAATTAGTTACCCATTCAACAGAGTGGCTAATACGTTTGTGTCATGCTAACACCTATTGGGTGAACAACTAGAGACTAGCTCCAACCACAAATTGCAAATATAAACTCAGCATATGAATGACATGATGCTTATTTAAAAGTATATAACATGGAAATGTTTGAGCATGATATCATAATGGCTACATCAATAAAATAAAATAAGAAAGAGTCATAAATTTTTAATGGTATAAGTTGGTATAAAAATCACCATATTTAAGGATGCAAAAATTGAATAAAATGTTCTGGCTTATTCCTTAAACATGTGTCATCACAAAAAAAAAAAGAAAATCTCAAATGACTGAAAAAGAAAAAAATAAAAGATGGCAACACATAAGGGGGCGTTTAGTGCGGCGGTAGGTTGACGGTGCATTCTATGAACGCAGAGAAAACATCGTTTGACTGTTTGGGTGGGCGACGCAAGCACGACAACGGGCAATATTGTGTCAAGCAAATGGAGTGTTCAATCCATTGCAGGTTGTGTTATGTGGTTTTCTTATTTTCTCTTTCGATGTTACCCCTCCACTATTTCAAATTGGTCTCATGAAATCCATTATAAAACTTTCAGCTTAGGGTATCACTCGATCTATTTTGCAACAAGCAATTGTCTCTCTATGCGGCTGAGGTTTGTTTTTTTTTGTTTGGAAAGAAAGAACACAAACAAAATAAAAAGGACTTATAATCCTGTCTGGAAAGGTTTGTCATCAAAACCACTCAATCTCATTTCAAACTATACATAGCCGGTCTCAATGATATAAGTTATAGTAGGTTGTTATTAATAGTAGATCTTACAACTTGATTATAAATCAAGCTTTCTAAGTATGACTATTGGGCATAATGTTTTAAGATCATTGTGAATAAATTTTTGTCATTTAAAATTTAATCATTTAATGCTCACCACACATGCATTTTATTATTTTGTTGTTAATTTTTTGCTCTAAGTAAATCAAATTAAGTTGTGTAGTAGGCTATGCAGGTGCTTAATGATTAATATTTAAAGAATTTGTTCATAAGGCTAATTAAAATGCAGGAGTCACTTCCATGAGGTGATAATTCTCGGAGGACAACCCATCTTCTTTTATGCAATGTGTGAGTACCTGAAGTACAAGAAAAAGAAGCAATGTAGTTATGTTTTCATGGCTATTGCTAAATCGTAAGTGATTTCTACTAATTTTTATTTATATCAATTTGGTTGTTTTAAATCCATGATATTTTATAGGTATGTAAATTGAGCTTTATGCAATTTTAGTTTTGGTTATGAGTTTCATTAATTCTTAAAAGTTAATTCAAAATTGTTTATTTTTAGTTTTAGCATACAATTTAGTTTTTAGTGAGTCTACCGATAATCCAGGTAAAAGGCAAAAAACACTGACATAAAATATGGGCAGACTTATCGAGCGAAATAAGGATAAGCCAACTAATGTGTAACAATCCTAGACATACGACGTCAGACTTGTCGATCAACATCATCTAAATTATTATTGTTGGTTTATTTGAGGTTCATCATTCGTTTCAGTGTTCATCCTATTTTAGATAGTTCGGGTATTGTTAGTCGTCCGACTAAAACGCACCCTAACTCTAAAAGGAAAAGAAGCCACTAGAAATAAACTTTATGTTACTACAGTAGCCTAACTATTTTAACTATAACAAGCCTACAAAACAGGTTAGCACATCTTAGGCTTGTTATAATAGCCTAGAAATATGTAAATAAAATTTAAGACAACCTAGTGCAAAAGAGAATCATCTACGTATCCTTGCAAGCGTCTAACATGCAAACACAACAATCACAGTATAAAGCCTATCTACTCTTATAACGTATAAAGGGTTAGTGCCGTATGACATTTAATAAGGAGATAAAGTGGTCAAATGAGAAAATTCACTTTTTGTTTAAGACGACCTGGTAAAAATACACGTGGCCTTTCGTTAATGGGTTTTGGATCTACATAGTCAGGCAAGGTAGTTAGTCTATTCCGATCAAGAGATTTTTATTAGCAATCATGAGTTGCAACATTTAAGTNATTTATCAGTGTATGAGAGACGCTTGCAGCCGAGTAGTCTTTACTTAGAAGTGATCAAGAACATTTTTTTTTTATCAAACTGTAAAAGTAATATTGAATTTGAAATAAATTTTTAAAATTTAACGTCTGATTAGGATGAAAAATTTGGAATGGGCCCCACTCTAACAATAATAAAAAAAATGTATTTTAATGATCATGATCGGACAACGCACGTAAATTTGAGTGTGGTGTCTGTACGCAATAACCGCTCCGATGCAGGAGAGTCCATTTTTTTCTACGCATCCTAATGGTAGACGTGCATACGGTCTTATTGTATGTAATATGTTTTTTTCTTTAGAAGAGTACTATTTAATGCATTTTGGGAATTAGATACCCATTCAAGAGTGGCTAATACGTTTGTGTCATGCTAACACCTATTGGGTGAACAACTATAGACTAGCTCCAACCACAAATTGCAAATATAAACTCAGCATATGAATGACATGATGCTTATTAAAAGTATATAACATGGAAGTGTTTGAGCATGATATCATAATGGCTACATCAATAAAATAAAATATGAAAAAGTCATAAATTTTTAATAGTATAAGTTGGTATAAAAATCACCATATTTAAGGATGCAAAAATTGAATAAAATGTTCTGGCTTATTCCTTAAACACGTGTCATCACAAAAAAAAAGAAAATCTCAAATTACTGAAAAAGAAAAAAAAAATAAAAGATGGCAACACATAGGGGGTGTTTAGTGCGGCGGTGGGTTGGCGGTGCATTATATGAATGCATAGAAAACATCGTTTGACTGTTTGGGTGGGCGACACAAGCGCGACAACGGGAAATATTGTGTCAAGCAAATCGAGTGTTCAATCCATTGCAGGTTGTGTTATGTGGTTTACTAATTTTCTTTTTCGATGTTACCCCTCCACTATTTCAAATTTGTCTCACGAAATCCATTATAAAACTTTCAGCTTAGGGTATCACTCGACCTATTTTGCAACGAGCAACTGTCTCTCAATGCGGCTGAGGTTTTTTTTTTTTTTTTTTTTTTTTTTTTNNTTTTTTTTTTTTTTTTTTTTTTTTTTGTGGCTAATCTTCATTTTTCTCACTCAGCAACAGTTGAGATGCTTGAAACCCTTCTTTGTTTCTATCTCTGTTACTCTCTGCTCAACGAGTGAGTTTACTTTGCTCTCCGCGACTCCCTTTAACTCTTGGCTTCATGTTACATCATATCATTTGCATTGGTTTTGTTATTTTGCATTTGAGATTGTTTGTTCTAATATGCTGAGTTTAAAACTTTTGTTTTTGAGAGTTTATGTCTCCACAATAATTCATTGCTTGCTTTGTTGAACATTTGACGTTACTGGAATACTAAGAGCGACGATAGGGTTTTATTTTGATCGTCTCTTGGTTTTTTTCTTTCTGTAGTTGTGTGATCATGGAATGATCGTTTTGATACTTGATTCAACATTTGTAGGGGTGATACATATGTGCAATTTAAAAGGAAAAATGACATTTAGCTCAATGCTCACTTCTATGATCTCTGAGAAAAAAAAAAAACGGCTAACAAGTTTGCCACTTTCCCTTCAACATTAGCTCACTGCTCTCTGAGTTGAATAAGAAATAGGTTATTTTTAGGTCTTAGATAAGTAAATACATCATAATTATATGGCATGAATGAGAATTTTCACTTAAGCATTCAATATGTCCTTTCAATATCATTAAGTTGAAGTATGCTATTTAGGTGTTAGTATGTAAATGCATGTGTGGTATGTATGTAAACTTCTAAACTTCCAAAACGCAAGTACAATTTATAAACTTTAGGTGTTGTATTTGTAAACGCATGATATTTATCCCACTTCATTCTTTCCAAAGTTTATTTTATATGATGATATGGTATGCCCTGAAAGCCTATGAACACCTAAAGTTTTGAAATCTCTGCAAGGCTTACATTCATAATACCACCCAATTTCTATATGTTTACAAATCTAAAACAAAGAGTTTGCATTTTACAATTTATACTTATACCAACACTTATAAATTAGTTGAAATGCAAAGAAGTGGACCTTTATAACCATGAGAAATGTGGTATGCTTGTACAAATTGAAGTTTAGGTTTTAGATATGCAATACATCAGAATTTAATGGCTGATATTGCAAAGCTGAATTTGGTATACTAGGTGATATGCAAACAAATAGGTTTGATAGGTGAAAGTGGAAAAGGTCAATTTTCCATCTGCTTGTTTTTAACCATTTAGAAGCTGAAATATGAAGATTTTTGGTGTTTCAGCTGAGTAGATAGAAACTTAGAGGTACAACATGTTTATCATATTCTTAAACATAGATGCATGAGTATCTAATGTTCGCACTTACATTATTTTTCATTATAAGTATTGCTTGAAGCCAAAAAATTTAAATGTTCTGGTATAGATCATGAATTAGAATGAAAGCATGATGTAATACTTGGAGTAGTTGTTATCACTAGAGCTTATACTTGGACTCCAAGACATCAAGTTATTGAAAGCTTAATAAATGAGAATCAAAATTGTGAAGATGAAGGTAACTTGAATGATACTGTTGAAATGTCATTCAAACTTAACCGTAGTAGTCATAAACATACATCTTCATCATAACACAAGGAAGCAAATGATAGTAGGATTTCTTTGAGAATAAATTTAGTAACTGGTCTTTGCATGCACAAGTGTGAACTTGTTCTCGAATATAGTCAAGATACCATTGTCAATGTTAGATGTTATTTATATGTTTGCTCAAACTGAACAAATTTTTGATGGCAAGCTCATTTATCTTTTTGCAACCAATTTTCTTGAAGAATATATTGTCGGTTTTATTTTTTTGACATGAAGGGTGTCTTTATAGAACTATACAAATTCAAAGATTTAATTATTTAAATAATCAAATACATCTTCAAAAAAAATATTTTACCTTGAGAGAAAGAAATATCACTTTACAATCAGTTTGATTATTTAAATTAAAGAAATTTTGGATATTTGAATTAGTACACAGTTGAAACATATAAACTTTTATCCTGTCTAAACTAAAAACTAGATAGGGTTTAGATTAATCTAGATTACAAACTTTCTATTGGTGCAAGCCCCTATAACTAATCACAAATTAAGCAACTTAAGTTACTTAAGAAAACGATTGACTATGGTTATAGTTCTTCTTTCAAGAAATTTTTATGCTTGGGTTTCCATGATTGATCATTGCAATTTTAAATGAGAAAGGCTCAAAAGTAGAATTATTATTAACGGAACCCAAAGAAAGAAAAAGTAGGAGATGTCGGAGATATTGAGAACACTTTGTGACATCTCAATCATCTTATGGTTTGATTTTAGTGATTTAGAAAAAAGTTTATTTGATGTTTATTCTTGATATTTTATTAAAAAGTTAGGTCTTATGTCATGCGATATATGACTGTGAGAAATCCTAGGAGATGAGAATTTACGTTGAAACTAGACGAACAATCTCAAAATTCTAAAACTAAAGTGAAGTTCATTGAAAAAAAGTTAAAATTTGGAATGCTAATCTAGTGGAAAGAAAGAACACAAACAAAATAAAATGGACTTCTAACCCTGTCAGGAAAGGTTTTTCATCAAAACCACTCAATCTCATTTCAAACTATACATAGCCGGTCTCAATGATATAAGATATAGTAGGTGGTTATTAATAGTATATCTTACAACTTGATTATAAATCAAGCTTTCTAAGTATGACTATTGGGCATAATGTTTTAAGACCATTGTGAATAAATTTTTGTCATTTAAAATTTAATCATTTTAATGCTCACCACACATGTATTTTATTATTTTGTGGTTAATTTTTTGCTCTAAGTAAATCAAATTAAGTTGTGTAGTAGGCTATGCAAGTCTCTTCCATGAGGTGATGATACTCGGAGGACAAGCCATCTTCTTTTATGCAATGTATGAGTACCTGAAGTACAAGAAAAAGAAGCAATATAGTTATGCATATTCATATAGTGATGTTTTCATGGCTATTGTTAAATCGTAAAAGATTTCTACTAATTTTTATTTATATCAATTTGGTTGTTTTAAATGCATGATATTTTATAGGGATGTAAATGCAGCTTTATACAATTTTAGTTTTGATTATGAGTTTCATTAATTCTAAAAAGTTAATTCAAAATTGTTTATTTTTAGTTTTAGCATATAATTTAGTTTTTAGTGAGTCTGCCGATAATCCAGGTAAAAGGCAAAAAGCACTGACATAAAATGTGGGCAGACTTATCAAGCGAAATAAGGGTAAGCCAACTAATGTGTATCAATCCTAGACATACGGCGTCAGACTTGTCGATCAACATCATCTAAATTATTATTGTTGGTTTATTTGAGGTTCATCATTTGTTTCAGCGTTCATCCTATTTTAGATAGTTCGGGTATTCATAGTCGACCGACTAAAACACAACCTAACTCTAAAAGAAAAAGAAGCCACTATAAATAAACTCTATGTTACTATAGTAGCCTAACTATTTTAACTATAACAAGCCTACAAAATAGAGTTAGCACATCTTAGGCTTGTTATAATAGCCTATAAATATGTAAATAAAATCTAAGACAACCTAGTGCAAAAGAGAATCATCTACATATCCTTGCAAGTGTCTAACATGCAAACACAACAATCACAGTATAAAGCCTATCTATTCTTATAACGTATAAAGGGTTAGTGTCGTATGACATTTAATAAGGAGATAAAGTGGTCAAATGAGAAAATTCACTTTTTGTTTAAGACGACCTGGTAAAAATACACGTGGCCTTTCGTTAATGGGTTTTGGATCTACATAGTCAGGCAAGGTAGTTAGTCTATTCCGACCAAGAGATTTTTATTAGCAATCATGAGTTGCAACATTTAAGAAATTTCCGTAGACCCGAGAGTTAATTATTATTTATTGTTGAAGTTACATTTAGTTATGTTAGTTTATTAAGGGTTTACTTTACGTTTTAGTGTCTTTTAAATTTTATTGATTTGGTGATTTTTATCTTATTCAACTTTTACTTGCCTTTTTACCGATTTGATTTTTATTAGGATTATCTTTAATTGATTTGTNTTTTTTTTATGGAGTTCTAAATATACATTCTCATTCTTCACATACAAAACATTCAAAAATTTGCTTTTATATTCAACATACTTAATTTCTAATCATAATATTAAAAATTTTTATATTTTTTTCTTCCACAAAGCATTTAAAAATTTTGATTTTGTGACGCAAAATATTTAATTTTTAAATATAGAACATAGAATTTTTTTCATGCAAATCATTTGAAATGTTTATTTTATATGTAAAAATATTTAATTTTAATATAACACATTAAAAAAAACTCTTTTTTTTTTTTCCCTACAAGCACTTCATATTTTACTTTTACATGCTAAATATTTCATTTCTTAAATATAACACATAAAAAAATAGTTTTTTAGTACGAACATTTAAAATTTTATTTTTATATGTAAAAATATTCAATTTTTAAATGTAATACATATAACTATATAATCAAAGGCCTAAGTGGCATGTATGATTTACACCAATATAATCAAAGTTTGAGTGGCATACATGTTTTTTTTAATTTGTGCATGTAAGTGTCAAAGTTTAGATATTACATACCAAAATACCTATGATTTATATGATACGTGTGTAAATATCATAGTTTGGGTTTTATAAATGTAATTATGTAAAATTTGCATGGTATGCTGGTAAACATCAAAGTTTGAATATTAGACATGTCAGTACGTCGCATTTGGTGGCATGCATGTAAAGATCAAAGTTTTGGTTTTAAATATGTAAACACCTAGGAATTAATTGGTTTGCATGTAGACATTGACGTTTAGATATTGATTGTGTAGGCACATAAGAATTAGATAGCATGCATGTAGATCTAATAAAAAAAATTTAAATCTTTAAGTGCTAGTGTGATATGCATGTAGATATGAAAGTTTGGTGGTATGTACGTAAATTGTGCATTTTTTTTGAACCTGTAAGAATTGTGTTGCATGCATGTAACTTTCTTTTAAAAATTTTAAAAAGTTAAGAACTTTAGGTTGTAGGCATGTAAATATGTAAGCATAGTGTCACCTCTCAAAAGAGCCCTTGTGAGTGGTGGGCAGCCTAGGACTTAAATACTGCTTTTCGGCCCTACACCTAGCCGATGTGGGACTATCTGTCCGTGACATTCTCCTCCACCCAATCACGTGACGCCCTCGTCACTGATCAACTCCACCGAGGGTCCCACTGGACCATGGAGAGTCCACAAACCCCTGGCAGGCAGTAATCTGCTCTGATACCACTTGTCACCTCCCAAAAGAGCCCTTGTGGGTGGTGGACAGCCCAGGACTTAAATACTGCTTTTCGGCCCTGCACCTAGCCGATGTGGGACTATTTGTCCGTGATAATATGGTGGCATGCATGTAAGTTCTTCCTTGTTTTTTTTTTTTCTTAAGGTGCNTCATTTTCAAACATATTAGTTCTATTACTTGGTTGCTATTTAACTTCTCATTAACAATTTTTGGGTTAAATTGATTAAATATTAAGTTTTCGTAAAATTTACTTTTTCAAGGTTTAAAAACAACTAAAGGTATATTAGTAATTTTGAGAAATTACAGATCAACCCCCAATCACNTCATTTTCAAACATATTAGTTCTATTACTTGGTTGCTATTTAACTTCTCATTAACAATTTTTGGGTTAAATTTATTAAATATTAAGTTTTCGTAAAATTTACTTTTTCAGGGTTTAAAAATAGCTAAAGGTATATTAGTAATTTTGAGAAATTACAGATCAACCCCCAATCACTTTTTTAATTAATAAAATTTTATTATATTTTAATTTTTAACTAACTAATGATCATTTGAGTTCAAGTTTCATGAGTTTTTGCTTTTTAATGTTTGGATTTAGTGTTGATGAGTTAGGAAGGGTACATTTGTAATTCTTGAAAAAGTTACAAATTCAACATTCCTCATTTTTCCTTAATCATGGATTTCATTATATCTTGATTATTTTTGGTTTTTTTTAATGAATTTTAGTTGACTTTTGACAANCTTGAAAAAGTTACAAATTCAACATTCCTCATTTTTCCTTAATCATGGATTTCATTATATCTTGATTATTTTAGGTTTTTTTTAATGAATTTTAGTTGACTTTTGAGGCTTTTTGAGCTTCAAAGTGTTCAAATTACGCTTAAGGGTATACTTGTAATTTTTAAATTTTACTTTTTTCGTTGAAATCAAGTCTGTTTTCTTTGTTAATCTTACCAATTTGTTTTGAAGTATCTTAAAGAATGGGTTAATCATTTGATCTCTAGTTTATGTTGATGAAGATTGCATTGGGTAATTGCAATTTTACCATTATGCTTTTGAAGTTTCAACTTAAGATTTAATTTTATTATTTCATTTAATGGAGTTATTAANACAATTTTGAGCTTCAAAGTGTTCAAATTACGCTTAAGGGTATACTTGTAATTTTTAAATTTTACTTTTTTCATTGAAATCAAGTCTATTTTCTTTGTTAATCTTACCAATTTGTTTTGAAGTAACTTAAAGAATGGGCTAATCATTTGATCTCTAGTTTATGTTGATGAAGATTGCATTGGGTAATTGCAAGTTTACCTTTATGGTTTTGAAGTTTCAACTTAAGATTTAATTTTGTTATTTCATTTAATGGAGTTATTAGGTTAATTTAGGATTCTAACTTTATATTTTGTTAATTAAGTTTGGAGACAAAGGGTTAGAGATGTAATTTCACTTTTTCACAAATATACCCCTCGTCAATTTAGGTNTAGGTTAATTTAGGATTCTAACTTTATATTTTGTTAATTAAGTTTGGAGACAAAGGGTTAGAGATGTAATTTTACTTTTTCACAAATATACCCCTCGTCAGCTTTTCATTTTCTTAAGGGATAATAAGTTTATCATTTCAATTATGATTTCATCTTTTTTAGAATTAAGTTTATAATATAAATTTTATTTCTTATTTTTTATATATATGTTATTATTAGTATTATTATTATCCTTTCTTTTCATCTTTTAAATTTTCGATTAACATGAGGTTTCATAAATTTTTTTTTTCTTTTGTTGGATGTTGATTGCTAATCTTACCTAGAATTTAGNTGTTATTATTAGTATTATTATTATCCTTTCTTTTCATCTTTTAAATTTTCGATTAACATGAGGTTTCATAAAAATTATTTTTTCTTTGTTGGATGTTGATAGCTAATCTAACCTAGAATTTAAAAGGATTTGGGTATGATTTTAGGAAGTGATCTTGGAAGTAATTTTGGTGGAGATTTTGTGAGATTTAAGTGAAGATTTTGGGGGTGTTTTAAGTGGGTTTTAGTGGAAATTTTGGTAGAGTTGGGTGAAATTTAACGGTCTGTTTGGGGCAGCTTATAAGTGCGGTAGGGTTTTTTAAAATGTTGTCTTGCGTGTTTGAGTTTTTTACAGTAAAAGCAGGTCGTACTTGACCCGCGGGCCGCATTTCAGGATAAGCTGCTTATCCTGAAACACAGAAGCTGCCCCAAGCAGACCCTAAGTGTTATTTTAAGTGAGGTTTTGATGAAGATTTTGAGTGGAGTTTGGGTAAGACTTTGGTGAGAATTTTGATGGANAGAATTTAGAAGGATTTGGGTATGATTTTAGGAAGTGATCTTGGAAGTAATTTTGGTGGAGATTTTGTGAGAAATAAGTGAAGATTTTGGGCGTGTTTTAAGTGGGTTTTAGTGGAAATTTTGGTGGAGTTGGGTGAAATTTAAGGGCCCGTTTGGGGTAGCTTATAAGTGCAGTGGGGTTTTTTTAAAACACTGTCTGCCGCGTTTGAGTTTTTTACATTAAAGGCAGGCAGCGGGTCGACCCCGCAGTGGACCCGCGAACCTCGTTTCAAGATAAGTCGCTTATCATGAAACACACAAGCTACCCCAAGCAGACCCTATGTGTTATTTTAAATGAGGTTTTGATGAAGATTTTGAGTGGAGTTTGGGTAAGACTTTGGTGAGAATTTTGATGGGAGTTTTGGTGGAGTTGGGTAAAAATTTTAAGTGGGTTTTGATGTAAATATAAATGAAGTTTTGAGTGGAGGTTTAGGTGAAGGTTTTAAGTTGGTTTTTTTTATGGAGTTCTAAATATACATTCTCATTCTTCACATACAAAACATTCAAAAATTTGCTTTTATATACAACATACTTAATTTCTAATCATAATATTAAAAATTTATATATTTTTTTCTTCCACAAAGCATTTAAAAATTTTTATTTTTTGATGCAAAATATTTAATTTTTAAATATAGAACATACATTTTTTTTTTCATGCAAATCATTTGAAATGTTTATTTTATATGTAAAAATATTTAATTTTAATATAACACATTAAAAAAAACTCTTTTTTTTACCTACAAGCACTTCATATTTTACTTTTACATGCTAAATATTTCATTTCCTAAATATAACACATAAAAAAATAGTTTTTTAGTACGAACATTTAAAATTTGATTTTTATATGTAAAAATATTCAATTTTTAAATATAGTACATACAACTATATAATCAAAGGCCTAAGTGGCACGTATGATTTACACCAATATAATCAAAGTTTGAGTGGCATACATGTTTTTTTTTTAATTTGTGCATGTAAGTGTCAAAGTTTGGGTATTAGATACCAAAATTCCTATGATTTATATGATACTTGTGTAAATATCATAGTTTGGGTTTTATAAATGTAATTATGTAAAATTTGCATGGTATGTTGGTAAACATCAAAGTTTGAATATTAGACATGTGAGTACGTCGCATTTGGTGGCATGCATGTAAAGATCAAAGTTTTGGTTTTAAATATGTAAACACCTAGGAATTAATTGGCTTGCATGTAGACATTGACGTTTAGATATTAATTGTGTAGGCACATAAGAATTAGATAGCATGCATGTAGATCTAATAAAAAAAAAATTAAATCTTTAAGTGCTAGTGTGATATGCATGTAGATATGAAAGTTTAGGTGGTATGTACGTAAATTGTGCATTTTTTTTTTATTTAAAGTGTCAGATGGTTGAACCTGTAAGAATTGTGTTGCATGCATGTAACTTTCTTTTAAAAATTTTAAAAATTTAAGAGCTTTAGGTTGTAGGCATGTAAATATGTAAGCATATGGTCTTGTCACCTCCCAAAAGAGCCCCTTATGAGTGGTGGGCAGCCCAGGACTTAAATACTGCTTTTCGGCCCTACACCTAACTAATGTGGGGCTATTTGTCCGTGACATTCTCCTCCACCCAATCAGGTGACGCCCTCGTCACGGATCGGCTCCACTGAGGGTCCCACTAGACCATGGAGAGTCCACACACCTGACAGACAGTAATCAGCTCTGATACCACTTGTCACCTCCCAAAAGAGCCCTTATGGGTGGTGGGCAGCCCAAGACTTAAATACTGCTTTTCGGCCCTACACCTAGCCGATGTGGGACTATTTGTCCGTGACAATAGGGAGGCATGCATGTAAGTTCTTCCTTGTTTTTTTTTTTCTTAAGGTGTTGGATATGTAAAACCATAGGAAATGTGTGATATGTATGCATGGCAGCATACATGATTGTTTATGTGGTAGGCGTGCAAACCATAAGATGTGATGGCATGCGTGTAGGATAATAAAAGAGAGAGAATGACTCACCTTTGTATGTCTCGATCTTGTTGTTGCCTTGCCGGTGGAAGGGCTCGCCTAACTCTTGCAAACTATGGGTTTTAAAATTATTTTATATGTATTTTTTTCTTTTTCTTTTTCTTTTATTATATATTTTATATATTTATTTATTTATTGTCATGATTAGATTTGAGTTGTCATGAGGAGATTTGGGTTGGGTTTGAGCCTTGAGTTTTGGAATGATCTCTCGGGTTTAAGGTGTGTTGGTTGACTTTGAGGTGGTTTGGGCGTGCATGGGTAAACTTGGGTTGAAGGATGTTTGGGTTGGTATGAGTATTGTTGGGCATGGTCATGATCTTGGATTTTTGGTCACATGGGTGCTTGGGTTTGGACTTGACTAGTCCTAGAATTATGTGGCTTTGGATGTGATTTGTTATATGAGGTTTGATTTGGGCTTGTAATTGGCTTACATGAGGATTGGCATGACTTACGTTTGGCTTTTTATGAGATTTAAATGGCTTGGGTTAGCATGTTTTTATTGGCTTATCATGTCTTTGGATTTGATTTGAATTTTTGGATGGTGGACACACTAAGGAAATGTAGTTCATTTCCAACAGTCACATTTCGTCGATTATCTAGAAGAATACCGTCCCTTTCTATATTTGTGACGACTAATCGATTTTTTTAAAGTCGTATCTAAAATGCTTGTCGTTAATTTTCAAACCAACAAATATTCTGAGGGCGAAAAATTACTGACGTATTACCAACAACATTTGATCATTGTTTTTTGAGTAATTCAAAAAGCACGGTCAATTGTCAATCATCGCTGGTTATCTTCATTATCGGTTTAGATAACCGACGATATCTCCGTCGGCAATTAACAACCGCTGAATAGCCGATAACGTGTCACAATCATCACTTTTTAATGCACGTTTGTTGTTGGTTCGATGTGAATAATGAGTCGGTTTTGATAACCAATGAAGAAATAATAAAAAAAAAACATTGTGGTCGTCTTTTTTTATGACGCTGATGTTCCGTCAGTTTGATGTAGATGATGTGTCAGTTGATTAACCGAGAAGGCGTCCATTGCAAACCGTCGGAAACATGTACCATCAGCAAAAAAATAAATAAATAAATAAATAAATTCCCTCTTTTGTATTTACAATACCACACTTGCTTTCACAATATTTAATTAACTATTCCGAGCATTTAGCATACTAAGATCGCATCCGAATAGTAATTTGTTTGATCAAATAACTAAATAAACAAAATGTATTTAATCTAACATAAATATATCACTGTTCACAGAAAAAAAATATCTACTAAAATGTTTAACATAATGATATACAAAAACTAAAAAATACCCCTGTTAATCCTCCTCCTCTATCTCCTCATCCTCATCGTCCTTGCTTATTCTTGCCCTTCCAATGATTCCTTGCCAAGCTTCCTCGCTCACTGCTACAATGCATCTGATTCGATCTTCAACTTGGCCTCCATGTTGCCTCTATCTCCAACCTCATCTAAGTGAAGAAGTGAATGTGGCAACACACATAGAGACCTCATGCTTTTGCGAGATAGACGTAGAAGCTACAGATGCACTGGTGGAGGGGTGAGCGTTGTAGGAAAACACATGTGACCTGAGCTTGTAGACTCGACCATTCTTCTTCCCTCCAAAAGTCTCCCTCCATGAGTCGTACTCAGAAGGATCACGATCTCGAATTGTAATACCGCTCAATGTCGGGATCGTCTCTCCTTCATCGCTGGAATCTCTCCTATGAAAAATTAATTACGTGTTATTACATATAACATGCATGAACATGAAACTAGTTTAGCTCGTAAATTATCTGGGTCACTCAGGATCTGTCAGCGATATACAACTGTTTAGATTGTCTTCAATGGGTACGCTCATATACATCAGCAACAGAGGGCTCTCATTCCAATGTCACAATCTGTCCATGTAACAAAATACTTAGAATATAACTTTGATCTATAGTAAAATTTAAAGAATAAATGAAACCTTACCGGCCTCCGCTTGTATTATGCATGAGGGAGTGCCCTACTAGTGTGCTTGGAGAGCCCCATGCCTCCACAATTCGACCGTCTGTTCTACTTCGCTTGCTCTCTCTTCTTCTGGTACTTCTAAGAACCTCTGGCCCTGAGCAGCATGGCAAAAACATCCTCTCTGAGCCACAAGGGACACTATCGCTATTTCTGAATATCGTCAAACAAGTCACGTAGGCGATTGCAGGCCTTGCTTTCAAAGTTGTATCATATTTGTGTTTCATGCTCAAGGTGTCAGGAGAATTATTTCTACAAAATTATAAATATTATGCTAGATTAATAATTAAATAAAAATAATTTACAAACTCTTGAAACCAAAGATCTCTAATCATCATCAGGATCTCATTCCAGAACAAGTACGATGAGTAGTCTTGCTTAGGATGATATTACAAATGGCGAGAATAACTTGAGTCAGGGGGTAGAACATGAAAATAACAAATGGTTAGTTTTCTATTTAATTAAGAAAATAAAAGGATTATTATCAATATCTATAAAAAAACTTACGTGTTGTCAGCTGACTCAATACGATAATCATTGTCTCTCGACTCCAACTCAATCGATGCAACTTGGGCCGCTCTCGAACTCAACACCGCTATAATCGGGGTGGAGGTTGGGGAATGGGTGGGGGTAGGGATAGGGGTAGGGGTAGGTCGGGGTGGGGGTGGGGTTGGGGGTGGGAATGTTGGTCGGGGCAACAGTGAGAGTGGCGGTGAGGGGGGGGGTAGGGGTCAGGGCTAGATGGGAAACCTATCCATACGACTAAGTGGGGG
>JXCR01143091.1:68441-122333 GCA_002079205.1 Phalaenopsis hybrid cultivar | reverse complement strand
CAAATTTAAACAAAGTACATCTGCTCATACTTCTGTTTGGTCCCGTTTGGGAAATAGATTTGNAACGGGATTTCAATTCCGATGACCTACAGCTTCTTACGGGCAAACCCCACACCAAAAATAGTGCCGACAAACCCCTTTTGGATAAATGATAGATCGATTAACTAACTGAAGGGTTATATTAGTGGGAGAAATATCAGCTAAACCTAACCTGTTTAAATATAGATAGAGGCATCACATTAATGCTCGATCCTAAATCACATAAAGCTTTTCCACATAATCTTTCTCCAATTGCACAAGGAATTGTTAAGCTAGAAGGATCTTTAAGTTTCTTAAGAAGCTTTTTCTGAAATATAGCGATGCACTCCTCACTTAGTGAAACTGTATTGTAATCCCTGAATTTCCTTTTCTTATTTAATATATCCTTCATAAACTTTACATAACTTGGCATCTGTTTCAAAGCTTCAGCGAAATGAATATTTATTGTTAACTTCTTAAATATGTTCATGAACTTTGAAAATTATTTATCCAACTCATGCTGTCTAAGTCCTTAAGGAAATAGAGGTGGTGGTCTTTCTAAATTGAATTTAGTTGGAGATATTAATTTTTCCAGATCCTTAGAAACATGTTCTTTGGGTTTTTTATTTTTGTTTGTTTCTCTCACAACTCCTTTCTTTTTTCTGACCACATCCTCTATCTCTCTTCCACTTCTTAATTGGGTAGCTTCTATTTGTTCATCATTTTTCTCTTTAGGGTTGATCTCAGTGTTGTTAGGAAGTGTTCCTTGGGGTCTATTGCAAAGTGAATTAGCAATTTTTCCAAGTTGATTCTCTATGTTTCTAATCGCAACATTTTGTCCTTGCAACTGGTTTCCCATTTGCAATGCCACTTATTCTGTAGACAACTTCTTATCCTCAAATAGTTGATCATTGTTAGAATCTGGTGAAGATGGAAGTCTATAATTTGTGTTCTTCTGATTATTCCAACTCCCACTAAGATTTGCATGATTATTTTCCCATTGTTGGTTTCCACCCTAGGTAGTATGATACCAGTTAAAATTAGGATGGTTCTTCCAACTTGGGTTGTAAAAGTTAGAATATGGGTTTTTTATTGTATTTAAAGTCTTATCTAATAAGTTAGAATCAATCATATGCCCCAATGAACTTTCCTGACTTACTGAAGTAAATTGAGGTTGGTTCATTCCAAATTGGTCCAACTTCCTTGATATTGCAACAACCTGAGATGCAAGAATTGCAATCGCATATGTATCATAAACACTGGCTACCTTTTTAAGATTTACCTTTGTAGGGGCCATTTAAATTCATTTGTAGCCATTTCTTCAATTAACACATATGCTTCATCAAATGATTTTGACATTAATGATCCACCAGCTGCAGCGTCAATTGTAAACCTAAGGGATTCTACTAACCCATTGTAAAAAGTTTGAATGATTAACCAATCAAGTAGAGCATGGTATGGACACTTTCTTAGGAGTTTCTTAAATCTTTCCCAAGCTTTGTATATTGATTCCCCTTTATACTGAAAAAATGAGATAATATCGATTCTAAGTTTAATATTCCTTAAAGGTGGAAAATACCTAACTAGGAATTTCTGAGTTAACTCCTCCCAATTTTTAATAGAGCCAGGTGCTAATGAGTACAACCACATTTTAGCCTTATTCCTTAGTGAGAAAGGAAAAAGCCTTAGTCTAACAACATCATCTGATATGCCATTATAACGAAATGTAGCACAAAGTTCTAGAAAACTGGATAAGTGTAAATAGGGATCCTCCGAAGGAGTTCCCCCAAACCGGTTATTCTACGTAAGTTGGATAATATCTAGATTTATTTAAAATGAGACAGCTTCTACGACAGGGGTTAGTATACTTGAGTGAATTTCATCTGTCGTAGGATTTATATAATCCCCTAAAGATTTATGATGATTTTATAAGTTATTATTTTGAATGTTTTCCATTTCCATTTCTAGTTCTTCAAGTCCTTTATATTTTTTGATTTTCTTTCTTTTTTCTAACTCAGAACTGTAAGGTACAATTCCTGTGGATCCTTTATTTCTCATATACAACACAACAAATAATACATTAACAATTAAATAAATAAAACAAAAGATATATTCAACACAACACATTTTTACAAACACCTTGTTATTGACACAAACAGTTTTTTACAACACTTTTTCATAAGAAAAAAATACTTTTCACACAAAATAGTTTTTATGACACTATAATTTTTTCAAGTCTAAGCCTAATTACCTCAACTAAAGTTCTCCTAAAGTTCTTACCGAAGCGTCCCCGGGAACGGCACCAAAAACTTGATGCAACTTTTTTATATGCTTAATTATATATATTCTATATAGTCAAAATGATATAAACGCAAGTATACATATTGCTCAAGTAATATAGGGCTCTAATGGAGTCCCGTTTATCGATCACACAGGGAAGCGAGGTAAGAGGTCCTTAGTCAAAGTTCTAGTCTACTACTATCAGACCTTATATTGGAATGTCAATTATAATGGTGTTTTACCTAACAACTACTCCTAAATGCAAATGTTAAATGTAATGATAATAACTATTCCTTAATGCAAATGTTAATTCTAAAGATAACCCCTTTTTGGATGAATTGGTTTGGAGAATTTGAGATGTTAAAAACTACTATTCTTATGTAGTGAATTTGATAATGTAAATGAATTAGATGCATTAAATATTATATGTATCGAATAGGAGCAATTTTAATTCTCTACCCTGATTCAGTGTTATAGAAAATCATTGGCTAATCTCAGGTTTAGTCCCTAAATTTGTGGCTAGGCTGGGAGGATACTGGCTCTCACTCCAGAGCTCCCACTTCCCTTCCCCTGAAAGTTAACTCTCGCTTTAGTTCTTAAACACTAGGACCAAATTGGGAATTTTAGCTGTCACTCTATAATCTCCAATTCTATGCCAAACAGTATATATTTCCCTCTTTATTTGCACTTAATTCCATGAATGAAATACTCCTTCATGGAATCAAATGTGGTTCCATTTTGTTGAGAATTACACTGCCCTTTTGGGTCTTAATGCAATTTAATTTTAACACTACAACAGACCTTTATTGTAATGTAAATGAAGTGCAAGTAAAAACCATCACCTTTACAATTAAAACTTCTTCTAGCATGCATCTCAAAATACTAAACATGAGTCCTACTCATTGCAAAAAAAAGTAAAAGGAAGACAATGACATATTTCTCTCATGCCACTATTTCTTAATAAGAAGAAAGAGTAAGAAAAACACATCACAAAGCAAAAAGAAAATACATCTTTTCATCAGTTTGAAGGGGAATCGATATATGAAGCCTGGGAAATATTTAAGGATCTCCTTAGAAAATATCCACACCATGCTTCACCAGGTTCTTTAATAATTCAAACTTTTTCAATGGATCAGTAGGATCANGTTTAGTCCCTAAATTTGTGGCTAGGCTAGGAGGATACTGGCTCCCACTCCAGAGCTCCCACGTCCCTTCCTTTGAAGGCTAACTCTCGCTTTAGTTCTTTAAACACTAAGACCTAATTGGGGATTTTAGTCTGTCACCCTAAAATCTCTAATTCTACATCCATTAAAGTATATTTCCTTATTTATTTGCATCCAACCCCCATGAACTTCACCATTCATGAAATTTGAATGTGGTTCCACTTTGTTAAGAATTACACCGCCCTCTCGGATTTTAATGCAATTAAAATGAATTTTAACACTACAACAGGCTTTTATTGTAATGTAAATGAAGTGCAAGCAAAAACCATCACATTTATATATAAAAATTCTTCAAGCATGCATCTCAAAATCCAAAACATGAATTCTACTCATTGTAAAAGAAAAGTAAAGGAAAAATAATGGCATAATTCTCTCATGANTACACCAAAAATATATGCATTTTTAGACCCATATTTTATACTCATTTTTGGTGATATTGCGCTTTAATGAAATATATTTTTTGGTTTTTTTGCAGGTTGTTGATTTTTAGGATTTGAAGCAAAAACGAAACAAAAAAGATAGAATTTGGAGTTAAAATAGCGTTTTTGAAGAAATACTCAACCGACGCAGAATTATAGAACAACTGATAGATTTTAATCAACGGCAGAAGCAGCGCCGTCGGCGCCATTTTATAGAGAGCAGCAAAATTAAATACGGGACACTGGCGCCAACGGTGCCAGAATGGGCGTCGATGGTGTCAATGTCGGTTCAGACCCTATTTCTAGAAGATTCAAAGAATTTTGACGCTTTTTGAAAATTTTTTGGATGCACCTAGTGGAGAACCGACTCTAGGCTCTATTTGGGGCCAAAATTGATCGGAAAATGTGCTCCTCTTCATTCTGACTTGCTCATTTTCGCCACACCTCGCCTCCATACACTTTTTCCATCTTCATTCCACCACCATTCAGGAGTTTATTAGTGATTTATCTTTAAGAGTTTAAATTTTTATGGTGAGATTACGTGTGAATTCTTCTCTAAGAGTGTTGGAGAAAGAGAAAAGTGAGATTTCTTCTTCCTACATTTCTTAAGAGAGGCTACAAGAGATTTACTTTGAGAAAGAGATTCAAATAAGTGTTGTTTATTTATTAGTGTTGTATGAACTTTCTTTTATATATGAAATTTGTATTTTGTTGTATCTTTCCATGAAGTCTGTGTTTTTTTCTTTATCTTTCTCCCTACTCTGAGATATGATAAAATGAAGAGATAATATGGGTGTGTCAATATTAAAATGTAAAATAAATTGTGATGATTTTTTAACTCTGAACTTAATTTACTTTTAGATATGACCAATTGAATTGTTAAAATGTGTTGTGAAACATATGATCTGGGAAATGAAGTATGAATTTTATAACATAGTGGGTATCACATTTGATTCCATGAAGGAGTATTTCGTTCATGAAATTAAGTGCAAATAAATAAGGAAATATACATTAATTGGGTGTAAAATCCCCAATTCGATCTTAGTGTTTAAAAACTAAAGCCAGAGTTAGCCTTTAGGTGAAGGGAAGTGGGAGCTATGGAGTGGGAGCCAATATCCTCCTAGCCTAGCCATGGATTTAGGGACTAAACCTGAGATTAGCCAATGATTTTCTATAACACTAAATCAGGCCTAGCCACAGATTTAGGGACTAAACCTGGGATTAGCCAATGATTTTCTATAACACTGTATGAGGGTAGAGAATTAAAACTGACGGCTTCAGAGGAAGAGAAGTCTGAGCTCTGGAGTGGGAGCCAGTATCCTCCTAGCCTAGCCATGTATTTAAGGTACTAAACCTGGGATTAGCCAATGATTTTCTATAATACTGTATCAGGGTAGAGAATTAAAACTGCACCTATTTGGCACAATACATATTAAAATCATTTATCTCATTACATTTTACTAAAATCTCATTGTAGTAGGAAAGATGTTTTTTCACATAAAAATAATTTAATAGTTTAATAATTATTGTTGAAATTTTGCATTTCAGTTTTATTAGTAGTTAAATAATTTAATTTTGATTGCATCTTACACATTCGAAATTAGTGACAGTAATTTCGTTTGATTTCTGAGAATTTTTTAGTTAATTTATCATTTCCAATTTAAACCTTCCTAGTGGGATCGATATTCGGGGCTTAAATAGAAAGTCATTTATTACTTGATAACGATACGTTTACTTGCGTAGAATCTCAATATTAATTGCTTAAATTTCTTAATAATAAATATTGCATCAAACTTTTGACACTGTTACATAGATGAGTCATATATAAATTTTACACAACTATATTTTACCGGGATCAGTTGTCATTTCATGGTAGGTTGTTTGAGTCATTGCTTTGTATTTAGAGTTAAAAGGTTTTGGCTTAAGTCATAGGCCCTAGGGTTTGGGCTAGGGCTTTTTGGTTTTGGGTTTGACATTTTGGTCCTTTAGGATTAATTGATTCGATTAATTTATTTAATTTATAATTCGATTGATTTTAATTTTTTTTATTTGATTTGAGTTTAACTTCAAAATTTTAATTATTTTGGTGTTAATTTAGGTTGATTAATAATTTTAATGTTATTTATTTGTTGATACTTGGTTGGTATAACTTTTATTTTAATTTAATTTAGATAGGTTTAATATTAATTTTCTTTAACGAGCCGAGCATTTTAAACTTAGGGTGTTATAGTTGTAATTTGCTCTTCATGGTTGTTTGAGTTTGGGAAAGCAATTGGGTAGGCTCTAAACCTAACTTTGGCGGTCTAATTTTCTTTCAATTTAAATTTTTGATGTTAGGATATTGTTACTTTAGTTTAGGGTTTTAATACAAAGGGTAAACCCTTCTCTAGCCTGGAACCAACCTCAAACCCATAGGGCTTCTTCTAGATTAAAGAGGGTTTTGGGGTGGCCAATGGGTCATCATAGGGATTCCTAGGACTCTAGGCTCCAGTGGGTTGCCTAGGGCATGCACCACCTATAGGAATTCAACTTGGGCTTCTAATGATTAAGGATTTGGATTTATCTTATGAAACATTTAATTGTGTATAATTGGTTTGAAGTTCTATGTGGGTGAGTTCCATCCTTAGGCATCTAAGAAGGTCATTGGGAAGCCCTAAGGCTAGATCTTAGGCTTATATAAAGAGAAAAGACGGCCTCACAAAAGTCAGGTCAATAATCATCNAAAGTCCTATGGCTAGACCTAGGCTACTAAAGAAGTTTCTAGACCTCAACCAAAAGTGAGGTCAACAGGCATCTAAGAAGGTCATTGGGAAACCCTAAGGCTAGATCCTAGGCTTATATAAAGAGAAAAGACGGCCTCACAAAAGTCAGGTCAATAATCATTGAGTTTGAGCAGCACGAGTAGCCGACATCAGGTCAGAGCAGTTGGGAACACGTAAGTTTTAATTGAATGCTCCCATTAATTTCGTTGGTTAGTTTAGAGTTTTAAGCAACTGATTTTTACTTCTAGCNCACGAGTAGCCGACATCAGGTCAGAGCAGTTGGGAACACGTAAGTTTTAATTGAATGCTCCCATTAATTTCGCTGGTTAGTTTAGAGTTTTAAGCAACTGATTTTTACTTCTAGTTGTCGGTTACCTAATTTCTGATCGATTCTGTCGGTCGGCCGATTCAACCAGCCGTTTAGGTTCAATGGGATTACTGGTTGTCTGGGCAAGTATGATGAGTCAGTCAGCCGTTTGACAATCTTTTCTATGCAATTTCGCTCAGAAATAGTTGAGTACCTTCAGACCGCTTGATCTCTTTAAAATCCGTGCTAATATATTTATATACACACAAGTACAAATCAAAATTTTAACTTTATATGAAATCTTAAGTACTCATTTAATTTCTTAATCTTTTCAATTAACATAAACAAGTAAAGTACAAATCAAATATGAACATGAAAAAATTTATGTTAGCCAATTATAATCATTTATGCCAAAGCTCTGCCAAAGCCCGAACTGAACATGTACAACTTATGCCAATTATAAACATGTATGCCAATCCATGAATGCTCCACTGAAGTCCACTCATCTTATATATGAATAAAAATGCATGTTTCACGTTTAAAAATAGTTATATTTTATTTTGTGACAAGCAAGTTTTGGCTTATATAAATATAAAAAGTAAATTTTAAGTGCTAAACATAAATTCATAAGAATTAAGCGGTATGTATGTAAATGGCCCGATTTTCTAAANAAAATTTTAACTTTATATGAAATCTTAAGTACTCATTTAATTTCTTAATCTTTTCAATTAACATAAACAAGTCAAGTACAAATCAAGTATGAACATTAAAAAATTTATGTTAGCCAATTATAATCATTTATGTCAAAGCCTGAACTGAACATGAACAACTTATGCCAATTATAAACATGTATGCCAATGCATGAGTGCTCCACTGGAGTCCACTCATCTTATATATGAATAAAAATGCATGTTTCACGTTTAAAAATAGTTATATTTTATTTTGTGACAAGCAAGTTTTGGCTTATATAAATATAAAAAGTAAAATTTAAATGCTAAACATAAATTCATAAGAATTAAGCGGTATGTATGTAAATGGCCCTATTTTCTAAATAAAGAAAAAAAAAATTTAATTAACCTTCAAAATTGGTCCGTTTACCTAAAACTGAATCACAAAATNCACGGCAGCGGTCGATTGCCGCTAAAAAGGAAGAAAGCCTGCCGTGGGGTCGACCTCGTGGCCTGGCTTTCTCGAGTAGTAAAGGCTACTTTGCCCCACTCCAAATCCCCACAAAGAACCCTAACCTAATTCAAAAAACCGCCGCTTCTTCCTCCCTTTGGGAAGACTTCCCCCNGATTTCAATTCCGATGACTGATAGCTTCTTACGGGCAAACCCCACACCAAAAATAGTGCCGACAGCCCCGCTCCAAATCCCCACAAAGAACCCTAACCTAATTCAGAAAACCGCCGCTTCTTCCTCCCTTTGGGAAGACTCCCCCCCCCTTCTCCTCCCCCGGTTCGGGAAACCGCCACCCCGCTCGATTGTCCTGCCCGCTCAGAAACCCCTGCTCGTTGCTCCCTTCGCGAAGACTTCCCTTCTCCTCCTCTTGTTCGAGAAACTACCCCTTCTTGCTCGATAGGCCCTCTCAATCGTCTCGCTCTGAAGCCCCTGATTGTTGCTCCCTTCGCAAAGACTCCCCCTTCTCCTCCCCCTACTAGACGNGAGCCTCACCCTCAATTCTTGTGTTCATCCTTAGGGATAGATACAAGATTTGAGGTAAAGCACTCTTTCATCTAAACTATGAAAATTATGGAGCCAGTTTGACTCCATATTTTTCAAAACTAAACTTTTTAACGTCCTTCCGAAGCGGTCAACGAGATTTCAGTTTCGATGACCGACAGCTTCTTACGGGCAAACCCCACACCAAAAATAGTGCCGACATTGCTATATATGAAACCATCAATCAAGGTAGCAAGTAGGTCGGTTTTGTTTTGGGGCTTAGGGCAATGATGACAAATGCACGCCGAGGATAGAACTGAATGATATTCTATTCTACGATATCAGAACACAATCTTGAGATCTGATAAACTGTAGGATGACAGCATCATTCACCGCACAAGACTAGCGGGGGACCCGTACCTTCTTAGGTTGTTAGCGGTACTACGCCCGACGGCATAATTAACTCGTGGACAATCGTAATTTTCTTCAAAACTGATATGAACATATACAATATTTATAAAAAAATATTTTACTACAAAATTGATACAAATTCCATTTTTCATTTGTATGTCTGCAATCCACGTGCATGCTAAAATGTAAATTTTTAAATATATTACAATTTCATTGTCCACTTGTTGATTACGAGTACCGGGCTAAGGAGTAGTCTCCTAAGTTAGGTTTAGTAGTACATCATTCTAGTTGAGTGACGGGTTCTATACATCCTGGTGACCGATAGTAGTCTTCGACGTCCCTCGAGTACAAATACATTATATTTGAGTCTAGTCCCGACCCGAGTGCTTGCGGTCCCCCCTTTTCGGATTTTTTTCGTATGTTTTATTGAAATTTTTGGGCAAAGCACTCGCGGTACTTTTTCCATGGTCTTCCCGATATTTTGATAATTTTCTTGGAATTATCATTTGTCGATTTTTTTTCGAGTTTTCCGTCGTGGGTCATTTGTCGAATTTTTTTTCGAGTTTTCCGTCGTGGATTAATTGTTGATTTTCTCGAGTTTTTTTAGGAAATATTTCTTTCATTTATGCAGTAAATACTAGTTCGCTTAAAGGAGCAGCATGCTTCCTAGATATACATGTTTGATTTACATTACAGCATTTTACTTAATAGCAAACTATATTATTCTTCTTCTTTACTGTACATTCTACTGTTCTTTTTTTTTATATAGCATACTATACTGTTCTTCTTTTTTACTGTACATTCTACTGTTTTTTTTTCTTTTCTACTGCATGTTTTATTGTTATGTTACACACTATACCTTAGTGTAGGAAAACCTAATGATCACATGTACCCCTTTAAAACTAATATCAAACCCGTAGGTGCTACGAATGAGAGCTTGGAGCGAACACCGTGGGCAACATGACGAGGACATACGGAGGAACTACTTCAAAACGGATTTGCAATATCAAAACAAATTCATATCACTAATCACTTTCCTTAATTTAAATAAAAACCCATAGAATTTCGAGGTGATGTACCTAGCGCAGCATAAACTCTCACATGTCACTTTTAGGCTTTTGCATAACTCTGATGTACAATTATAAGTCCTAACACTTTAGGATTCTGATATTATTGTACGGTACAGTGTAAATCCTCCTATCTTTTTAAGCTATTTGCAATTTCATATATCATGTGAACATAAATCCTAAATTCTAAATAAATTGCAGTATTAAACATTAAATAACAGTATTTCAAAAACATAAAGTCAAACAATATGATAGTTGGGAAATCACTAGGATTTTTCTTGAATTTATGATATCCCCTACTCTTCATTCATTTGGATTCCGTAAAATGTTTCTGTTTGAGTCACTCTCATTTGATTTTCCCATATCCAATTGCGGAAACTTAAATTTTGAAATCTTAAAGGCATAACCCCTAATCTTAATCGAGAGTTTACTTAAGTAATCCCGGTCATTTAAGATGTAATTAACTAAAGGGGTTTGTCTCTATAGGAAACTTGGAACCCATGTAAAATAAACACTATCTAATTTTTATATTAGGTAGGGAAACTTGTTGCCCTCATATAAAAATATTTCACAGACCAAATGGATGTCACAAATTCTTTAGTTTAGGTGATTGAGCCTACTACAAGTGATATATTTATTCTTCGGGAAGTATATTATTTGTGGTATTATGCTTAGTCATCCAAACTATTCAAAATGTGAGACATGTTTGGCCTCATCTCTTTTCAAAAATTAAAAAAATATATATTACTTTAAAAAAAAATCAAAATCACATATTTATATTTAAGTTATTTTCATATCTACAAAATTATCTCTTTTCCAAACCAAAAAATTAAAACGGACGACAGCCCCGCGGGCTCTTCTTTCCTTCTTCTGCGCCTNAAAACCAGCGTAACGAAGCTCAAGTCGAGTACCCGTAGGATCTAAAACTATAGGAAAACTCGTTGTGACCTCTCGTTGTGACCTCCGCACGCTTTCACGATGTCGAATACCACAATTCACGTGTCGATGCACATAATGATCGAAATTCACATCATTTGCACCTGTAGAAGGCTTCACGATTGATCAAACTCGAATCAATTGCTGGACTGATCAATCACGAGCGATAATTTTAAAGAAATTTGAATTTAATGTGTTTTCGACCCGAACGTCGACGAAGTCGTCCAGGCGACCTCGGATGACGAAACAGACCGCGTCGGCACGTCCGGGACGTCGAATTTAGCTAGAGGACACACCCATTTTGATATGGTCTCGTGCAAGAGCGGAAGTACGCGGATCGCGGGATTTAAATACTTTATATTATATTATTAATATCTATATTAATAAAAAAAACATGGGATAGGTTGGCTGGGGGATTTTATTTTCCCTAAAATCCGTAGCTTGCGGCTACCCTTTGGTTCCGTCCCCAAATGGAGCCCTGGCCCCTCTCTTGGAGCTTATTGTCCCCTTCCCCGCGCTTAGACCCGAATCAAACCCTAGCTTGCGGCTGCCCTTGGTTCCTCCTCTTTNCTTATTGTCCCCTTCCCCGCGCTTAGACCCGAATCAAACCCTAGCTTGCGGCTGCCCTTGGTTCCTCCTCTTCGTGTGATGAGGAGTTGACTTTGTCTCTCTCAACATCCTCTGCCCGAGTTGCGGCTTCCCAAAACATCTCCTGCTTCGTCTCGCTGAGCGGAAACCCATTCGCGGTAGGTTGACTCTGTATGTTTGTTCCCTGGGTCACGAATGTGGTAATTCTCCTCCTTCCCGATAGCTCCTCTCTCTGTGGTCTTCATTGCGGTATTGGTCTTCTTTCTGCTGGGGGTTGCTTCACCCAGGTAAATCCACGAGTTCTTCTTTCCTTCTCCTGCGCCTGTAAAAGTCGATGGGAGGGAGTTTTTGAGGGGGGACGAAAATTCAAAACTTGGTGGAGGCTCTACCAAAATTTCTTCTCGGATAAANTCTGCGCCTGTAAAAGTTTATGGGAGGGAGTTTCTAAGGGGTTACGAAAATTCGAAACTTGGGGGAGGCTCTACCAAAAATTTCTTCTAGGTTAGGAGCTTGTGGACTTGGTGTTTGAGAGTTCTTTGGCTTTCTTTTGTTGTTTGAAAGAAGCTCAGGTAAGGTACTTTCTCTTCTCCTTCTATGTTTTCTCCTCTGCCTGAGAGAGGCTGTGTCGTTTTCTTCTTTGCTCGATAGGGAATACATGCATGCGAGAGTTTAATTGTTCGGTTGATACATCATGTTGAGGTTGCTCTTTAGTTGTTAAGTTATTAATGTTTCTTTGGCTTTAGTTTAAATGTTGCATATTATTGGGTCTGTTTTAAATACTCTAAGATATTTAGCCGGAAATGTAGACTCACGGAAGGCACGATTCAGTTCTTGTGCATGTACAAGCTTCTTCCTTATGTTCTTGTCACATTTGTACATGTATGTTGAAGTTTGAGGGCTGTTTTAGCCTTGTGGGATGTGGTTTTCCTTGCAGGACTGATTTAATGTTAAGACTTCTGAAATTGTATTTTGGGGGAAGGAAGGGTCTTGTTTGGTTTTGCTCCCTGTTGCTGAATTCTCTGTTCGAAATACACGTGTAGCTAAAATCTGTTTTTTTTCTTTTTTTGAGGCTTTGTAGAATTGGTTTTGGAGGCCTAGCTTTACTCCCTATTGTTGTCTCCCTATTCAAAATACATGCTAAATGGAAAATTTGGTTTTTAAAGCTTTTTGGAGCTTGTTTTGGGGGCTTGATTTTGTTCCGTGTTGCTGCCTCCCTATTCGAAATATATGCGGGATGAAATAGTTGGTTTCTTGGAGGCTTTTTGAGTTTGCTTTGGGGGTTCGGTTTTGCTTCCCTACTATCTGAAATATGAAAGCATTGTTTCTCTTTTGTTTTGAGGTTTTTGGAGAGCTTTGTGTTAGGGTTTGCTTATTCTACAGCCCCTACCTGAGAATGTTTATATGGGTTTTCTTCTGTGGGCTTGAGGCTGTCTTGCTGCTCCTGCCTGAGAGCACCTGTATTGTTTTCTGTTGTTGGGGGTTAGCTTATTGCCGTCCTTTATTTGAGAATTGTTGGTTTTTTTGTTGCTATTGAGATGTCCTCCCTGCTTCCCCTGCCCGAAAGCTATTCCTACCCCTGGCCATGGGAATTTTGTGAAGCTTTTCATTGAGGTGTTGCCACCTGTTGAGTGTTTGTTTGGGTTGGCCCCCTAACCGTGAGCACCACAGCGATGTCTAGGATGTCTCTTTAGAGTTAAGGTCCGATCGTAGAATAGTTGGGAAGTCACCAAGGTTCCCTATGAATCTATGACATCCCCTACCTTTCACTCTATTGACTCCTGAAAATAAATGTTCTTATTTTTAGTCATTCTCATTTGATTTCCTCATATTTAACCTTGTAAACCTAAACTTTGAAATCTTAAAGACAGAACCATTGATTTTAATCAAGAGTTTTCTTAAGTGATTTCGGTCATTTAAGATGTAATTAACTACAGCGGCTTACCACTATAGGAAACTTAAGCACACAGCTTAATATAAACTATATTTAATCTCCTGTATTAAATAGGGGAACTTGTCGACTTATAAAAAAGGGTTTCGTAGACCAAACGGACGTCAGAAATTTTTTAGTTTCGGTAATTAAGTCTCCCAACAAGTTATATGCATATCCTTCAGAATAATGTACTACTTGTGGTATCGCGTTCAGTCATCCAAAATGTCAAATATGCGAGGTCCATGCGGTTNGGATTTCGATTCCGATGACCGACAGCTTCTTACGGGCAAACCCCACACCAAAAATAGTGCCGACAATAATCTTCTTGAGTATCTGTCTCGATGAATCTCCATTCCTAAGAATCTTCTTCGTAGGACCCAAGTCTTTCATGTCAAATTCCTGACTCAATAAAGCTTTCAAACCACAAACATCATTCATATTCTTTGCAGCAATCAGTATATCATCAACATATATTAACAGAAAAATAATAGAACGATCATCAAGACTTTTCACATAAACACACCAATTATACTCACATCTCTTGTAGCAAATCTAAATAGAGTAGGAGTCAAACCGCTTGTATCATTGTCTTGGAGACTGGAGACTATTTCAACCCATACAATGATTTATTTAAACTGCAAACCAGATGCTTATGTCCAGGTTGCGTGAACACTTCTGGCTGCTCCATGTATATCTGCTCCTCCAAATCACCATGCAAGAAAGCAGTTTTAACGTCCATCTGCTTCAAATGCAAATCCCAAATGTTTATTAATGCAATCACTGCCCTGATTGAAGTATGTCTGACAGCATGAGAAAAGATTTCATCATAATCTATCCTCTTATGCTGTGAAAATCTCTTTACTACTGGTCGAGCCTTGAACTTTTCCCCTTCTTTTTCTGATATTGCTGGTTTCCTTTTGTACACCCATTAGCACCCAATAGTCTTATTTCCCTCAGGAAGCTGAACTAGCTCCCATGTGCAATTTTTCTGCAAAGACTCTATCTCCTCAACTATTGCACCCATCCATTTCTCTTTCTCCTAGCTAGTGATAGCTTCTTGAAAAGTGGCTGGATTATCGCTGCTGATGAGAAGTGCACAAGAGACCAAGTCTTCATAACCCAATCTGCTTGAAGGTCTTATGGTGTGTTTCTGTCTGTCTGTTGCTAGATTATAATTTTGCAGATCATCTGAAATGTAATCACCAGGTGTTGAATTTAAACATTCAACTCTCTCAATTGTTTCTGAATGTTGTTCTAAATTCATCTGCACTGCATTTGAATTGGAACTATTCTCTGACATCTTGTCTTGATTCTGCTCCAACATGGACTGTTCATAAAGAAATTGTATTTCTATTGATCACTATTTTCTTTGCAATCGAATCCCAAAACTTATATCATTTCACATATTTCTTATAACCCAGAAAGATACACTTCTTAGATTTTGCATCAAATTTTGATCTTTCAACTTTAGGTACATGCACATAAGCAAGAAAACCAAAAATCTGTAAATGACCGAAATTAACTGAATTACCTGTCCATACCTCTTCTGTGACCTTGCCACCCAACGATGCCCGAGGTGATCTATTGATGAGATAACATGTCATATACACAACCTCTGCCCAGAAACTCTTAGGAAGCCCTACATTCAGTCTCAAGCATCTTACCCTTTCAGTTAAGGACATGTTCATCCTTTCCGCCACACAATTCTGTTGTGATGTCTTGCACATTAAAAAATGTCTCTGAATCCCATGCTCCTTACAGAACTTTTGAAATTGCAAATATGTGTACTCTGTGTCATTATCGGATCTCAAACACTTGATATTTCTGCTAGTTTGGTTCTCCACCTCAGCTTTCCAAAACTTGAATTTAGAGAAGACTTTATATTTCTATTTCAAGAAATACACTCAAACTTTCCTGGAGAAATCATCAATAAAGGTAACAAAATACTGAGATCCTCTTAGTGACAATTCCCTGGTAGAGCCCCATACACCAGAATGCACATAATCAAGAATCCTTTTAGTTTTATATTTTCTAGTCATAAAACTGACTCTAGTCTTTTTTCCAAGAACACAAAACTTACAAAAATCAAACTTGCAGCTTTTAACACCAAACAACAGGTTTCTTCTATGCAATTCTATCATCCCACGTTCATTGAGATGACCCAAACACATATTTCATAGCTTTGTACTATCATCATCTAGCTCCACAGAATAAACTCCTGCAACTGTACTCTCCAACAGTTTGTAGATATTGTCTGCAGTTAACTTTCCTTTCATCACCGTCAGTGCACCCTTAACAATTTTGATGGTTTATGTATCCTCATCTGCCTTATGAATGAAACCATTTATATATAAAGTGTCTAAGGAAATCAAATTCTTCTTCAGATCTTGAATATGTCTGACATCACATAACGTTCTAACTCTGTCATTATACATCTTAATTCTGATTTCTCCAATACCAACAATATTGCAGCATCTACATCACCAAAATAAACTGAGCCAGAATTAGTTGACATGTATGAAGTAAACCACTCTATGTTAGGTCTTATGTGATAAGAGCATCCTGAATCAAGAATCCATGCATCAATGAACTGAGTTGATGAAACTGAAAGCATATCACCATCACTGCAATCTGAATTGTCACTCTGCACCACATTTACAGACTTCAATGATCCATCACCTTTCTCCCCAGTCTGCTTCTTGAGGTTTCGACAATCTTTCTTCATATGACCTAACTCCTTACAATTGTAGCAATGAATTGTCTTTTTGCCTTTGGACTTGGATTTGGAATTTCGCCTTCTAGAACTCTTCTTCTATTTCTTCCTTCCACGATCCTGCTTACCTTTAACATATAAACTGTCGCCATGAGAGTTTTTCCCTACATTCTGCTTCCGCTGGTTGTGAGCCAACAATGTTGTAGTGATCTCATCAACTTTGATAGTTTCTTTCTCATATGTAAGAGTGGTCATCGGGTGTTCATAAGAAAAAAACAATGAACACAACAAAATCATTACTCGATCTTCATCCTCAATAGTCACATCAAGCCGTGATAAATCTGTGATTATTTGATTGAAACCATTAACATGTTGCACCAGATTAGAACCTTCTTGCATCTTCAGCCCATATAACTTTTGCTTCAATACAATTTATTCGTCAAAGATTTAACCATAAATCGAGTTTCCAATTTCTTCCATGCCTCCCCTTGAGATTTTAGATTCATCACGTTATACATAACCTCATATGTCAGACATAAACGTATGGTTACTGTCGCTCGTTGTTGCAATTATTTCCAATTTTCATCCTCCATGACATCTGATTTGCTGCTCGTAAAGCTTTCAAGATTCTCTGTTAAGCCAACAAATCTTTTACTCTTATTTGCCACAATCTGAAGTTACCAGTTCCATCGAACTTCACCACCTTGAATTTTGCACCACATTTGAAATTGATCCTGCAATAAATTATTCTGCAAATTATTCTGCAATTGCTTACTCAGAATCTTTCCTAAAAAAAGGATTGAAAAAAAAAATTCTCTTAGTTAAGTTTCCTTAATTAAATATTTTTTTTCTTCAAAAAAGCAACAATTTTTTTTAAAAGAAAAGATTGAAATATTTCCTTAATTAAGCTTTCTTAATTAAGCCTCCCTTAATTAAAATATTTCCTTTAATCAATTGAATTTTAAAAACTTTCCTTTCTTGAAGCCTCCAGCAAAGAAAATCGATTCAAATTTCTCCTCCACTCCAGAAGGAAATATTTTCTTTAATTAACTGAATTTCAAAAACTTTCCCTTTTTGAACCTCTATTATTTCCATCAGCAAAATGAATAAAATCGGAGCTTCCAATTTCCTTCTCAGGAGCCGCCTCTCGCTAAGGAATGAAATCGGAGCCAATTTTCTTGCACCTCCAGCAAATGAAATCAATCTTCCGCTTCAGAAACCAATATCTGCTTCTAGGAACCAGCAAGAAACAAATCGGACCAGAACCTCCCGCCTTTAGGAACCGACAAGGAAAGAATCTCGTGCTCAAAAGGAATTTTCGAACCACCAATCTCCGCAACGAACCTTCCTTTTGTGCGGTGATCGAGAGCTTCTCCCGGTCACGAACTCCAACTCTTTCGACAGAAATTGCCGCGACCGAGAAAATTGTCGAAAATCGAAGCCCTCCACCGAACCAGATTGGCAATCGCCTTTGAATCCTCTGCCTTCCTTCGCCCGTCACGTTGCTGTTCCGCTGAACTCCTCTGCGCCAAACCGTCTGAAGCTTCGTCCAGAACCGATCACAGAAGAAAGAAAACAACACCTTCAAACAACTTCGAACTGCACCGAATCTTGACCGCCGAAAATTTTTCCCTGCGCTAGAACCTCGTTCCGTTGAACTCCTCTGTGACGAGATTTCTCGTCTGCCCTAGAACCAGACTCTGATACCACTTATTGAAAAATGAGGGCGAAGAAAAACAAAATTGACACAAATCTATAAGAACATAAAGAGATTTAACGAGATTCGGTAAAGATGTCTACATCCTCGGGAGCAAAGCAGTGACTTTTCCACTAATCCAGAAAAAGAGTATATGATACAGATTATAGGATAAAACCTAGGGTTACATACATTCTTATTTATAACCCTAAAAAACTTTGGAGTACAATATGTAATTATCAAATTACCCATGTACCTCACCCCCAACTCACATAAGGAAACTCCCCTGATTTGGACAGAATCTTCCGCTCCGCTCTGCTCCACTCCAACATCTGTCTCTTGTATGGTATATGAGCCATACCTAACATGATCCTAAAGCTTTTCTGATACACAAGCATCTTTGTGTGTGTGTATGTGTGTGTGTGTGGGTGTGTGTGTGTGTGTGTGTGTGTGTGTGTGTTCCCATTTAAAGCTATTATGCCATAAACTTTTCAAATTCTTATCACATATATTATATTAATGTTGTGATATTTAATAGAAATTTTAACTATTCATGGGAATAGATGATCCGATACTAGAGTATTGATTGTTGGGTTAATATAACAATCTCAAATTTTGGTAAGCTAATGAGTTTTTGGGATCCCTTTTATTTTTTATTTTAATTTTATTTTTTAATAAAATATTTCTAACATGTTTGATTAATATATTATTGTCTATAGGAACAATCAATACATCTACAAATTATTGGAGCTTTAAAAATATGTTAAATTATCTTTAAAAATAAAAATAAAAATATATAAAAAATACACAAAATAATTATATTTAAAAAATAAATAAATAAAATAAAATACCAAACTGAACCCAAATAAATCCTAAAGAAATATATACAAACCACCACTTCCCACCCCATTTCCGTCTCCCCATTCAAAAATATCTCCCCCGCCTGAAATTCCGATCGGCCATAGCACAGCCAGAACCCCGACGCTTACTCCGAAATCTCCGGCAATCGGAGCGTACGTTGATTCGCAGCAACAACGCGCAGTATTCCTTGGAGCTATTCTCCAGGTTCTTTTACTGGCTTTCTTCTCCCATTCCTCGTCTTCGGATCTTTCCTCATTCTCTCTGTTATCAGATCTCATAAGCTCAAGAAGGAAGTCTTCTTGAAGGAATTCGGATGTGGCAGAATAACNAAATAAATCTTAAAGAAATATATACAAACCACCCCTTCCCACCCCATTTCCCTCTCCCCATTCAAAAATATCTCCCCCGCCTGAAATTCCGATCGGCGATAGCACAGCCAGAACCCCGACGGTTACTCCGAAATCTCCGGCAATCGGAGCGTACGCTGATTCGCAGCAACAACGCGCAGTATTCCTTGGAGCTATTCTCCAGGTTCTTTTACTGGCTTTCTTCTCCCATTCCTCGTCTTCGGATCTTTCGTCATTCTCTCTGTTATCAGATCTCATAAGCTCAAGAAGGCAGTCTTCTTGAAGGAATTCGGATGTGGCCGAATAATGAGAATCAGAGAGGAAACTCTCCTCCTACGTTCCAGCAGCTTCTGATCGGCAATGCGGGCAATGCTAATCAGCAGTCAACGGCGGGAACCCAAGCGGCTAACGTTGTCTCCGGTACTGGAAGGTGGAGCAGCAATGTTCCCTTGTCTTCCATCGCAACGGCGGCAATGGTCCTGCATCAGCAAACAGGTTTCCCTAATCTAACTCCCGCGTTTGCGCCGATTTCCTCTACCGTCGGATTACCTATGTCCATCGATCAGAGGAACCGGGCGTTCGAATTTTGTGACGCGAGTACGAGCTGCAGGCCAAAGAACTCTTCCAAGCAGCCTGGCTACTCTTTCTCGCAGCAGATTCCTTCGCTAATGGGAGATTTTAACGTCGAAGTTGATGCGTTGTTAAACAATTTCGTATGTAGATTTCTATCATCTATTTTGTTTCGTTTTTTTTTTTTCTACACTGTTCTTGGATTGAAATTTTTGTTTGATTTCTGTTGTTTCAATTCCGAAATAGATTAAGACGATTAATGATAGAGTTCAGCTATCGCAAATGAGGTACTTGAAATCGATGGTTGCTTACNACCTATGTCCATCGATCAGAGGAACCGGGCGTTCGAATTTTGTGACGCGAGTACGAGCTGCAGGCCAAAGAAGGCTTCCAAGCAGCCTGGCTACTCTTTCTCGCAGCAGATTCCTTCGCTAATGGGAGATTTTAACATCGAAATTGATGCGTTGTTAAACAATTTCGTATGTAGATTTCTATCCTCTATTTTGTTTTGTTTTGTTTTGTTTTTTTTTCCTACTCTGTTCTTGGTTTGAAATTTTTGTTTGATTTCTGTTGTTTCAAATCCGAAATAGATTAAGACGATTAATGATAGAGTTCAGCTGTCGCAAATGAATTACTTGAAATCGATGCTTGCTTACTTCGAGCAGATGGCATCGAAGCGTATTCAAGAAAAGGAAGCCGAAGTGCAGAACGTGAATTGGAAAAATTCTGTGCTGGAGGAGAGGATTTTGAAATTGTGCTTCGACAACAATAATTTGGAAAATCGTGCCATTCAAAATGCAATATTAGTCTCCCAGCTCAAGGCGACCCTAAAACAAGCTAAGGCAGCGCCTCCGCCGGCGGGGCTTCTGCTGGCGATCGAGGGTATGGGCGATACTGACGGGACGCCATTTCCTGCTAATGACGAGCAGTCCTGCTTCAAGATCGAGGACGTGACGGCAGAGAGCAACGAGAAAGTTTACGGAAAGATGACTTGCAGGGTTTGCCGGAAGAATGAAATTTCCGTTGTCGTTCTCCATTGCCATCATCTTTGCTTGTGCATGGAATGTGAGACGAAGGTTGACCGATGTCCCATCTGTAATAGCTCCAAGGACGCCTCCATCCAAGTCATAATGCCTTGAATCGCCATAAAGAAGATTGATCCATCTACTCTTGGTTAGTAACAGGTAATAGATTCGGACGCATCAAACCGATTTCTTCCTCTTCTTTTCTTTCGTTTTGTTTGTTTGTTTCACATGGCTCACAGTATACCGTTTTTTGAATTCCGTTTTCAGTGGGTGAATGGTGATTTGTACCCTTGGACAATGGCCATGATCTGATCATACAATCTTGCATTTCACATTACTAGATCATCACCGAATATAAAAATTTCTCCATAAAATCTTATTAATTTTAAATACAACAATTTTTTTTAAAAAAAAAAGGATTATCACCCTATTTTGACCCATTAAGGCCATGTGACTTCAAATCCCATTCAACATAAACTAAACAATTTCAATCAAATTAGGGTGACTTAGGCCCATTTGGGTCATCCTTAATTAATTAGAGTCAAATTAAATCCAAGATCTATCAAACTGGTTTTAGCATTCATTTAGGACCTTTCCTAGCTAATAAAATCAAAATTGCCAAAATTAAACTCTTAATTAAGTCAAATTAGCCATTGATCCAGTATTGAATCAATTAAGCTCATATGAGCCAAATCCAATTAAAACTCACCCAAATTGAATCAAACTTGCCTAAATCCATTTTTTGATCATATCTTAATTGTTTGAGCCAATTTCAAGGGTTGCTATAGGGATTGCTTTCAAGTCTACCTAAATAGATTTTAAAGTTATGACATCAAGTTTTAATATAATGCAAAACATGTTGAACAATAGGAAAAAAAAAAAAGAAAATTCACTCGAATTCAATGTCGTATGCATGTGCAGAATCATTGAAACTTAAATTCAAGATTATACATAATAATATACATATCCTATATACAAAATGTTTCCATATTTTATAAGGTAAATAATATGTATATTTTTTTCTAAACATAACTTAGGATTATGCATAGTTATAATAATGGTTTCTATTTATTCATTTTGTTTAATGTTGTAGGCCCATAAACAAAAAGAAATTTTCTTTGAAGAAAATTATGAAATTCATAATTTTTACAATGGTTTTAGCTTTGCATTAAGTAAATTATTGAAAAGAGTAAAGAAAATTGTATAGCAACAATCATGAGTCACACCCTTACTTGTGACATAAGAGTTGAGGGACATAATTTCCCACTGTGAGGGCATGCNGGGATTGCTTTCAAGTCTACCTAAATAGATTTTAAAGTTATGACATCAAGTTTTAATATAATGCAAAACATGGAAAAAAAAAAGATTCACTCTAATTCAATGTCGTATGCATGCACACAATTACTGAAACTTAAATTCAAGATTATACATAATAATATACATATACTTTATACAAAATGTTTCCATATCTTATAAGGTAAATAATATGTATAATTTTTTTCTAAACATAACTTAGGATTATGCATAGTTATAATAATGGTTTCTATTTATTCATTTTGTTTAATGTTGTAGGCCCATAAACAAAAAGAAATTTTCTTTGAAGAAAAATATGAAATTAATAATTTTTACAATGGTTTTAGCTTTGCATTAAGTAAGTTATTGAAAAGAGTAAAGAAAATTGTATAGCAACAATCATGAGTCACACCCTTGTGACATAAAAGTTGAGGGACATAATTTCCCACTGTGAGGGCATGTTTGTTGAGGGGTATAGTTTACTATTGTGAGGTCATATTGAAACTTAAATTCAAGAATATACATAATTATATACATATAATTTATACAAAATCTTTTCATATTTTATAGATAAATAAATATGTAAAATTTTTTCTACATATAAACTTAGGATTATGCTCAGTTAAGATAATANTATAGTTTACTATTGTGAGGTCATATTGAAACTTAAATTCAAGAATATACATAATTATATACATATAATTTACACAAAATCTTTTCATATTTTATAGATAAATAAATATGTATAATTTTTTCTACATATAAACAGGATTATGCACAGTTATGATAATGGTTTCTATTTATTCATTTTGTTTCATGTTTAGGCTCATTAAAAAAAAAAAAAACTTCTTTGAAGAAAAATATGAAATTAATAATTTTTAAAAAAGTTTTAACTTTGCATTAAGAGTAAATTATAGAAAAGAGTAAAAATTGTATAGCAACAATCATGAGTTACGCACTTACCTGCGACATAGTAGTTGAGACTAATCACACATCGATTTTGAGCTTAACTTTACCCAAAAAAAAAAAAAAACAAAAACAAAAACAATCATACGAGTCACCAATGAAGTCAAATAACTAACATGAACTAGTTTCAATGAGTTTTTAGCACTTAACCAATTTACAAAATACTTCAAATCACAAAAAAAAAACATTACCATCTAATCAATTGAACTCACCATTGTGAGGTCATGGGTTTGAATCACACATCGATGTTGAGACATGCTAACTCACAGAATTCAACTATTAAAATCATCAAATCCATCAAGCCCACTATACCCACTCAGAATAAAGTGCCTTAGGAACTTGCTATTGAATTTGCGAAGGGGAATTTATCCTCAATAAATATCTCATAAAAAGAGTTCCCAAATACTTGGACATGCCACCAAATATTTTGTATGGTTAGCATTATTAAAGACTTGCTATATAATTTTATTTTTATTACTCAAACACATCCATTCATGTACCGTACATGAAAAAAATAAGCCTTTTGATTATGCTAATGGACAAGTCAAATCTATGCATAAATCTTAAATAATGTATCAACCGAAATCACAATACCCATTCCTCAAAAATAAAGCACACCTAGAGGGTATTGTTCCAAATGCACTCTGCTCTTGTCGCCTCCTCACCAGCAAGCCCACTCTCTTCTCTTGATATGCTTCCTCCTCACTACCGAGTATACTGACCCTCTATCATTTCCCAATCATACTGAATCCCAATGTTAGCAGAAACTGCATCATTAATGTCCTCATTGGGCTTTTGTCGCTTTCAAAGTCACTTCTTCAGGATAAATAACATGTCATCATTTTTTTGTGATAACGATAAGGATCTCACCATTGCCAAGAATATTTTTGGATGCTAGCTGGTTGGGCTGGTTGGGCTAGTTGGGGGGCATTTAGTAGATGTCAATGGTATGCATGCCGACACTCGCAATCTTGTCTCAATTGACAACTATAATTTAAGTTGTGAATACCTTAAGAGTTGGTTCATAAGCACTCTCCTCTTATCATTTTCTTAAAAAATTAACTTAGCGGAAATCAAGTAAGTCTCGTAAGAGTTACATTTAGCTTGTCCCTTTGTTCTAAGTTCTTGAACTAGCTTGAAAAACTAATGAAGCCACCCACAAATTATAACTACTCTCAAAAGAGTTAGATCTAGCTTGACCCTTTGTTATAAGTTGTTGAACTAGTTTAAAAGACTAACGAAGTCACCCACAAATTATAACCATTCACCCAAAGAATTCATCAGCTCGACCAGAGTATTCATCATGCAACTAGATGTCCTCAATGAAAAACACTTTGAGAGAACATTCTTGCAGTTCGTTTTGCTAGAAGCAACTTTAAGCTTAAATCGCTAATTACTCATGTGATTGAAGTGAGTTAAACCTATTCATTTTATTTATGAATGTAACATGCTAATTTTTTAGCATCAATTTTGGACCCTCTTGTAAAAAAAGGTTTTTGACCAAGCACATATATAGAAAAATCTAAACTAAAATTTGTAATGAAATAAAACTAGGGAGGATTTTAATTTATGGAAAATGAAANATATATATATATATATATATAATTCGATTATTGCTACATTCAATTATTTGGATTCCCTCCACGAACACATAAAATTGACTCACCGGAGTTTTCTAATAGCAGATTCTTGGGTGCAAATGACCGTTAGATCTACCTTAACAGATGTGCAAACTTGATCGTCCTGACATATAGCATTTAAGAGGGCATTAAGACAATAAAGTTTTCATGCATATGAGCATAAGGAAGAAGCTGACCTGCGGGCCCGCGTGGAACCCATAAATTATAATAGAACAAAACGGCTAGTAGATTTTTACTAAACAACAAAAGGTGGTCCCCGTGCTGAAATGAACCCCCGGCCGAAACCGAGCCACTGATGGGCTTCGGAAATGCAAATAGGGAATTGACATGACATATCATCTTCATTTTAAAATCTTAAAATGGGATGGAAATCAAGACCTAATTTTGAGGATGAGGGGGTTGGAGTATTGACAGAGACATGCCAACAACGTTTTTGTTTGTGCCCAACTAAGACAAATATAATTAAATCACCCTATAAGATTGGGATCTTACAACTAAGTTATTATATTGAATGAGGCATTTCATTATTGAGTTCCAAAATGATTTAACTAATTGAATAGGACCAGAGGAGATTACGAAATGTGGCATCAAATGCATGTAATTGTATTGTTTTCTACTCATTTTTTTAGTCTTTTTTATTGAATTGGTTGTCCGTGGTTTACCACATAGTTCGATAAGGGTGTTACAGAAAGCGACTATATTTAAATTGAGAAGATGTTGAAATTAAAATGAGTGCATGGAACAACAAATAATTGCAAAAGGGATAAAACACTAGGAAATGAATTAAGATTTAAATGATTTGTTCAGTGTTTGGTAATGTGGAGACCCGATCCACCGCAATTTAATTAGGTTCTTAATTAAGAATCTCACATACCGCTCACATACCTCCCACTTACCGCTCTCATGGTTTCTATAAATAGCCTCTTATGGCTTGTCATAAACAACTAAAGTCAGGTCAAAGCCAAGTCCTCTAAGAAAGAAAGAGGGGAAGAGAGAGAAAGAGAGAGAAAGGGAGAGAAGAAAATAGAGATTTTCTTGTAAACGTCGACGCGCTCGACAATATGATTCCACTAAGAAATAAAATCTTCTACAGCTCTGTGGACGTAGGCAAATTTGTTGAACCACGTAAATATGTGTATCACTCCGATGTTTTTTCTGTTTGCAGTTTTTCTAGTTCCATTTTTCTATTTATTGTCGTTGTTTTTCACAACATTCAGTTTTATCAACAAGCACAATCATACAATTTATGAATTTGATACAGCTTGATATTAGATATAACTGGCAATCATTTGTCGTTGTAATTATTCTTCTTTAATGATAAAGATTAACAAATTCTTTTGTTGTAGCTCCCGACTTTCCAAAATAAGTGTGTAATGTTGCTATAGCTATAAATATTCATCTCCTCATTGATCTAAAAGTCAACAAAATAGGAGAAAGTTATGTTGTCTTAAAACCTAGAAAAAATGAAATTGCAATAGCCAACTCTCAACCATCAAGATTTTGTCTATTTTTGCCTAATGGCCCCATAACATTGCCCTCTTAGAGTAATTTCCTAGCAGGTCACCTATCCCATGAGTGCTCAACTATGATTACACTTAAACTTGAGAGTTTTTAATAAATTTCTAGTGTTACATTAAAAAGCATTTTAATTTTAAAGAGTTTAGCAACAATCTATTTTATATATTTCACAATTTCTTCTAGTTAAATAGTATCAACTTCATAAGCACCCTTATATATAACATAAAATATTCCATCGCACACATAAGATATTAGAGGTGCCTCCTAAAAGTTCAAATGTGGCACCCATTCTCTAGCAATTTATCCCAATAAAAGTTCAAGAATCATATCGTGCAGCATTTCAATTTATCCATGACATATCACAAAAAAAGCCACATGATCAAGTAGAAATCTTAATGAATTATTGATGAGATAACTTTTAGGCCAATATTAAATATAATCTAAATTCCAATTTTAGCAAGTTTATAATCAAATTGAACATCTTGAGGATATGAACCTAATGACACCACATATGATTTAATCCAAATTCAAATGAGTCCAAATTAAGAACTAAGCTTCAAAACATTAATTGGAAGGTCAATTATTCTTTAAATTTAACATGCTTATAGTCAAACTAAGTGACTTAATGAGAGAGAATCAATTAGCCTAAGATCCATCAATTTTAATGTTTGGCAAAATAATTTATAATTAACAAAAAACTAGTGGTGTTTGCCCGATGGAATATAAAAAAGATTTTGGCTAGCTTTATATAAATATCAATATTAAAACTTACATATATTCCACTATTTTTATATAAAGATTGTTTGAAGAGTTGATAGTTAATTTCAAACTCGTGAAGAGAGTGGACAGTTTATGATTGCTAACAATCATAGTCAACTACTGCTAACGACTTTGATAGTCGAGCCTCAAATATTGTATTCTATCTCCATGCTATTATTGTTTAACCATTATTTTTTAATTAATATTACAATTTGACAGTCTCTATTTCAACCATAAAATGATGAGTAATTATTCATAATTTGGTAGTCTCACCAGAGTGAAACTTTATAAGTGTCATTATACATTTGACCATTTTAATCAGGCTAGGCCGAATAGTTTTCTCATTTCAAGGTTTCACATAAAAATTCTATTGTCTCTTATCACATATATCTATGAGTGCGTTGGATATTATTATTGAACTCAAACTTGATTTCTTGCTTATGTAAAATTTTCGTAAACACGAGAATCCTCACACTTTTCTTTTAAAGATTTTTTACACTTATTTTCCATCTTCTGACCAATGTATTGCTTAGAAGTCATTTAAAATAGAATGAACACTTAAACAATCAAGTTGTTTTCTTACCTTGGCCTAATCGCCTCACAAATTTTTCTCCTTAATGTAACCTCTTGAGGGGTCACCCATCTCAAACGTTCTCCCATCTAAGCACACTTATTCTTGGAGTTTCTGATAAGGTTACAACCTTCACATTAAAAAACATATCAAAATTTAGGAGTTTAGTTTCTTTTTACCTTCATAGAAATCATCCTATTACCTTCTTTTGTTACACTGTAATAAATGAGACTCTTAGAGTACTTCTGTTAGAGCACCCAAATTTTTGTATTGTATGGATTAATTCATATCTCCGTTGTCGTGCAAGAATAACTTGACATTACTAAACTGTATTCCTAGTTGGAATCATGATATGAATCTTAAGTTCCTATGCTTAAATTCTACATCATAATTTGATTTACTATTTTGGGTTGACTCTTTGCATATTGATTTCTAATCAATCATCTTACCCCCATTAATTTTATCAATGTTCCTGCTTCAATCTGGTTATACATAAACTTGCCTACTTCAAAACATGGTGCTAGTTCACTAGCATATTAAAGATCATTTGAAATGATATGAACGACATAAATTGATATGAAATTATTTCTCTTATGTGACTTATTTGGTCTACTAGTTCTTGTTTCACACTATTGTACATGTGTTTTATATTTGGTAATTACATTCAATGAATACATATCAAATCACTTATAACATGATGATCTGTGTTGATATTACTACTGATATAAGTATGAATTTACTAGCGGTGGGCTTTAATTTAAATGATAAGGTAATTATAACTGTTTTAAAAAAGTTCCCCTACTAGATGGAGATGAGAATGATTATGATGTTAAACATTATTTTATCATTATTATATTATATATTTATGGNATACATATCAAATCACTTATAACATGATGATCTGTGTTGATATTACTACTGATATAAGTATGAATTTACTAGTGGTGGGCTTTAATTTAATTGATAAGGTAATTATAACAGTTTTAAAAAAGTTCCCCTACTAGATGGAGATGAGAACGATTATGATGTTAAACATTATTTTATCATTATTATATTGATGTAAATAATTTTATTTGACTTGGCAATTCGGTTTTGAAAGTGTATAATTTTTAAATGAGCAATAATACAATGAAAATGAAATATTTTATTATCATATTTATAGTTTTTAGTCTTAATGGGGTTCTTATAAAATATTTCATACAATATAAAATGCTTTACTCAAAAATCTTTATTATAGTAGATTTTATGAAACCAAAAGGAAGTCCAATATGGTATGTTGAATCGACGAAAAATCAAGAAATTAAATTGAAGCCGTCCAATGCCTCATTCAACTCATTGTGGTCCACCACCATGCAAGGTCACATTGAGTTAACTTGTCACAACATGTGGGTGAAGTTCAAAAAAACAAAATACATTATCCTCATCCTTTATCTAGAATAAGTGAAGAATTTGGTAACTTGGGTATTTTTGTTTATTCATGCAGACTTTAATAATGGGATGCCCTAAAAGGTGTATTTCATGCTTGAATGTATAGCATAATGCTTATAAGCAAAGAAGAATCTCAAAATATTGGGTTTGAGCGCTCCTTCGTTCGGGAAAAAAGAAGAAGAAGAGGCATATTCTTGAAATATGGCAGAAAATGTGCATGAGAAAACAAATCAGCCTCATTTATTTATCAAACAGACCTCGAATATTGCTCTCAAAATTATNGTGGTCCACCACCATGCAAGGTCACATTGAGTTAACTTGTCACAACATGTGGGTGAAGTTCAAAAAAACAAAGTACATTATCCTCATCCTTTATCTAGAATAAGTGAAGAATTTGGTAACTTGGGTATTGTTGTTTATTCATGCAGACTTCAATTATGGGATGCCCTAAAAGGTGTATTTCATGCTTGAATGTATAGCATAATGCTTATAAACAAAGAAGAATCTCAAAATATTGGGTTCGAGCGCTCCTCTGTTCGGGAAAAAAGAAGAAGAGGCATATTGTTGAAATATGGCAGAAAATGTGCATGAGAAATCAAATCAGCCTCATTTATTTATCAAACAGACCTCGAATATTGCTCTCAAAATTAANGGAACATTGATAAAATTAATGGGGGTAAGATGATTGATTAGAAATCAATATGCAAAGAGTCAACCCAAAATAATAAATCAAATTATGATATAGAATTCAAGCATAGGAACTTAAGATTCATATCATGATTCCAATNATAATGTTTAGAGCAAATTAGAAAGATTAGCTGCTAAATAATCATTATCATCAATAATTAAATGCACTGGTTACTTAATTCTGTTTGATCATTCTAAGTATTAGGTCATTCACTTACCTGAGTCAGATAGCCGACCCAGATACTCCTGAGTTCATGGCTAACCTTGGGATGTCCCAAAGCCTCAACCCAGCGACGAATGAACCTCTCCTGCCTGAGAAATTTGAAACAAAATGTTCATCACATAGATACAAAAAAAATCTACAATACATTTAAAGTTAGGGTCTGTTTGGGGAAGCAAGTTGATATTTAAAAAACTGTAATAACTAATACAAATTTCTTTTTTTTCTTTTAAAAAGTAGGATCGCAACTTTCTCGTAGTGATTGCATTGCACTTAGCCTAAGTTCCAATGTAAAAAACAGTTTTCAACTGCAACTATTTGAAAAAACAAACACAAACAGAACGCTATTTTGTCAAGAAAAAAAAATGTGCGTTGCGGCAAGCATCACCACCACACCGCTGCCCCCAAACACATACTACTAATTAAAGTTAAGTAATATAGTATGGATACCTATCAGGAGCCCAGCTTCTGTATCTCACCCCTGATTGCTTGAAATCATTTTGTTTCTCAATTATGATCTGCACTTGTACGTAAACCATTAATTACACACTACACACAAACACACAGACATCGAAAGATAACAGAAGAAATTAACCAAGCAACAGAAGAACTCACCTTCTCACGCTTTCCTCTAAGTGGGCGCAACGGAATAGGAACCCTGTCTGCATGCCTCAGGGGAGCATGCCTTGAAGGGTAATAATCCACCTGAACAAAAATGAGAACCAACATTAATCAATATGCATTACATATCCCATCAATCATATATATATATACACACGCACACACACACATACCTCCTCAGTCCTCTGCATGAAGTTCATGGCGCCATCATAATGATTATTATGAAAAGCGCATTTGGGTGCATTGACGGGCAGCATGAGATAATTTGGGCCCAGGCGATAACGCTGGGTGTCCGCATAAGCAAACACCCTGCACTGAAGCATTTTGTCATCGGAGTAGTATATGCCTGGCACAACCAGACCTGGACCGAATGCCAGCTGCTCATTCTCTGCAAAGAAATTATCAATGTTTCGGTTGAGCACAAGTCGGCCAACCGGCTGGAGTGGCAGGATGTCCTCCGGCCACGTCTTGGTGTCATCAAGGGGATCAAAGTCGTAGCGGTCCTCTTGGTCTGGATCCATAACCTATAGACATAATTAATGAACCCTATCATGTGGCAATTACTGTAATTAATAACTAGTTCTATGCCTTCACACATTCCTTTTAAATAAAAACTCACCTGAACAAAGAGCTTCCACTCCGGGTAATTACCGGCGGCAATAGAATCGTACAGGTCCTGAGTAGCGTGGCTGTGATTGCGACCGCAGACCGCGGCGGCTTCATCTTCGAGGAGGCAGCGAACGCCGCATGTCGGTTTCCAGTGGAACTTGACGTAGTGGGATTTGCCCTCGCGGTTAATGAAGGTGTATGTGTTGACGCCGAATCCCTCCATGTGGCGGTAGTCGGAGGGGACACCCACATCATCGAAGAGGAAGAAGAAGGTGTGCAGGCTTTCGGGGAGGTGGGACAGGAAATCAAACACGCGCCAGTATTCCTGGATGTGAGACCTAACACCGAAACAAATATGGGAAATTATAATCAGAGCTATCATTTAATCTGATGCAATAATAAGTAAAAAGGAATATGAACTTCACAAACCTAGGGTTGGGCTTGAAGGCATGGATGACATCCGGGAACTTGATGCCATCGCGAATGAAGAAGACGGGGAAGTTATTGCCGAGCAGATCCCAATTACCCTCGCGCGTGTAGAATTTGACCGCAAATCCACGGGGATCGCGTATGGTCTCAGGGCTGCCGCGCTCGTGAATGACGGTAGAGAATCGAACGATGACCGGAGTTTGAACGCCCGGCGAACGGAGAAAATCGGCGCAAGTCAGGTTGCTGACATCGTGCGTGCACTCGAAGAAGCCCTTCGCGCTTGCCCCGCGAGCGTGCACGACACGTTCCGGGATTCGCTCGCGTGCGAAGTGGGCTATCTTCTCTATCAGGTGGTAGTCCTCCAGCAATATGGGCCCTGGTTACATGCATATCAACCCATGTTTAATATTAAGGTTGAAGCACGATTAAGTCGATTACATAACCTAATTTCAACTTTAATAAAATAAAATAAAATAATTTAATTTGAGGTCAAATTATAGGTTAGAATTTTCTCCTCTAATTCATTACTAAATAGTTTGGTTAGTACCAAGGATGTATATGAGTCGAGTCGAGCTCAAGCTACCATCAACTTGAGCTTGAGTTTGATTAATTTTTCAAGTTCGAGCTCGAACTCGAGCTTATATCTACGAGTTCAAGCCGGCTGACGAGCTGACTTCTTTATTATAAAACAGAGAAAATAATCTTAATCTAAGGTAGTACTGAAATAAAATGACAAATAGAATGAGTAATTAGGAGAGAAATAATTAGAACCGGCTCACAAGCTCACGAGTAGAGTTGGGATTAGCTTGAGTTTGAGCATGGCTTGTCGGCTCATCGAGCTCAGTTCACAAGTCACCTATCGAGCCGAACTCGAGCTGGCTCATGAGTCAACTTGACTCACTTACACCTCTAGTTAGGGCTGGTTTTTGTTCGTCCCCATACTAATATTTAAACAAAATAATCAACAAGAAAAATTTTAATTTTTGTAAAAATATAGCTAACTTTTTCTCACAACAGCTTTTTTATGGGGGAATTACATAGAGATCACCCCAAACATTACTATTTACAAATCAGCTACTGTCTTTCATCGTTTCATCAAATTCTCACTCAAATATCAAAACTCATGGTAAAATCCCAACCTATATTTTTCATTGCTACTGAATTCTCAATAATTTGATCATGATACAAGTGAATATACAGGTTCAGTAGTTCTAAAGAATCATCAAGATTTATTTATAAATATTAATATTTCAAATGATCTGCATGTAATTATTCTTTTTCTTAATCTATTAAGAAAAAAATAGTTATTGCAAAAAAAAAATACAAATTTTCAGTTAAATAAAAATTATAAAAATATTTTACCTCTAGTACCGACGGTAAGGGCCTGGTCGTCATTCCAAACCGGTCCGCCAGCGTTGGTGGTGGTGTAGGACGTGTCGTAAGAGCTCGATGGCGTGAACTGTAGAGACGAAAAAATATTAAATAAAATAAATACATATTTTTTATAAAAAATCTGAAATTATTTTTAAATTAAAATAATAATAATAAATAGTTCATGAAATTCATGTTAAATTTTAATTAAGACCCCTTTTTAATTTCTTATATACTAATTATAAACAATCAATCATTTTTTCATTAAGATTGAAATTTTATCATGAATTTTTTTATATTTGATTGATTTATAAATAATAAATTTAGGGTGATTGTAAGTATTTGCCCCTAAAATTTAATAATCACTCCTCAATCAATTTTATATTAAAAAAGTACAAACAGAATCCCATCACTGTGTCAATCACGGGTCCATTTAATTGAGTGTGTGGTCCAAATTAGTAGTGGGTACGACCCACAATTTTGATTTAAACGTTCGGCTGTCTGGCAAAAAATTGATGTTTGATGACTCATTAAAATAAAATTTAATTAGTTAAAGTTAGGCGGCTTGCGTGCGACCTAAATTTAAGTTAAATAAAATTTATAAAATTTGATAAATCTGAATTTATGTAAAATTCAGCTCTCAGTCGGATTAATTAAATTCGGATTTAGATCGTAAAAGTGACTCAAAAATAGAAAGATAGTACGTGAAAAAATTAAATTTAACGGAGTTTTAGATTTCATTTTTTATTTTTTTAATGCATGATTCATTATTGATGAATAATTCATTCATTATTGTGTCGTGTATCCCGACCTGTTGGTTGGCATCTACGGCATAAAACCCCTTAAGGAACCCACTCTGGCACGAAAAATTATTCCATACGGACACTATATGCAGAAATGCATACAGTGTCCGATCTCCACCGTTTATCACAGCAAATATATATGACGGTGGGCCCTATTTTAACTTTTTTTTAAAAAAAAATTTTGCTGTGATGGACGGTGGAGATCACATATGGTGTTCGTATGAAATAATGTTTTCTCTAACATAGTTGATCTTAAGAAGGTAGTACTTAAATTGTTAGGTAGATTAGAGGTGGATGGAGACTCGAATAATAGCCTCTAGCCATTCCTAAACACCAAAAAAAAAAAAAATCATTACTAAATCCTATCAATATTATGCTATCAAACAGCCTTACGAAATTCAATGATATAGCAATTCATAACTTGTTCTAATTCTTTACCAACACATCTAAATATTTTACAAATAAAACAATTATATCCTCACATAGATCTGCAAAGGCAGGAACCCTAAAACAGATTTTCAGACAGAAACTTATTCAGAATTTTCTCTTTCACTAATTACNTTACTAAATCCTATCAATATTATGCTATCAAACAGCCTTACGAAATTCAATGATATAGCAATTCATAACTTGCTCTAATTCTTTACCAACACATCCCAATACTTTACAAATAAAACGATTATATCCTCACATAGATCTGCAAAGAAAGGAACCCTAAACAGATTTTCAGACAAACTTATTCAGAATTTTCTCTTCTACTAATTACTCATTTCTTAATCAGATCTGTGTTCTTCTGCTATAAACCTCTTTTTTCCAAAAAAAAAAAGATATATGATTAAACATAAAAAAGAAAAAAATAAAAATAATAATGATATAATTCATGAGAAAAGCAAATTATACCTTGCAAGGATCCATTTCGCACTGCAAATCAGATGCAGAAATTAGGGTTTTTGCTTAGAGGAAAGCAGGAGGAGTGGAAGAAGGATGAGCTCCTGGAAGGCAAAACAGGCCTAAATTTATAGCAGAGCAGCAGTCCCAAGCACTGGCTTGGCTTGGTTGAAGGAGATGTATTAATTATTTTCTTGAATGATTTCCATGCAGACCACTTAATTCCTATGTATTTACATAAATACCTAACACCTAAAACATCTAANTTGAATGATTTCCATGCAGACCACTTAATTCCTATGTATTTACATAAATACCTAACACCTAAAACATCTAATGTCATTTTTTTTTCTTCTGAACAAATGTAATGTATTTCAATTTTTAAAAGTTCTAATAGTAATATTTTTTATATGATATGAAAGATTTGAGTTATATGGATGCAAAAAATGATGTTTAGGTGTTAGATATGTAAATACATAGGAATTTGGGGGTATCTATGTAAGACTCTATTTTCTTTGCCTGTGTAGGACCTACGCCTTGCTGGATGATTATTTAATGGCTCGAGATTATGTTCGGATAAGATCAAACTCAAATATCAGTTTGAGCTACAGTAGGCTGTAAATGAGTCTGTGTCGAGCTTGAGTTATTCTTGGCTTGAACATGAATTTGAATAAGATCGGGCTCGAGCTTAGCTGTTTCGAGTTTGAGATCACTTACAAACTAGCTTGTTTATTAGGGGAGAAAGAAAATAGTATTAATTCAAATTGCTGTTAAATAATAAGAAAATAATTGATATAAAATGTAAAAAAATCATTTTTTCTATTTTTTTTTAATTGAGAAGAGGAGGGATATTGAATTTTAAAATAATTTAAGCGTATATTTTATCTTAATTATTTTAAAATGAGTGGGCTCATGCACCAACGAACAGGGTTGGCTTGAGCTTGACTTGTCAGCTCATTGAGCTCGCTAGCAACTTATCGGCCCGTTAATTGGCTTCTAGCTTTGAACAGTAGTATTAAATAATAAAATTATAAAGTTTGATTTGAACCATTAAATTGNATAGGAACCCTGTCTGCATGCCTCAGGGGAGCATGCCTTGAAGGGTAATAATCCACCTGAACAAAAATGAGAGCCAACATTAATCAATATGCATTACATATCCCATCAATCATATATATATATATACACANATAGGAACCCTGTCTGCATGCCTCAGGGGAGCATGCCTTGAAGGGTAATAATCCACCTGAACAAAAATGAGAACCAACATTAATCAATATGCATTACATATCCCATCAATCATATATATATATACACACGCACACACACACATACCTCCTCAGTCCTCTGCATGAAGTTCATGGCGCCATCATAATGATTATTATGAAAAGCGCATTTGGGTGCATTGACGGGCAGCATGAGATAATTTGGGCCCAGGCGATAACGCTGGGTGTCCGCATAAGCAAACACCCTGCACTGAAGCATTTTGTCATCGGAGTAGTATATGCCTGGCACAACCAGACCTGGACCGAATGCCAGCTGCTCATTCTCTGCAAAGAAATTATCAATGTTTCGGTTGAGCACAAGTCGGCCAACCGGCTGGAGTGGCAGGATGTCCTCCGGCCACGTCTTGGTGTCATCAAGGGGATCAAAGTCGTAGCGGTCCTCTTGGTCTGGATCCATAACCTATAGACATAATAATTAAGAACTTGTTCTATGCATTCACATTCCTTTTAAATAAAAACTCACCTGAACAAAGAGCTTCCACTCCGGGTAGTTACCGGCGGCAATAGAATCGTACAGGTCCTGAGTAGCGTGGCTGTGATTGCGACCGCAGACCGCGGCGGCTTCATCTTCGAGGAGGCAGCGAACGCCGCATGTCGGTTTCCAGTGGAACTTGACGTAGTGGGATTTGCCCTCGCGGTTAATGAAGGTGTATGTGTTGACGCCGAATCCCTCCATGTGGCGGTAGTCGGAGGGGACACCCACATCATCGAAGAGGAAGAAGAAGGTGTGCAGGCTTTCGGGGAGGTGGGACAGGAAATCAAACACGCGCCAGTATTCCTGGATGTGAGACCTAACACCGAAACAAATATGGGAAATTATAATCAGAGCTATCATTTAATCTGATGCAATAATAAGTAAAAAGGAATATGAACTTCACAAACCTAGGGTTGGGCTTGAAGGCATGGATGACATCCGGGAACTTGATGCCATCGCGAATGAAGAAGACGGGGAAGTTATTGCCGAGCAGATCCCAATTACCCTCGCGCGTGTAGAATTTGACCGCAAATCCACGGGGATCGCGTATGGTCTCAGGGCTGCCGCGCTCGTGAATGACGGTAGAGAATCGAACGATGACCGGAGTTTGAACGCCCGGCGAACGGAGAAAATCGGCGCAAGTCAGGTTGCTGACATCGTGCGTGCACTCGAAGAAGCCCTTCGCGCTTGCCCCGCGAGCGTGCACGACACGTTCCGGGATTCGCTCGCGTGCGAAGTGGGCTATCTTCTCTATCAGGTGGTAGTCCTCCAGCAATATGGGGCCTGGTTACATGCATATCAACCCATGTTTAATATTAAGGTTGAAACACGATTAAGTCGATTACATAACCTAATTTCAACTTTAATAAAATAAAATAAAATAATTTAATTTAATTTGGGTTAGAATTTTCTCCTCTAATTCATTACTAAATAGTTTGGTTAGGACCAAGGATGTAAATGAGTCNGTTGAAGCACGATTAAGTCGATTACATAACCTAATTTCAACTTTAATAAAATAAAATAAAATAATTTAATTTGAGGTCAAATTATAGGTTAGAATTTTCTCCTCTAATTCATTACTAAATAGTTTGGTTAGTACCAAGGATGTATATNACGTTCCGGGATTCGCTCGCGTGCGAAGTGGGCTATCTTCTCTATCAGGTGGTAGTCCTCCAGCAATATGGGCCCTGGTTACATGCATATCAACCCATGTTTAATATTAAGGTTGAAGCACGATTAAGTCGATTACATAACCTAATTTCAACTTTAATAAAATAAAATAAAATAATTTAATTTGAGGTCAAATTATAGGTTAGAATTTTCTCCTCTAATTCATTACTAAATAGTTTGGTTAGTACCAAGGATGTATATGAGTCGAGTCGAGCTCAAGCTACCATCAACTTGAGCTTGAGTTTGATTAATTTTTCAAGTTCGAGCTCGAACTCGAGCTTATATCTACGAGTTCAAGCCGGCTGACGAGCTGACTTGTTTATTATGAAACAGAGAAAATAATCTTAATCTAAGGTAGTACTGAAATAAAATGACAAATAGAATGAGTAATTAGGAGAGAAATAATTAGAACCGGCTCACAAGCTCACGAGTAGAGTTGGGATTAGCTTGAGTTTGAGCATGGCTTGTCGGCTCATCGAGCTCAGTTCACAAGTCACCTATCGAGCCGAACTCGAGCTGGCTCATGAGTCAACTTGACTCACTTACACCTCTAGTTAGGGCTGGTTTTTGTTCGTCCCCATACTAATATTTAAACAAAATAATCAACAAGAAAAATTTTAATTTTTGTAAAAATATGGCTAACTTTTCTCACAACAGCTTTTTTATGGGGGAATTACATAGAGATCACCCCAAACATTACTATTTACAAATCAGCTACTGTCTTTCATCGTTTCATCAAATTCTCACTCAAATATCAAAACTCATGGTAAAATCCCAAACTATATTTTTCATTGCTACTGAATTCTCAATAATTTGATCATGATACAAGTGAATATATCGGTTCAGTAGTTCTAAAGAATCAACAAGATTTATTTATAAATATTAATATTTCAAGTGATTTGTATGTAATTATTCTTTTTCTATATCTATTAAGAAAAAAAAATGTTATTGCAAAAAAAAAAACAAATTTTCAGTTAAATAAAAATTATAAAAATATTTTACCTCGAGTACCGACGGTAAGGGCCTGGTCGTCATTCCAAACCGGTCCGCCAGCGTTGGTGGTGGTGTAGGACGTGTCGTAAGAGCTCGATGGCGTGAACTGTAGAGACGAAAAAAAATTAAATAAAATAAATACATATTTTTCATAAAAAATCTGAAATTATTTTTAAATTAAAAAAAAAATATTTCATGAAATTCATGTTAAATTTTAATTAAGAGCCCTTTTTAATTTCTTATATACTAGTTATAAACAATCAATCATTTTTTCATTAAGATTGAAATTTTATCATGAANCTTTTTTATGGGGGAATTACATAGAGATCACCCCAAACATTACTATTTACAAATCAGCTACTGTCTTTCATCCTTTCATCAAATTCTCACTCAAATATCAAAACTCATGGTAAAATCCCAACCTATATTTTTCATTGCTACTGAATTCTCAATAATTTGATCATGATACAAGTGAATATACAGGTTCAGTAGTTCTAAAGAATCATCAAGATTTATTTATAAATATTAATATTTCAAATGATCTGCATGTAATTATTCTTTTTCTTAATCTATTAAGAAAAAAATAGTTATTGCAAAAAAAAAATACAAATTTTCAGTTAAATAAAAATTATAAAAATATTTTACCTCTAGTACCGACGGTAAGGGCCTGGTCGTCATTCCAAACCGGTCCGCCAGCGTTGGTGGTGGTGTAGGACGTGTCGTAAGAGCTCGATGGCGTGAACTGTAGAGACGAAAAAATATTAAATAAAATAAATACATATTTTTTATAAAAAATCTGAAATTATTTTTAAATTAAAATAATAATAATAAATAGTTCATGAAATTCATGTTAAATTTTAATTAAGACCCCTTTTTAATTTCTTATATACTAATTATAAACAATCAATCATTTTTTCATTAAGATTGAAATTTTATCATGAATTTTTTTATATTTGATTGATTTATAAATAATAAATTTAGGGTGATTGTAAGTATTTGCCCCTAAAATTTAATAATCACTCCTCAATCAATTTTATATTAAAAAAGTACAAACAGAATCCCATCACTGTGTCAATCACGGTCCATTTAATTTAGTGTGTGGTCCAAATTAGTAGTGGGTACGACCCACAATTTTGATTTAAACGTTCGTNCGAAGTGGGCTATCTTCTCTATCAGGTGGTAGTCCTCCAGCAATATGGGGCCTGGTTACATGCATATCAACCGATGTTTAATATTAAGGTTGAAACACGATTAAGTCGATTAGATAACGTAATTTCAACTTTAATAAAATAATTTAAATTGGGGTCAAATTATAGGTTAGAATTTTCTCCTCTAATTCATTACTAAATAGTTTGGTTAGGACCAAGGATGTAAATGAGTCGAGTCGAGCTCAAGCCACCCTCAACTTGAGCTTGAGTTTAATTAATTTTTCAAGTTGGAGCTCGAACTCAAGCTTATATCTACGAGTTCAAGCCGGCTGACGAGCTGACTTGTTTATTATAAAACAGAGAAAATAATCTTAATCTAAGGTAGTGTTGAAATAAAATGACAAATAGAATGAGTAATTAGGAGAGAAATAATTAGAACCGGCTCACGAGCTAACGACTAGAGTTCGGATTAGCTTGAGCTTGAGCATGGCTTGTCACCTCATCGAGCTCAGTTCACAAGTCACTTATCAAGCCGAACTCGAGCCGGCTCATGAGTCAACTTGACTCACTTACACCTCTAGTTAGGGCTAGTTTTTGTTCGTCCCAATACTAATATTTAAACAAAATAATCAACAAGAAAAATTTTAATTTTTGTAAAAATATACAGCTAAACGTAGCTTTTTTTTATGGGGCAATTACATAGAGATCACCTCAAACATTACTATTTACAAATCAGCTACTCTCTTTCTTCCTTTCATCAAGTTCTCACTCAAATATCAAAACTCATGGTAAAATCCCAACCTATATTTTTCATTGTTATTGAATTCTCAATAATTTGATCGTGATACAAGTGAATATATCAGTTCAGTAGTTCAAAAGAATCATCAAGATGTATTTATAAATATTAATATTTTAAGTGATATGTATCTAATTATTCTTTTTCTACATCTATTAAGAAAAAAAAATTGTTATTGCAAAAAAAAAATTTCACTTAAATAAAAATTATAAAAATGTTTTACCTCTAGAACCGACAGTAAGGGCCTGGTCGTCATTCCAGACCGCTCCGCCAGCATTGGTGGTGGTGTAGGACGTGTCGTAAGCGCTCGATGGCGTGAACTGTAGAGACGAAAAAAATTAAATAAAATAAATACATATTTTTTATAAAAAAATCTGAAATTATTTTTAAAATAAAATAAAAAAAAATAGTTCATGAAATTCATGTTAAATTTTAATTAAGACCCCTTTTTAATTTCTTATATACTAGTTATAAACAATCAATCATTTTTTCATCAAGATTGAAATTTTATCATGAATTTTTATATTTGAATGATTTGTAAATAATTTATTTAGGGTGTTTGTAAGTATTTGGCCCTAAAATTTAATATTCACTCCTCGATCAATTTTATATTAAAAAAATACAAACAGAATCCCATCACTGTGTCAAGCACGGGTCCATTTACTTGAGTGTGTGGTCCAAATTAGTGGTGGGTAGGACCCACAATTTTGATTTAAACGTTCGGCTATCTGCAAAAAATTGATGTTTGATGGCTCATGAAAATAAAATTTAATTGATTATAGTTAGGCGGCTTGCGTGCTACTTAAATTTAAGTAGAATAAAATTTATAAAATTTGATAAATCTGAATTTATGAGATCGACCAACATAGCTCGCGAGTGATGGTGAAATAAATTTAGCTCTGGGTCGATTAATTAAATTTGGATTTACGTCGTAAAAATGACGTGATTCAGAAATAGAAAGATAGAACGTGAAAAAATTAAATTTAACGGAGTTTTAGATTTTTTTTTTTTAGTGCATAATTCATTATAAATGAATAATTCATTCATTAATGTGTCGTGTATCCCGGCCTGTTGGTTGGCATCTACGGCATAAAACCCCTCACAGAACCCCCTCTGGCACAAAAAATTATTCCATACAAACAACGTATGTAGAAATGCATACAGTGTCCGATGTCCACCGTTTGTCCCCATTTTAAATTTTAAAAAAAAAAATTTTGTTGTGATGGACAGTGGAGATCAGATCCGTATGGAATAATTTTTTCTCTAATATAGTTGATCTTAAGAAGGTAGTACTTGAATTGTTTCGTNTTAATAATCACTCCTCAATCAATTTTATATTAAAAAAGTACAAACAGAATCCCATCACTGTGTCAATCACGGGTCCATTTAATTGAGTGTGTGGTCCAAATTAGTAGTGGGTACGACCCACAATTTTGATTTAAACGTTCGGCTGTCTGGCAAAAAATTGATGTTTGATGACTCATTAAAATAAAATTTAATTAGTTAAAGTTAGGCGGCTTGCGTGCGACTTAAATTTAAGTTAAATAAAATTTATAAAATTTGATAAATCTGAATTTATGTAAAATTCAGCTCTCAGTCGGATTAATTAAATTCGGATTTAGATCGTAAAAGTGACTCAAAAATAGAAAGATAGTACGTGAAAAAATTAAATTTAACGGAGTTTTAGATTTCATTTTTTATTTTTTTAATGCATGATTCATTATTGATGAATAATTCATTCATTATTGTGTCGTGTATCCCGACCTGTTGGTTGGCATCTACGGCATAAAACCCCTTAAGGAACCCACTCTGGCACGAAAAATTATTCCATACGGACACTATATGCAGAAATGCATACAGTGTCCGATCTCCACCGTTTATCACAGCAAATATATATGACGGTGGGCCCTATTTTAACTTTTTTTTAAAAAAAAATTTTGCTGTGATGGACGGTGGAGATCACATATNTTTAAGTTAAATAAAATTTATAAAATTTGATAAATCTGAATTTATGTAAAATTCAGCTCTCAGTCGGATTAAGTAAATTCGGATTTAGATCATAAAAGTGACTCAAAAATAGAAAGATAGTACGTGAAAAAATTAAATTTAATGGAGTTTTAGATTTCATTTTTTATTTTTTAAATGCATGATTCATTATTGATGAATAATTCATTCGTTACTGTGTCGTGTATCCCGAGCAGTTGGTTGGCATCTACGGCATAAAACCCCTTAAGGAACCCGCTCTGGCACGAAAAATTATTCCATACGGACACTATATGCAGAAATGCATACAGTGTCTGATCTCCACCGTTTATCACAGCAAATATATATGATGGTGGGCCCTATTTTAACTTTTTTAAAAAAAAAAAATTTCTGTGATGGACGGTGGAGATCGCATACGGTGTTCGTATGAAATAATGTTTTCTCTAACATAGTTGATCTTAAGAAGGTAGTACTTAAATTGTTAGGTAGATTAGAGGTGGATGGAGACTCGAATAATAGCCTCTAGCCATTCCTTAACACCAAAAAAAAAAAAAAATCATTACTAAATCCTATCAATATTATGCTATCAAACAGCCTTACGAAATTCAATGATATAGCAATTCATAACTTATTCTAATTCTTTACCAACACATCCAAATATTTTACAAATAAAAGAATTATATCCTCACATAGATCTGCAAAGACAGGAATCATAAAACAGACTTTCAAACAGAAACTTATTCAGAATTTTCTCTTTCACTAATTACTCATTTCTTAATCAGATCTGTGTTCTTCTGCTATAAACCTCTTTTTCCAAAAAAAATATATATATAATTAAATATAAAAAAGAAAAAAAAACACTAGAGAAGCTGCCTTCCTTTTTTCCAAAAAAAAAAAAATAATAATGATAATAATAATGATATAATTCATGAGAAAAGCAAATTATACCTTGCAAGGATCCATTTGGTACTGGAAATCAGAAGCAGAAATTAGGGCTTTTGCTTAGAGGAAAGCAGGAGGAGTGGAAGAAGGATGAGCTCCTGGAAGGCTAAACAGGCCTAAATTTATAGCAGAGTCCCAAGCACTGGCTTGGCTTGGCTTGGTTGAAGGAGATGTAGTAATTATTTTCTTGAATGATTTCCAAGCAGACCACTTAATTCCTATGTATTTGCATAAATACCTAACACCTAAAACATCTAATGTCATTTTTTTTTCTTCTTCTGAACAAATGTATTTCAAATTTTAAAAGTTCTAATAGTAATATTTTTTATATGATATGAAAGATTTGAGTAATATGGATGCAAAAAATGGTGTTTAGGTGTTAGATATGTAAATACATAGGAATTTGGGGGTATCTATGTAAGAGCCTCTACTTTCTTTGCCTGTGTAGGACCTACGACGATCCACCCCCTTACCTTTCGTCTTCTTGCTGGATGATTATTTAATGGCTCGAGACTATGTTTGGATAAGATCAAACTCAAATATCTGTCTGAGCTACAGTAGGCTGTAAATGAGTCTGGGTCGAGCTCGGGTTATTCTTGGCTTGAACATGAATTTGAATAAGATGGAGCTTAGCTGTTTCGAGTTGGAGATCACTTACAAACTAGCTTGTTTATTAGGGAAGAAAGAAAATAGTATTAATTCAAATTGGTGTTTTAATGAAATGAGTAATTAAGAGATATATAATAAGAAAATATTTGATATAAAATGTAAAAAAATCATTTTTTCTTTTTTTTGTTTAATTGAGAGGAGGAGGGATATTGAATTTTAAAATAATTTGAGCGTATATTTTATCATAATTATTTTAAAATGAGTGGGCTCATGCACCAATGAACAGAGCTTGACTTGTCAGCTCATTGAGCTCAGTTCGCTAGCAACTTATCGCCCGGTTAATTGGGTTCTAGCTTTGAACAGTAGTATTAAATAATAAGATAATAAAGTTTGATTTGNTTTTTTCGATTTTCCTAATTTTTTTTTTATATTTTTTGCCCACACGCCAAATCCAAACTTTCATTTTATTTTCTATCTTAATATATATCGCTGCTGTAACCCTAAACTCAAAAAATTGGCTGCACTATGGGGAAAATTTTTGGGTACACGCAGCGTTGCGTACATAATGGATATTATATTCGCATTATATTGATATTATATTCGCGTTATATCCTTTGTAACCACTATGTAAACATACATGTAACCTACAGATATGTAAAAATAGAAGTGCGAAACTTATTTGTAAGTTCAAATATGTTACAGGTAGGATATATGGAGGTTAAATCGAGGTCACAGACGATATAGCGTAGATATAATGCGAATATAATGTGAATATAACCTTCATTATGTACGCAGCGCTGCGTATCAAATTTTTTCTGCAATTTGGAGGGCATTTGCATACATCCCAGCCAATTCTTATGCTTTAATCTATCTAATACATAAATTTTGTTTGTCTATATTTATACCCTCCATTTTTTTTATATCACACTATTTAGACTTAAAATGCGAAGTACATTTTTACATGCAAATGTACTTTTAACACTAACAAAAATCAAGATCTTTACACTTCATTAACTCATAAGCAAAATTATTTTGAAAATATTAATATAAAATACATTCAAATATATAAAAATAAAAAAAATTAAATCTAAATTATTTTAAATTTGTAAGACNTTTTTTTTTTTTTTTTTTTTTTTTTTTTTTTTTTTTGAACAGATGGTAAAATTGTGAGATAAGAGTAGGATTGTAGAGGAGGAGCGCTTAGGGCATGGATATTGCTAAGGATTCGAGAGCGGAGGCGTCCGAGGGCAAGGTCACGGGAGTGAATGATGTTGAGGGCGAATTCGTAAAATTTGTTTCCCAAAACGCGTACCGCGGGGGTCTTCCTGCGCTCCGCATCTTTCAAAAAAATATAAACCGCGTTTTGGATAATCAGTCAATAAGTGTTATCTAAACAGAACGGCGGCGTTTTCAAAAAACCGCCCGCACTTTTTAACTGTCCGGACCCATAGTCTTAAAATTTTGTAAATTAGGAGGATTTTGTAAATGTATATGCCATCACATTTGTCACAAGTAAATTTTGTATAAATTATTTTAATGTGATAATTATACAGATCATCCTAACAATTTTGCTAAGCACGGCACACGCCTTACCAGAAATTTCAAAAAAAAAAATTATATTATTTTAATTTTCCTACGTCCACCACACGCCAAATCCAAACCTCCATATTATTTCGATTTTCCTAATTTTTTTTTTATATTATTTTGCCCACTCGCCAAATCCAACTTTCATTTTATTTTCTATCTTTATTAATACAGTTGTCGTAACCCTAAACTCAAAAAATTGGCTGCACTTTGGGGAAAAATTTTGCGTACACGCAGCGCTGCGTGCTGCGTATATTATAAAGGTTATATTCGTGTTATATCCCTTGTAACCTCTATGTAACTTTTATATAACATACATGTAACCTACATATATGTGAAAATAGAAGTGAGAAACTTATTCGTAAGTTCAGGTATGTTATAGGTAGGTTATATGAATATTACATCGAGGTTACAGACGATATAACGCGGATATAATGCGGATATAACGTGAATATAACTTTCATTATGTACGCAGCGTTGAGTACGTCTTAAGGACTCAAATTTTTTCCGCACTTTGGGGGGCATTTGCATACATCCTAGCCAATTCTTATGTTTTAACCTATCTAATACATAAATTTTGTTTTTCTATATTTATACCATCCATTTTTTTTATATCACGCTATTTAGACTTGAAATGCGAAGTATATTTTTACATGCAAATGTACTTTTAACACTAACAAAAATCAAGTTTTTCACACTGCATTAACTCATAAGCAAAATTATTTTCAAAATATTAATATAAAATACATTCAAATATATAAAAATTAAAAAAAATAAATTAAATCTAAATTATTTTAAATTTGTAAGACTTTAGTTTATTTTTTATATCAAATGATTTTCTATTATTTATCATGTAATCTACTTTTATCACAAAAACAAATAATAGAGAATAAGTAAATTTACAAGAGATGTGTTTTTTAGGTATGACTCATATGCCATATAAGGGAGAGATGCTGGAGCGGAGCGAAAGATTCAATCTAAATCAGTAGAGTTTCCTTATGTGGGTTGTGGGTGCAGTACATGGGTAATTTGGTAATTATATATTGTACTCAATGTTTTTTTTTTCTGCTCTTTCTAGGGTTATAAATATGTTTGTTTGTAACCCTAGGTTAATTAGATTGTATCATGTACTCTTTTTCTGGATTAGTGGAAAAGTCGTCGCTCTACTCCCGAGGACGTAGGCTTCTTTGTCGAACCTAATTAAATCTTATTGTGTTCCTCAGGATTTGGTTTCCCAGGCATCTCTCTTCAGCTTTGGTAGCTTTTCAGATTATTCTTCTGGTGCGCCTCAGTTTGAAGCTCTCGGGTAGAGAGAGAGAGAAGGAGAGGAGAGAGGAGAGAGAGAAATTTTTCCTTGTAATCTTCTAGGCGATCGACGGGTGTATTCCTCGAAGTAATAAAATCCTCTACAGCCCGTGAATGTAAGCATCTTTGTCGAACCTCATAAATCTCTGTGTGTTCTTCTGGATTTGTGTCGATCCTAATTTTTTTTCCTCCAAATTTCTCAACACCTTCCAACCACAGCAATTAATTCAGCCACAGCTCTGGAACCAGCAAAATTATAAAATATTTATTTTTTTACGTAGTGGATGAAAAAAAATTCAGAGGAGACAAAATTATTAAATTGTTTAAATTACATAAGAAAATATTAATTATTACTATTTATTGTTAGTACGATGATTGTCATTTGTGTAGATAAAACTTGTAACAAAATTAATGCCATATAATTATTTTTAAAAATATATTTTTCATTTATACAGTTGATAGCAACATAATAAATCGTTGTCACAGTCTCATTAATAGTATTAGTTTAAATTATCTGTAATAATACAGTAGAACCGGAGGAAATATAAAATTCGGCCGTCGGGATTAAGAAAATAAAGGTTTGGTTTGCTGTGCCACATTGACAGCCAATGTGATGTGATTCTTTGAACTTTTGCGCACCCAAAATTTGTCGGATTTTAACTAATTGGCATTTTAGATTAATCAATGATGGAGACAGCGAGGAAGTCAAGGAGACGGACTTCAGGATCAGTATTAGTTATAATTCTAAATAAGTTTACGGTAGGAAAATAAAATAAACAGCAAATATTTTCCCTCGTCTGTTGTACTTTTCCAAGGAGTGATTGATTGTTTTAAGGTAAAAATCACTTTATCCTGGTCAATTTCACACCCAAGTAATAGAAGGGAGAGGTTAGAGAGAAAAAGAGTACGATAATGAAGAGTAGAGTCCAGCATAAAAGTATTTACTATCTTCAGGATGTTAGAGTGACTGGAACAGATGTTGTTGCAGATGATTTTTATGATGTCGCTATATTGTAGTATGTGTGGCTAGCTCATGCTGAAGAGGTTTCACTTTAGACTTTAATGAAACAAAGATTGACTAGAGGAGTGAGCACTTGTAAATTTGATTTCTGTGAAATATTACGTGTTTGGTAAGAAGACAAATGTGTCTTTTTGTAATGTCATCCACACTACAAAGAGTTTTATAGAGTTTGTTCACACAGATCTATGAGGCCTGATGAAGATAATATTAGTTGGTGGACGGAGATATTTTATCTAGTTTATAGATGATTACTTCAGCAATGTTTGTGAGTACATCATGAAGCACAAGAGCGAGATATTAAAGATTTTCATAACTTCGAAAAAGTTGATTGAGACTTAGAGTGATAAAAAGATTTGATATATCAAATATGACAATGCGGGTGAATACACATCGACTGAATTCTTACAGAGTGCTAAAGAGTTGTAATAGAGATACCATCGTTATTCGAGTAGCGAAATGGAATGGTAAAGAGCGTGAATCAAACTTCAGTAAAGAAAGTTCAATGTGATTGTCTAACATTAAGTTGGATAGAATCAGATGGGTAGAAGCCATAGACTATGCTTGCCGCTTGGTGAACCTTTTGCCTTCTGCAGTTATTAGAAAGAAGTCCCCAAAGGAGATATTGTCGAGGCATCATGCTAGAGATTATGAGTACATGAGAGTATTTTAGTGTCTATCTTACTATCATGTGTAGAATGACAAACTAGAATCATAAGCAAGAAGGCAATCATCATTGGCTTTAGGAGTGCATTTATAGTTATAGTTAATTGAGCAGAGAGAAAGGTTGTCATTATCAGAGTATGTTATAGTTAATGAGATGAGCATATTGAAGTTGATTGACTCGAACTAAGAGGAGAGTTCTATTGGGATCACATATAAAGTTAAAGTTTAATGCAACTCTATTTATTTCACAAAATGCATTCACTTCTACTCAGGTACCTAATCTAATTATCAGAAAGTATTTATTGACAGTGCTCAAGTGTAAATGGAAGAAGAGGTTGATGATGAGGCCCCTCCCTAGTAACTTATTACTTGAAGTATGAGCAAGTGTTAGAATATCCCAAAACTAGCTTGGCTAAGGGATCACATTACATATTAAAGTTTATCCACGATAACTAAAATTTCTTGTCACTCAAGGATGCTTCGAGAGCTTAGATAGTGATCTTTGAAGAAAGATAATGGATGCAGAGATGGAGTCGCTTTGAAAGAATACTATCTAAAGGATGGTCAAGCTTCCTCAAGGAAGGAAAGTCATTAGATGCAAATGTGTATATGAAAAGAAAGGATGATCTCATGGAGTTGATGTGTGGTATAAGACAAGGTTAGTGGCAAAATATTTTATACAATGAGAATAGATTGACAATGATATGATTTTTTTCCTTAATGGTTAAGCATCTCTCAAATTTTGTTCTCTTGACACTTGTAGTACAGTACAGTGAGATTTTAGAGCAGCTTGATGTAATGATTATAATCCTACACGAGAAATTATAAGATGATATATATATATATATATATATACACACATATATGTGTGTGTGTGTGTGTGTGTGTGTTGCAGTCGTCTAAATATGGAGCCTCACGAAAAAGTCTTTATATAGATTGAAGAAGTCATTGTGGTTGTGTTATGAGAAGTTTGATTATTTCAGGATGGGATAGAAGTCCATAAGAAGTCAATACGATCATTATGGTTATTTTAAGAAGTTGGTCAATTGTGAGTTCATCTATTTACTTCTATATATTGAAGGCGTGTTGATTACATATGTTAATTAAACTGGCGTGGATAGGATGAAGAAATAATTGTTCAAATATTTTGAGATGAATGAGTTTGGTGAAAATTGAAGAATTCTTAACATAAAGATTCTCATGGACAAGACAAGTGACAAGTTTTGTCTCTCATGAAGATCATATGTTTGGAAGGTGTTTAAAAAGGTTTGAGGATAATAGCTTGAGCAGTGTTGTAAGCCAATCCATTGCATTTCACTTTGGTTGAGTTCAAATTAGTCTCCTAAATATGATCAAGAAAGAAAAGATATATAATCAATTTCTTATGCTAAAGTATTGGGCGGTTTAAAGTATGTCATGATTTATCCTATACCAGATATTGCACATGTGGTCAGTATTATGAGCAAGTTTATGCATGCTCTTGGATGGTGTCATTCGTAGGACATAAATAGAATTTTGAGGTATCTGAAGGGTACAGTTGATGTCAGTTTGGTGTTTGCGAGACAGTCATCTATTGTTGATTTGTGCGTAAGCTCCATTGAGTTAGACTATGTGGGTGATGTGTATCGACGTGGGTCTATGACTTGATTATTTGTTCACATTGGCATGAGTTTTATTCAATTGAAGATCAATTTTTTAGTCTAATGTTTTTTTTTTTCCTACTACAAAGGTTGAGTACATATTATTCATGAAGACAATAAAGGATATTATGTGGATGTAAGGCCTGTGGGATGACTTGGAAGTTGATCAAGAGTCTCAAAAAATATTTAATCATAGTCAAAGTATGTTTTCTTAGCCATGAATCTAGTTCATTGTGCTTGTACCAAACACATTGATGTAAGGTACCACTTGTTCAAGATTTGTTTGATGATTGTAATATTATGTTGAGGAAGATGATATAAAGGATAATCTAAAGAACATGCACACAAAAGTACTGCCAATCTAGAAGTCCATCTATTATAGAAGTTTTGTAAACATCGAAGCTCATGGTTGATTGTTTATTCGTGCATTTCGAAGAACTACGTGATGCTTATTTCCTTCGGGAAAGGGGAATGTAGGCAATCATCTTAGTGCATCCATTTTAGAGTTGGAGCTCACTTTAGTTATCTTCTACTTATCAAGAAGTGAGAGATGAGATAGAGATTATTGCATTAGAAACTTATTTATAAAATTGGGTAATAGGTCATTTTCTTAGTATGCTCTAATTCTCTCTTTTTTATAGAAGTGATTAGGGCTAACTTTTGTGTGCGGAGTTGCAATTTTTTTCGATCGCCTCTTTGTCTTTTTCCTGACCTGTTGATAGTGGAATAACCTCTTCAAATGGATGTAAGCGGATTCACATCAAACCATGTAAATTACATCACGTTCGATTGAATTATTTGTCATGTAATTTTGTTTTCCACGTTCTTTTGCACAACACTTCTTGCGTTGCATTAGTTACATTTATTATTAATAAAGGAGTTGGCTTATACATCTTAGTTAATTTTAATAGTTTGGTTGTCTTTAAGTAAGGTGATATTTATGTAAAAACTAAAGTTTAGGCGTTAAATATGTAAATAAAAAAGATTAAGTGATATGTACGTAAATCTTNATATATATATATATATATATATATATATATATATATATATATATATATATATATATATATATACACATACCTATCATTGATTACTAAGTGATGAAGATATGTCTCTTTCCATTGAATCCTACATATGATACTCTTATGTTTTGAAAACCCTAATTTTCTTGAGCACAATCTTTTCTAGACAACATATTCTCTGACTCTTCAAACCACATCCTAAAGCAAAACAAGCATATAAAAAATAATTTAAGTTGGATCATTTGAGAAAAATGTCAGGCATAAAACTTATTATTTTATATTATTTATGCACATTAATTACTTTCAGGCAATGTCAGCTCTTGAGCCCAACACATTGGACATGTTTATGTTATTTTCAACTGATTTGTTAGGTATCCGAGCACTTATATTATTTTTATTGGTATAATAACTTCTTATTTTTTCCTATAAGCATGTAAAATAAAAGAGGGGTATTTACATTTATACTATTTAATTATTATGTATTTACATATCCAATACCCAAATTTAAATTTTTTTTTTTAATTTATACCTCTCAAATCTTTCATATCACATCAAAAATATCACTATTTTAATTTTCTAAAAGGTGAAATGCACTTTTTCATGTATAGATAATTTATTATGCTAATCTTTCAATAAAAAAAAAAAGTTATATATTTGACTATTTTCAATTGGTTTATAGGCAATAGATAGGGTTGTAAAAGAGATGAACATGAGCGAGCGTGGGCTTGGTTTGTGTCAAATTCTTTCAAAATTAATTAAGTTCAAAATTGGCTCGCTTTTGGGACCGTTCATCAACCGTTTGTTCGTGTTCAACTCAATTTGCATATTCATGTTCATGTTCGACTCGAAATTGATCAATTTAAACTAATTAGAAAATAGATGTAAGGTATTGGATTCAAACCCGGTGTCATTCACAAGCATTAAAAACTCAAAGCCACACAGACCACCTACGCTATGATGATTTAACTTAAATATAAATATATATAATATATTATTATATATATAATTTTTTTTTATTTCCAGCTAAAATAAGTAGGAACACAAGCAAATAAAAGATTAATCATGTTCAATCAATTTATAATTGAAACTTCAAAAACATTTATTGGATTTACATACTTAATCAATAAATCAAATAAGAGATTAATTTTCTACGGTTTTAATTTCTCTTTAATTCTTCAAAATTTTGGAGCTGTTTGAGTCAGCTGCAGCTTATTGAATAATTTATTGATAGACTGATTAAAAATAATTTGTTGATAAATTAAGTTCGGTGGCTATTAGAAATTTTTTTATTTTTTTGAAAAAATCAGATCGTTATCAGCAAGTTGTCACTGCACCAAAGAAAATAAGAGAGTGAACACGTCAGTTCATCACGGCATCGGGAAACAGCAAGTGGCCACGTGACGAGGAGGGAGAGAGAAAATATCCTTAAAGCTGGAATAGCGTGTGGTAGTACTGCTGACGTGGGGCCGGGACATGTAGCCATTGGCCCCACTTCTCAATTATTGGCCAATACATAATCAACAAAATTTTCATCAAAGAATCAAAAGGAGTGATGTACTGAAATTTGTTTTTTCTGTTCTGCTATTGGTCAGAAGGATTGCTTGCTTATCTCATACACTAACATAATCCTCACATATAATAATTTTATTTTTATTTTTTCATGAATTTGCTTATTCAATAATGTGCTCTTCTAAAATACATTCTTAGAAAGCGTCTGAGAAAGCGTGGTAAAAGATCCTGCTGCGGAGTCGATTTTGGAAAAATTATTCCATGCGGATGGGGCACTGCATGTATCTTGCGTGAAGTGTTAGATCCTGACCTGATTTACGGTCAGGATATATTTCGGTGGGTCTTATCTAATTTAAAAAAAAAAAACTGAAATAATTCTAGCCGTAGATCATCGTGATCTACGGTCAGGATCGGACACCGCATGCAGAGATGCATGCGGTGTCCGTATGCAATAATTTCTCTCGATTTTGGGACCGCGTTTGATCAAAAAGTAGATTAGATGACTAACATAATTCCTCGTGAGGCAAGATCAAAACAGGATCAGCCGTGTTTTTATAATACGTCTGCAACAATAAACTGCCCCAAACGCACCCTTAGTATTTATCATCTTAAAATGTACATTTTATCCAGTTTCAAATCACTTACATTTATATTTTGTGTACGATTTAATTAGCTTTTACGAAACGTGCAAAATATTAAAAAGTTTACATTTCATTTATTTTACACCTGTAATTCTTACGATTTTACATTTGATAAATTTCACTGTATTTTATTTTGTAAATTTAAACAATCAGGTATATTTGTAATTAGGGTTGTAAACGAGCCGAGCTCAGGCTGGGCTCGTGTTCGGCCCGTTCAAAATTGCTTGTGTTTGAAATTGGCTCGTGTTCGAAACCGGCTCGTGAACAGTGTGTTCGTGTTCTGCTCGATTTATATATTTGTGTTCGTGTTCGGCTCGTGTTCGATTTATCTATTTTTTCAGTTTTATTTTAAAATTTCCTCCGGCCGATAACTTCAATTAACGGACAAAAAAAAAGCAAATATAAAATATATAATTGGATTGCAATTTCATTTATATATAATTCGTTTTATTTTTTTTATAGATCTTTTAGCTTATCGGCCAACGGCTC
>JXCR01143091.1:0-68213 GCA_002079205.1 Phalaenopsis hybrid cultivar | reverse complement strand
ATATATATATATATATATATATATATATATATATATATATATATATATATATATATATATATATATATATATATATGCATGAAAAGATGAATTTCAATTTTTAAAAGTTAAAAATAATGTTATTTTTTGTAATACAGATGGAGCTCAAATCTTAAGAAATAGACTTTTGATAGCACACTGCACACGATCATAATTAATTAAGCACAAAGACATCAAATGAGATGTTGAAGTACTAATGGAAAGGTAAATATTTTCGATGAGAGAAGATCAATGAGACATGATCTCTCGATTTTAAGGTCATTAAGGAATTCTAAACTAACGAATGATGTATGATTTAAAGAATCAATATGTGTCATCCAAATGAATGTTTTAGGATTTTAGCTAAATTTATCAAAATGACAAATTTATAAATAGGCCATCATTTCACACAAAAAGTGGGTCTAAACTTGAGTTTGAAGATAGCTTGGACGTGTGTATAATTTTTTAGCTTTACATGAAATTTGACACACATGATTACCATCAATCATTGACACCGTCAAATCATTGTCATCTTACTACTGGCACCCTACTATTATAAGTTCATTCAACATTATTCGATTTTTTGTGTCCAGCCACCATTGTTCGAGTTATTATCCGATCATTGTTAGTTGGCTAACATTATCAGACCACCGCCACCATTATCCATTCAATATTACTTTAGCTTGAAGTCCAAGTTTGTTCACATTACTCCACAATCTCAACTTCTTTGATTTAGAGGAAATGTGAAGCCTTATAATTTTACTTATCTAGTGAATTATTACACCTCAACTTGGCCCCATGATTTGCTTCTTAAATTTTTTTAAGAAAATTATAGTCTCATGCATTCCTATATTTATCAGAGTGCAAGATTTTCATTTAAATTTAAAACAAAATTCTCATTTAAGCAAAATAATTTTTTGAACATGCAATATTATGGCAGTGTATTTGTGAACAATTCTCAACGTTCTACAAACACATTTGCAATAGTTAACAACTTTTGAGAATTATCTTCAAGAGTTGAAAGAGTAACAATCTTACTCTTCTCAAATCTTACAGAAATTCACCAAATTTTTAATATTGTCATAACATACTAAAATTCATTTATTATAAAGTCAACCTCAAGCTATGATTGGTCAATTGAAAGGAACCCTTGTAGGGCCTCCTCATCTTCATGTTGAATTTATTGCTCTGTAGCATCTTCTTCATAATACATTTCAATCAATCATTCTCTTGTTGTCTAATTAGCCAATGATCTCCTAACATTATTAACAAATTGGGATAAATGTTACATTATTGATCCCTCGTGATATCATAAAAGGTGAACATTGATGTCTTATTAAAAAAAAAGCTTCTGGGGATATTGATTAGCTTTCAAGAATCTTCTCCTCTAAAAGTTTTTATTCTACAATCTCCATAGATACATTGATCACTATAAACCATCGTGCATATTCAGAAAGCCTCCAATGTGATTCTTTGTCAAGTCTCCCCTAGTCACACCAGAGGAAGCTCATACTAATAGTCAAGTGTAAATCAAATGATAACTAATGACTCCACGCATCTTTTTGATTTTATCAAAATAGGGGAAATTATAAGATGTTTTCAAAGATTTTCATAAAAACCGAGCCCATTTGTCAAGTGGTTGAATCAAACCCACCCTTCCAAAATAACTGAATTACATCTCTTCCTTGAAGATAACCTAACCAACCTAGAAATGAACAACTATTTGAGAAGATTATCATTACTAACAATTATTCAAGTCCATCCTTCTTTAAAAGCACCACATGACACCCCCCATCAAGATCATTTTATTAAGACATCATGGATCAATATCATATTATACTATATATTTTTATTATTTTCTCATTTTTATATAAAAAAGAAAAGGCATCCAAATTCTTCTCCCGAAATCTCTCCCTCTCAAACACTACAATCCGAGAAACCTACCTCATGCCAATTTTATGACTCATTGAAAATTCAAGTTCAATACACAATCCCGAAGACCTCTCAAGGCTCGTTTCCAACTCTCTTCTACCTCGCTGCCATCAAAACAAAGTCTTCACTGAATTATATGCACTCACGAGAGATGAAGAACTCTACATCCAAAAATAAATAAATAAATATAATTTTTGCACCATAAATTTCTCCAATGAATATCAACATTTTCAGGGACAGACTTTGACGCTTCAAAGATATTGTGCCTTCATATAAATAACACTACTCGTTCAAAATATAATACTCTGCTAACATAAAAAAAAAATATTACTCTTAACGAATAGCACTAAAATAATAGTTCAATATTTTACAAATGAGACCAAAATAAATGAGACCTGCCAAAAAGAAAAGGGAAAGGGTAAACCACCAAAAACCCATTTTGCAGCTGTGATTCATGCAAAAGTATACATAATTAGGTTCCATATATATGTCTATGAACGGGAGCATCCAAGTTCTTCACTACATCCACCCACTGCCTCTCTAATACAAATACAGAATTTTCTGATAGATAGCCAACAAACAAAACCGGATCTTTGAATGCACAAAACTCAAAGTTCCTTTTCTTATGTAAATGTATCTGTTGATCTATTTTTTTTCTCTTTTTATTCATCTTCGCGCTGTTCGATATAACTAACTTGTCGAGCAACTGATTTTGGTTGACGTTCGGCTCGTCGTCTTGATGAATTGGTATCCCAAAGTCAATTAAGCACATAGCCCTGCAAGGATAGAGAAATTACAAGCACTATAAATGCAGTGAAACTTTTAGAGAGTCTGCAAAACAAACGGGTTTGGAAGGTTTGCATACATGCAACTCAATTCCTATGTATTTATATATTTCAACTTCCTTTTTTACATATATGTCACCTTGTGAAAGTTTAAATGGTGAAATTTTTTTTATGTGATCTGAAAGAAGAGGTCAGTAATGTAGTATAACACTTCATTACTGTTTGGAGCAGCTTGTGCGTTTCAGGATAAACAGCTTATTATGAAATGTGGCCTGCAGGTCGACCGCGGGCGTCGACCCGCGGCCTATGTTTAGTGTAAAAAACTCAAATACGCAGACAACGTTTTCAAAAACGCGCAAGCCAAACGATTAGATGGCGTTTTCAAAAACACCGCCGCACTTATAAGCTGCCCCAAACGGGCCCTAAATGTAAAAAAGTAAATTTTATGTTTTAGATATGTAAATATATAAGAATTGGGAGGTAGGCATGTAAATGCCCAAATGGACAGTTTTTTGTGCAGATTTTTAATGGAAACCAAACCTTCTGTTTCATGCTGTGTATGGGTGGTGGGACATGAAAGTTTAGTATGCAAATTAAGTAAAATAAATGTAATCAAATGTAAACAAAACAAAATGAGAATTTCAATATAACATTTTTAGTCACAAGAAGCAAGAAATTTTTATCTCAAATAAATTTATTTTTTGGAATGAAACATTACACAAAAATCACCCAAGCCTTTATAAGCTATGCATGGCATTAAGGCTTGTGCTTGTTTTTCTTTCTTCACAAAAGATTGAAAAAAGGCAGAGTTTCAATCAGAGAATGAAGTACCTAGCACTGTAGATCATCACCGATGTTGAATTACAAGGTGGAAAAGTTAGGCCAATAACCTCCCCTGGAAAATCCTGAAATCTTCTTGGCAAAATGTTTTTGTGGCGCCTTGACCATTCCCCTAATTGCTTTGCTTCCACATCAAGCACATAAATCTGGTTTACAGACGTCGTTATGACCAGCACATTACTATTACTCAGAGGAAAACCTCCGGCGGTAACAGAAGCACCGTCCAACCGAGAAATAAACCAATGTTGCCTGCCAATGAAGAGAAACAAAATGAGCTATCAAAACAATTTTATTAGTGGCCAATTATGTCATTTAATTTATTTACTATAATATCATGAATTTCACCCTTCAATCATTTTTACTACCCAACCTAAAAGATAAACAATAGCATGCATATTTTGCAAGCCATCCACTGGGTCGTCTATCGCACACATAATGCAGTCTAACATTCAGGAAAGGTACAATGTTGGCTTTACCGATTTTTATTGGACACATGATACATATGAAATAAAAAGTTTTAAGGTCTAAGTTTCCCCTTTGATAGATGTAACATGAAATGCACAAAAACAAACGTATAAAATATACAATTCACATTATATCAACCCTTATTTTGGTAAAAAAAATGTCACCATTTTTTCATACAAACCCAAAAAACAACCGTAGAGCTCACTCCAAATGATAATTTAAAAAACATCAAAAACCTAAGTTTTGGCAAGCAATTTAAAATGAACAAAAGCCACACCCAAAAGTCACAGATATTTAAGAAATACAAGCAGCAGATTTAACCAAATGTCAACCACACATAGAAAACGGATCATGGAATATACAGATGAAAAGAATAAGAATAGTAAATCACTAAAGAAGATTCAAGCCACAAACAAGTACAATAAGAAAGCTTCCCCCAAAGGTTGTGTTACGTTTTTGCCAGTCTAAGGGCAAGTTTGTCTTTTGTATGTCTAAGAGCAATATAGTCTTTTGTTATTGTTATTGTTGGGTATAAATAGGCTTATTATGTCCAAGGTTAATTTTTATGCATGAAACTCAATTGTCAGTCTTAGGTTTAAATTTTGGAAGAGATTTCTACCTCTCGAATTATAAGAATTGGGAGAGATCATCTACCTCTCGAATCATGGGTTTTTATCTTGTATCCTAATTAAGTTGTTTGAATTATTAAAATAAGAAATCTGTTTTGCCCTAATTTACGTGAAGAATAATGTTGACTTTTGCTCTAGATCGTATCAAACTGGTATCATTGTGACGTTTCTGAGAGATAACAAGTTCCTTCGTGACTAAGCACCTTTGACATCAGATTCAAGCAAAGAAGGCCTTGACTTGATCGCAACATACAAAAAATTATAACTTCTGGCTTTTTCCTCCTCTAGCTTCATCCTGCAGCAGTGTCGCAAGTTCAGCGCGCGGAAGGAGACGACAGGATCGCGTCTTACGTAAGTAGTGTCATCTCTTCCCATTTTTTTTTTCGAGTACAGCCACTGCAAGGCAAGAGACAAAGGGATTGCGGCTTACTGAGACCCGAAACTCCCTCATTCGCCTCCTCCTGCACTATTTGCATGCAATCACAATTAAAGCGAGCTGGGAGGGACCTAACATGAAGGAGTCGCGAAATACATAGCTAAATAGGGAAGGCTTCAGTGGGATCACAACCTACCGAGGATCTGTAACTCAGATCCTTCTTCTTTTTCTCCCTATCCTTGCAAAAAAGCCAAGATTAGAGCTAACAGAGATTGCCACGTGGGGATTGCAGCGCACATAGACCACAAGCTTCCATCTTTCTACTTCCACTCTGTCCTCGCGATACACTAACGGGATGACGGTGTCCAGTCATGAGACAATAAATACCCAAGATCCCTAAATTCAGCGACCAGAACAAGCATCCTCGAGACGGAACCTATCGTGATTTGGGAAGCAAACAACAGAATTACGACATTCCTCTTGAGATTCAAGCTAGCTGGGAAGCCAACCACAGGATCGCAAGTTTTGAAACCCTACAAGAAGTAATGTTCGTAAAAAAAGTAAATGCTTCAGAAGAAAAATTAGAGAAAATTGTGAGCCAAATCAGCTTTGAGATGGAAGAAGGTTCGTCGCCATATAAAATAGGTTTTCTCTCATAGAAAGCCGAATGGAGGGCGGATTTGAGAGCATAAGGGAAATGCAAGAAATAATGAAGAAGATAGTAGAGTTCCACATAAAATTGGCTCGGCCCGTCACAGGGTCGAGAGATGATGTCGGGAACGAACTCCTGCAGCAACCAAAAGGATTCGCACGACATGAGGGCAATTTCACAGTTTTAGGCGGATTGCGAGCTGTAGTAACGAAACCAGGAGCAAAATCAAGTCGCAACACTTCGAAGAAATAATATGACATTTGAATTGCTTGAACAAACAAAAGCAAGAAGGATTGAAGTTGACAAAGATGGAAGACACATGAGACAGAGTTGACAAAAATTCTAGTGATCGATAAGCCACGGGATGAGCTATTTCGGGTTGTGATATTCTTTAAGATTGATTAAAAATCAGACCACTAATTGATTTAGATGCAGACAAAGGATGTGCACAAGACTACATTTCGAACTCTCCTGATTAAATGAAAAAGACGGTCACATGATGACTTCGGGTGGAAGCCACCTAACTTGATGAAGCAACAGTCTAAGGACAATTTAGTCATGTTATTATTATTGTTGGATATAAATAGTCTTATTAAGTTTAGGGTTAGTTTTGATGCATGAGATTGAGTTGCAAGTCTTAGATTTAGGTTTTAGAAGAGATTTCTTGCCTCTCAAATTATAGGAATTGGGAGAAATCGCCTAACTCTCAAATTGTACGTCTTATCTTGTATTCTCATTGAATTATTTGACTTATTGAAATAATAAATCTATTTCGCCCTAATTTCTGTGGAGAATCATATTGATTTTTGCTATGGATCGTATAGGTTGTTACATTTCAATAATTTGCACCGAGCAGCTTGAGCATAAATTTGAGCGCAAAGTTAAATTTATTAAACAGCGCGATAAAATTTTATTTCGCTTAAGATCAACTAACTATAGAAACCCCAATACTAATACTTTTCAGAAAATCCCAGAAAATCCAATAACAAATGGTTTCCCAAAATCGTTCAATTTCAATAATACTTAACAAGTTTATTTTTAGCTACTAAGCAAAATAACTCAACAATTAAAATAGAGAGCAGTTGGAAAGCATAGATTCTTTATTGTTGTAGTGCTAATCCTATGATCCCCATATCCTGAATCCTGGCAATACAGAAATTCTAGCAGCAGAGACAAAAACACAGAAATCTGAAGGAAAGCAACCACAAAAATTCACAAAGCGAACAAAACCAAACCGCAAAATACAGCCCATTCACTATAAAATCATCATCATAGACATACAGCATAACCAAATAATTATAATAAAACAGTTAAACTAACATCAAAACTTGGAATAACAATTTATTCATCTCAAGCCACGAAACTTGTGTTTCCGATGTTACAAAGTTTCAAATTTGTATCATTCTACCCTGCTTGAAAATTGTGTCTTTCAACCTGTCATGTATTTGATATTCTCTAAGAAAAATTGGAATAATTGTTGCTTTTCTTATAGAAGAATTCATGTATTATCACAAGTAGGTTTGTGACACCAATGTACAGATACATTTGACATATGCCATCAGTGATGGACAAAAATTTCATCATTTAAATATCCCTACACTGATTTGTAGAATAGTCTTTAAAACTCTAGACTAAATTAATATAAAAAGTTTGTTCGAAAATTATAATTTTTTTATGTTGGTTACTACCCTGCATCACCCACCATATTGCACACAAACTATTTAATCCACCACAAGTTTACAATTATTTATCAATTGTTTATTGACCTTGACAAAGTCATTGGGAATATTTAGCAAACTTTCTAAAAAGAACTTAATTAAAAACTTAAAATTTTTTTAACATATTTCTGAGTTTCTCATTTCATGCACAAATTACAATCAGAATTGAAAAAATACAATTGCAGTTGCTATAGTGTTAACAGGCGCATACTTAAATTAAACACAACATAAATCATAGCAAAACATGTTGCTTACTACAAAAAAGGGAGTTAAACGCCTTGGCATAGCAAGTTAACGCACAATTCAAGGCAAATGAAAGACTCATCATAGAGTGCCTACAAATTTAAAAATCACTAAACATTCAACACACACAAACCAGTCCTCAGGTTGTCAAATAAGATACTCTCCTGATACTTTTCCTTGAGAAACTTTATTGATAAAAATGAAATATTTTTCTTATATTTTCTCCTGAGAAAACATGTTAGCTCTTCACAAATCTCAGAGAAACTACGATAACCATCATAAACATGGTCAACATCAACAAAGAGTTAATAATCATGATGAACTTTGTATAAAAATCAAAATTGATTGTTCTTTCAATCGTAGGTATGCCTAATATACATTTTAATTGGATGTAGAGACAAGGGACGATTGCGTAACCAATTCCATAGCCTATGCCGAAGGCTCCATTAGCACAACTATATAAATCAATCTATGGAACTTAAATCGAGATCATTAGTTAAAAAAATAATAGGATAATTAAAAAAAATTATAAATGAACCCGCGTCTAACATTTATGTTGAGGTACATGCATAACATCCTACAGCATTAAAAGGAGCATTTTCCCCGAAGCTTTAGTAGCATGAAAATATCTGTAAAGAAAAAACAAATGAATTTAAATGAGCCCCTCCTAGACCTAACCTTTCTATAAATGTGCATTGTAAGTCATGGTGTCAATATATGACCCAACCAAACAACCGATCTAAACTAAACTCGAAAAATCAAAGTTCACATTAACCTGATCACTATTTGAATCAAGTTTGAGCATAAATTACAAACCGTATTATTATTCATATTATATTAGGATTAACTAGAATATACTAAAATCAACCAGAAATTAACCAAATTACTATTTGAGTTTGAGTGAGCAGGCTTGAATCATAAACATGTCTGTTTGGAGTCATTGCATGATTTATATATGTATAAATTTAGATTAGTCAGCTTGAAGCTAGATGAGTTCTGTTCAAGTTAAATTCAAGTCAAATATTTTAAAATATTCAATAAATATATTAGGTTCGAATCAAGCATATTTGGGTCCGGTCAACTTTCACGTTTGACTTGAACCTAATCCGTGAACCCTAATTGAAACACAAAATAATAAGATCATAAACCAAATTGTTTTGCCCCAGCAAACATTTAAAGTTATATACAAGAAAATGTAAAAAAAAAGAAAACATATTTAAAAGTTGATTTCAATTATTTATATGATTTAACTTACCTTAAAATTTTGATTTTCGCCCAATTCTTAATATTAAAGATCTAATACCTTATCGAGGTATTTTCGAGCCTATTATGCATGTTGATAGAGTTTCAGTAGGTGGAGCTTCTACTTAGATAAATAATGTTATTTTCCTATAGTTCACCAGCAATCATTACACTAAATGCCAAGACAGCTAAATTATTACAAACGAAACTACAACAAGTACTTCAAAAATGAATATTTATCCTATTTGTCAGATGAATCAAACTTCAACTAAAGATTTTTAAATCACAAAAGTTTAGTTCGCATAGTTAATGGCAAACATTTTGACAAATTCTGCACTTATGGCTCTTCATAGGGTAATTATTTTAATCCCAAGAAATTGGCGAAACATAGAAGCCAAATCAAGGATTAAAGTTTTGACCAAGCATAAAGTTAACCAAACTAGGTCATGATACCTGATCGCATTTCATTATTCAATTTAATTTATGATCCATATATTTATTCTCTTTTAATTAGATTGAATTATCCTACAAATAATCTTATGTTTGAATTGGAGTTGTCTAACAGGGCTCGAGTCAAGTAAAATATGATTAGTTTCATTTAAATTTAAATAAAATTCTATTTTCTTTAAATAGGATACCCTAGGTGTAGTTATCTTAGAATCACTTTAAATTTTACCCGAATCATTTTTATCCTCTAATCTCAAAATTCCCAAACCTCCGGTGAACTCCCTTTTCTCTTATACTTTTATCTCCTGCAACATCAATTGGGACATTCAAAAGCCCATATTGGCTCTATCAAGGAAGAATATGAACTTGCTCCTGGAAACTACATTCTTTACTCGGCACTCTGGTTTTAAACACCTAAAAGATAAGACAAAACCACCTATATGATTGTTGTGCAAGAAGCCTTGCAACATGAAATAGATGACAAATACTTAGAATTAACATCTGTGTAATTGGGCACTACTTTTCCATCAAATAATGTGATTACATAAAATGCTCTTACACATGCATTCAGACTTTACTCGATGATTGGTGTAAGCAATATTTAGAACAAAGAGCAATTCATGCCAAAGATTTTTCAATCTAAATCTTCTTTAAACATGTAAAATAACAACAAACAAAATAAAATATGAGAAAATTACACTGCTTTAGACTAAACGAGTCGTGGTTAGCAAAGCCACTATGGTGAAACCTCAACAGAATAAAGCTTGTAACAAACTAGTGATTTGGTACATGATTTAACAAATTGTTGATTAAAAAAAAAGAGAGAGAGGTTATGTGCTTCACAAAGCACTGTTCAAGTGACAATGAGAACTTGCCTGTATGTCTCGAGATTAAAAACATAAATATCGCCAAAACAATTGACAGAAGCTAGCCATTGCCCGTCAGAACTAGTAAACATCCTCGTTATAGGAGGTCCCTGAGGTACTGAGCTCACGTCACCATCCTTTCCTTGAGGCAAAAAAGTATGCACTAGTTCTGAACTCTTAACATCCAAAACCTAGTTTTCCAAAAAAAATGTGTTGAGGTACAAATTAATACCACCACAATATAAACATATAAAAGCATTAGGATTAAAAAAAACATGCATCACCAGCCAAATTTTGAGGCTAAGACTGTCAAATAAACCAAATTCAAAAAGAACTTTTTTCCTCTTCTTTATTCAGGAATTGGATAAGTTGAACAATACCACAACCAAATTCATCAAACAACTCACATAAATTTTTCTGTCATGACCGGCTAACATCAACCTCGAGGAGTCAACACTGAAAACCATACAATGAGCATATGGCAATCGTCGAGGTAGATGTAATTTGGTTATAGACCAACCACTTTTTCTGGATTTCGGCTTCTTCAGTTCAAAAATGCAAGGCTTCACATGATCAGAGTAAGCAAAAAGATTACCAGAATTGGATATGGCACTAGAAATGATTTTTCTAGATTCCTTGCTTTTAACATGAGCTATAAATTGTGTGATTGCTTTGCTTCTTCTAAGTGGCTCACCATGATTTGATTTTATAAGCAACAAATCCAGCTGTGTTCCATGTTGTGCAAGTAAAACAGAAGCTCCATCAGAGACTGTAGAAGGCACAATTTGCAGAAGCATGCGTTGAGGTGCCGGACAGATATCATGAGGAGAATATTGTGTGAACTCCCGGGCAGAGTAAGCAAATAACTTGGTGTCATCGCCTCCAGAAATAAGCATGGGGACCCCTAAGTGTGCCCATTTATGGTAAGTAAAATTTATAGATCTATCCTTATGTCGTACATTGCCTAATGACTTTTCATTAGGAGAAGAAGCTGTCACAGATAAAGAAGAAATTATCATTGATAGGCACACATGTCTATGTATACTAATAGCTGAATGAGACTGACCTTCTGAACTAATAGGAACAGCCACCGTCAAGGCCCTCACGTCATGGGTATGAACTCTCACATAACCAACATATATCCAGTTGTGAGAATGATCTACTAAAGGCTTATTAACTTTACCCAAATCAACAGCATTACCGGAGCGCTTGTAGAGAATAACCTAAATGATTTCAAAACATTAGTAGGCACCCTAAGAAGCAAATGTTGTGTCAGAACTTCAGAACTGAAAAGACAAGGTGTTTAGTAAGCATTATAAGCACAATAAAAAATACTTAATCAGATGAATTATGATGGCATGTAGTTAAAAAATCAATTCACCATAATCAAGAAAATAAAACAGTACAGCAAGGCCAAACAAACAAATTCCTAGGATCATAATTAGCTAACTGATTCCACCGTGATTCAAGTTTCCAATCATGTAATGTCGTGACCAAATGAGAAACTATCCTCCTCAACACATTGTGTATGACCAAAAAAAACTAAGCTTTTTAGTGATAATTATTGAGTTTAAGTCTACAAGAAAAATATTAAAAAGAATTGAAGTTGACAATGCTGCAACAACTGGTTAAAATAAAGTAAATGTTCTTATCTTCTAAAACAAACAATATTATGCGATCAAAAGCAGATAAACGAAAAAGAAATAAAAGCAAATTTTAAAATAAGCAAGGAGAAAAAAATATTTAATTGACGGATAAAATTATGCGAGGGAAAAGAGTTATTTTTTTTCATATGATGTTAATATTAAGAAAAAAAAACCTACCGTAATAAGTAACTATTAAGCAATATTTAATATCACATCAATATTAAGCAAAAATGACTAATTACTAAACAGAGTTAACATGTGATACCGGAACTAGTAGGGAAAATAATAGGAAACAAAAAAACAAACTTTCATTAATATTAAAATAAAATTACAACATGACTTGAACGGAAATAACAGCACAAACACACAAACAACACAAGCAAACACCCCAAATTATGTTTCAATGGATGATGGAGATCGGTGGTGGGTGGGGATGGCTAGCGGGTGTGATGAAGACCCAAAGTGCTGGTGGCAATGAGGTGAAGATGCGAAATGATTGGAACAACAAGTGGGAACTGAGAAAGGTTGTTGGTTGTCGGCAGCGATAATGGGATGGTTGAAAGGAGCTTGAACGGAGTTAGGAAAGCAGGATAGCAGTAGTAATCTGTAGGGAGGTAATGGTTTGGTGTCGTGGTCACGGAGGGAGAGTTTGGTGGTTGAGCAGAGAGAAGGCTTGGAGAAGATAAAAGAGAAGGATACAATCATTATCTCACAGAAGAATACAGTCGGAGCACCACCATCTCCTGGGATACAACCTACAAAACGGAAATGGAATCCATATAGGAGATATGAAGATGACACAATCTGAACTCTAACACAACACAAATCTTACTTCCACATACAAAAAAGACAATAATTTATAGGCTTAGGAGAAACTTCTACACAAAGGGAAGCCAAGAGGAAACTAGAAATTACTTCCCATAAAAGAACTAGTGTTAATAGCCTGGTTGGATCGCAAGAATTCACGATTTCCTTCCCTGATGCGAGTTTTCCCACACCTGCGAGGGCAGGAGTTTCTCGTGTCACGTGAGGCTTCGCGCTGTATCATACAATTTCGAGCGGGGCTTTGGCTTCGCTGGAGCGCCCTGCTTCAGGCGCTATTAAGAACCCAATTTCGGGCAATATTCTATGCCCGCGTCAATCTCCTACTTTATTAGTTGAAGCTTTCGTTTTGTTGTCGGCCAACCTGAATCCCACTGGCGATATATAAGGGTCTTCCCAATCATACGAGTAAATGTCCATATCGATATGATCATTGGAGGTCGTGCACCACGCTTATATCGGTGAATCTTCCCAGAGTATCTTAAGATCAGTTCAATTGCACGCACAGTGAGAGTAGTCAGACCCTTCTCACACGGCTATGGTGTTGTTGGTACGATGTCGTCCTAACATAACCTTTGTCATATCTTCCTGTATCAGGGGCGGGTGTCTCTGTCTTCTCGTTTGTTGTTATCATTAAAATCGGTTCCACTGACGCCATTCAGTTGAAAAGGGGTCTTGTAACCTCGGACTCCACCGAAGAAAGGAGTGTGATGTGTTTTCCATCCTTGGTGAAGGAATACGTGTTTTTATATCTATCATGTTGAGTCCCTCAGTCATATTGTCAAGGTTGTCCAACAACCAATAAAAGGTGACAAGCATTCATAAGGACCACATCACACCACACTTGGTCATGCAGCTAACATCCAATCGAAAATTCTACCAAGCATCTTCGAACGATGATGACCTCATTCTCCTTCTTTAGTCACGTCAGTGAATATGCTTGGGAATGTATCTAAATTTTCAATCCCAATTTTACAACCATCTGAGTCGATGGCACATTCTTGCTCCTTTAGCTGTCGATGATTAGACTACATGTCTTTCCCTTTACAGTGCAGCTGGTGTAAAATATGTTGTGGCGAAGCCACTGTGAATCCCAAGTATCATCAGTCTGCATGATATGTCGAATCATAAGCGCCTCTCCTTCAACTGGGGGAAGTTGATACTCATGTTCCTCGGCTTTCTCTTCATTGCTAATTTCTACTACAGCGCCTTGATGTGTTTGTTTGACTACCCTGTTCGTAGGGCAGTCGGAGGCAATGTGGTAGTAGTCGTGGCATCGTTAGTACTTCCTGGACGACATTGTGTTGGAGGAGTTGCCCTTTTCATGTTTCTTCGCGCTTTGATCTGTAGTGTCGTTCCCTTATTCGGGCTTGCCTGTGTCTTCTGAGATAACCCTGTCGTGGTAATTGTAGGTGGCAGCCTGCATGAAAGTTGCTGCTTGAAAGATAATTGTTGCCAGCTCTGGTTTTGTTGTTTTTCCGCCTTCAAGGCTAATGCCTAGACATCCTCTAGCACCCAGTATTGTTGCAACTGTATCACATTGTTGATGGCAAGTTTCAAATCCATGACATATCTCGCTATTGTATGTTCCTCTGGCTCTGTCAGTTCGCATTTCATCTGCAAGTGGTCGAATTGGGCAATGAACTCTTCAACTGAATAATCCCCCTGTTGCAAGTTGTGGAGCATTAGAAACATATCCTAGATATAGTAAGGTGGGAGGTACTTTTTTCTACATTACTTTCTTTATATTCTCCCACCTAGTGATTTTTTCACTGTCTTCCGTCTTCCTCTGCCTCTGCATATTTTGCCACCATAGGGAAGCGCTCTTCTTCAGCTTAACAGCAGCCAGCTTGACCGTTTGTCTTCTGGTACATCTTTATATTCAAAAATCCGTTCGACTAATTGCAGCCAGTCAATAAACTCATGAGGATCCATACATCTTTCAAATTATGGAAGGTTCATCTTGATGCCAAAGTCCGCTAACCTCCATAAGGAGCTTCTTCTCTCAGTCTCCTTTGGAATTGGATATCAAAATGGCGTGGTCAAAAAACCTCCTCACTGTTATCTTCCTTGTGGAACAGATTCATCTCTTAGTACTTGCTTCACTTTGACTCTCTAGATCACAGACGAAGGTAACCTCTTTTGGTTTCCGTCATCCAGCTCTGCTAGTCTTCGTTGTAGACGACGGATTAGATGGACCTCTTCGTGGTGGCATGGCTAAAGTTGGGAATCAGAAGAAAATATTTGAGTGGAAGTGGCTCGGGTAGGGGCAAATGTTTGGGAACCTAAGATGAGACTAAGGTAAAGCAAGTTTTGATACCAAATGATACCGGAACTAGTATAGCAAATAGTGGGAAACACAAAAAAAAATTCATTAATATTAAAATAAGATAATAACATGACTCGAACAAAAATAACAACACAAACACACAAACGACACAAGCAAACACTCCTAATTATATTTCAATGGGTGGTGAAGATCAGCGAGATGGGTAGAGATGGCTAGCGGGGGTGGTGACGACCCAGAGTGCTCGTGGCAGCTAGGGGAAGGTGTACTGTTGGAACAACAAGTGGGAAGAGTTGTTGGTGGTCGGCAGCGGTAATGGGGTGGTTGGGAGGAGCTTGAACGGAGATAGGAAGGTGGGATAGCAGTAGTAGTCTATAGGGAGGTGTAGGGGGGACAGAGGGAGAATTTGGTGGTTGAGGATCGGAGATGAGAAGATTTGGAGAAGGGATAGCGTAGTTCATCAATATAAAAGTATATCATAATATTTGTGACATTCATTTAATCATTTTACCTATTAAAGATCCTTTTTATATACATATATAATTGTATAAGCATATTTGTAAACAATTGGCTTAGTAGTTCACCAATTCAATAAAAATAATATTTGTTTAACAGGTAGTGTATACTGAAACTTGCTTTTATTTAACAAATGCAAGTATTCAATAACATACAAAAACAATCTAAATATAATTTTGTATCAATGTATCACATAATAATTATATAGAAAAAAGAAATTATTAATCTAACACATGATTATCTCAACAAGATTGACATGGTAGCCCCTGTGTAAATAACAAGTTTTTAAGATTTTAAGAAATTCTTAATCCAAACACTAATTTAATATATCAACAATCTAAAGTAATGCTCGTACCTCGAAAAAATTTTCCCGCATAATAATACAATCCTTATTTGATAATTTTATGCAAAATTTACAGTCTCTCGTTAACTAAAAACAAACACATGAAACTGCAATCAATTAAATAAATATTTTATACATTGATTGAAATAAATATAAATATTTATTTGATTAAAAATAAAAAATATACATATGAATATTTTAACTCAAAATACTAATTTATCCCCAAAAGTCCTCTTTCCCTCTTTTCTCTTCCTCCTCTTTTCTCCTCCTCCTCTTTTCTCTTCCGCTTCTTCCTCATTTCCATTTCCTTTTTTTCCTTCTCTCTTCCACATTGCAGTTGTCATTGAGAGCCCAACTATCCATTTGCCTTCCCCACCACACGGGATCGCCTGGATCGCGATCCCCTCTCCCACTATGAAACAATCTCTATGTGAGAGAATTGAAGATGGGAAATCGGGAGAGAGAGAATGTAAGGTACTAAACTTTAATCATATATATGTATACATAAAAAAATATTAATGCTTAAATCGCATACATCCAAAATTCACCCTTACGCTGCATACATGATAAAGTAAAAATATTGCAGTGTCGGATAAATAACCTGAATTACAATTAAGTAATTAATTAAGTTTAATTAAGATATTATTTTAAATGTTTTAGATCAAATATATTGATAATTTATATATAGTGTTATACATCACTTTGATAGTTGCAATATGGAAAATTTTATGAAAATAATTTGAATGCATTTCAAGTGGTGCGAAAAATTGGGTATATTTTAAAATAATTAAATTTTACATGAAGTGAACAAAGTTGGATACAAAAACAACAAAACTTTCATCCCACAAATATTTTAAAATTATTAAAAATATACCTAAACTGAACAAAATTGGATATTACACAAAATCTTGTTACAATAAGAATGTGAACAAATAAACAAAAATAAACTTGAATATATCAATTTAGGCTCAATGCAAATTCAATTTAAGTCAACAATTATCAATTTCGGGGCGGGCTATGTTTTGTAACAAGTAAAGTCTAATAATTTAAATATTTCATCACCAATCAAGATTACCATCAATAAAAAGTATTAAAAATTTATTTACAAAGTAAAGTATGAATGTTCTTAAAAATAGATGTATCTATTTTAAAATTATTGAAAATTTACTAAATTGAACAAAATTGGGTATTACACAAATCTTGTTACAATAAGAATGTAAAAAAATAAACAAAAATTAAATAACTAATTAGGGGAAAATCGAGTTGAATTTAAGTGTGATGACTAAACGTAAATATATCAATTTAGGCTCAATCCAAATTCAATTTGAGTCAACAATTATCAATTTCGGGGTGGGCTTTGATTTGGAATATCCGAAAACTACAAATTTAAATATTTAATCACCAATCAAGATTATCATCAGTACAAAGTATTTAAAATTTATTTACAAAAAGTAAAGTATCAATGTTCTTAAAAATAGATGCATAAATGCAAATCAATGTTACATTTATGTGTGATGTAAATATTTGCATACCTATGTATATGTCTTAGCACACATACAAATATATGTATGTAATTTATCGAGCTAAGTTCAAATTGGATAGAGCTTAAATTTAGAGTGTCATATTCAAGACAGAGCATATTGATATCAAATTCAAATCAGTTAAAATTCAGAAATTTACTAACCTTCAAGTTTAGAATATAATTACTTGTGCTCAAGTCGAATGAACAAAAACATTGCAACATCCACAATTACACAAGAAGTTGATGAAACTGGAAAAAGAGAGGATGCAATTTGAAAAATCATATACCTGGCCATCTGAACCAGCTGAAAACAATCTATTGTGGTTTGGAGCAACTGCTAAAGCATTAACGTCACCCTTATGATAAGTATGACTTTGCAGTAGGGTTCCATGTCTACTGTCCCAAAACTGAACACTACCAGTACTATCTCCACTAACTAGGGTTCCACACCTGATATAGTTTGATTTAAAACAACAATAAATTAATAACAAAATTAAGAATCACTTTCAAGAAAAATTTCATCACTAATCACTATAATATTTAGAATTTTTCAACCTTAAGAATAGTAAAGACCATACACAGAGTTCCGATCCACTTCCGAGCCCTCCAAGCCCCACGGTAATACGGTAGGTCTCACGAAATGATGATGTGTCCCAACACCTTATGACACTGGAACAAAATAAATTATGAAATAAAAAGTGGCAAAATAAAAAGAATTGTATGAAATAAATATAAAATAAAAAAATGGATAAAATTGGGAAGTGGAGAGCTTGATCAATAAAAAAAGCATCAACTTTGACACATTAAACACGAATAATTGCAATGACTAAATTACAAACTTACCCATCACTGCTCCCAGAAAACAAAAGCTTTGCATCGAGACTCCAAGCAACACTTAGTGTGCGTCCTAATATAAGAAAAGAAGAAAGATATGTAATAATATTTATTCAAACATAAACTATAAATGATGAGGCATAAAGCAGAGATCTAACCACTGACTCTAGGGAAAGACCTTTTGTAAGTTATATTTCCTTCCTCGACAGTATATAAACGCACACAGCCATCATCGCATGCAAGGGCCAAGTGCAAATTTTTGTTCCCAATAATTGCAGCACTTAGTTCAGTAGGGTCTTCATCGCCGTCGGAATAAGAAGATTCAAAATTACTATCCCCATCTTGATAAGTATTTCCATTTGGTAAAGGTTGTAATTCTTTTCCCCCAAAATGAAATGAATCATTGATTGGTTGTAAGGCCATCTGCCAGATGGATACACCTATGGTATCGAGTACTATCTAAGAGAAACCAAAAGAACATGATACATGTAACAGTCAGAAAAATTCAAATGAAACAATATCTCATTAAACTAAAACTAGCGTGATAAATCATATCGAGTTGATATTACAAAAATGCTTACAACAGGTCATTTATCTAATAGCTATAAACAGCAAAAAATAGTAAACATATCGTATCAAAAAACTTTAATATAATTAACAATTAGTTCAGCAAACTTGTCCATCAGAAAATTTACAAGACAATTGTTGATCTTCCTGTCCAAAAGCAAACACACNGCAAAAAATAGTAAACATATCGTATCAAAAAACTTTAATATAATTAACAATTAGTTCAGCAAACTTGTCCATAAGAAAATTTACAAGACAATTGTTGATCTTCCTGTCCAAAAGCAAACACACAAAATGAAATCAATAAAATGCAATAAATCATCTCCAAAAGGTTCATTAATATAAGAAAATGACTTAAAATCCCTCTCTACTTCTCAAGTCATGCATCTAAATCTAAATTAAAAACATGATAGCGGCTACCAGGACTCCCTATGAAGAGGGGTGAAAAAAAAAATTAGTTCTTTTTAAATTTTATATAAAAAAAGCTTAAAAAAGACTAGAGATTACATCCTCGTAGCACAAAGATTAGGAAATAGTCTCAATAATATGTGGAGTAAATAAAGCTTGGGGTAGAACAAAATAGTATAGGGATCATATTTACTCACAAAACATGGGGAATATGCAAAATGTGTGAGGGTAAAAAAATTTAAAGTACGCCAATATGGTATGAAAGAGGTCATCAACTATTAATAAAGCAACACAACATTCTCAACAGATTGATAAATCCCAAAAAGAAATAAAAACTCAATGCAACTCAAATTCAATCACCAAAATGTAAAATAATCATGCTCGCTGAGATAAAGTTCAGAAAAGTTATACAACAGGAAGAGGTTAAATAAATCTTCAACCAAATTTATGAAAAAAAAAATACAACTTAAAACAAACTTCCATTTCCACTACAAGTACCATGAAATGCAGTTTGTGACCTGAGGCCACAAGGTTTCCTACACAGTGGATTACAACATTTAAACAATTTCTCGAAAGCATAATCAAATTTCAGCCATGACACCACATCAAAGAGTTTAAGAAAAAAAAATTCACATACATACCACACAATTTTTATGCATTTGCATATCTAACACCTAAAGTTTGAAATTCACATTTTGTAACACTTAGCCCATTCATAAAAAGTTGCATTTCACTTCTAAAAAGTCAGTGATTGTGGTATTTTTATGTATGTCAAAAATTTGAATGTTATGCATGTAAGTATGAAAGTTTGGTGATAGATATGTAAATATATGAGCTTTGTGCGGTATGTACGTAAATGCCCTAAAAAAATAAAACTTACAACATCCACCGTAAGAAAATGTTACATCCTTTACAAATAACAAGTGTATATTCTCTCATCAATTAATTGGTTTAACTATCGCACTAGTAGCCGTTGAGAACTTCATCACAAAAGTCACCAAGCAAAATCCTCAGGTCAGGCCAACCAAACTTGAGGTGGTGCATGCATTAACAAGAATCATATGAATAGCATTTATAAGAATGATGGTATGTTAGCATAACTCCGGTCAGCTTTCATTCTAGCACGAATTATTCAGCATCCGCTTTGTTGCTTTTTTCAATTCTATTTGCTGCTTTTTAAACACCGAGGTAAAAAAATAAACCCAGTTTCACAATGACAAGCTACGTGCATCTCAAACCACATCAGCATGAAGTAGGAATTCTTGCCACCAATTTCTGAGTGAGCTTCCAAATAAACAAAAAAAGAGAAAACTTACTAGAAAATATGGAAAAATTAAAAAAAATAAAGAAAAAAATCAAATCCTAAATACCATATGTGTAAACTTAATTGGCAGGTGTATCATGTAAGAAAATCAAGTAAACTCGAACTAAAAGCACAAAAAACCACAAAAAATAAGTTGGTAAACCTTCTGCGCTAACGAGAAGAAATCCCACTCTGAAACAGATCCATCAATGCTGGAAGACAGCAAACGACCTCGCCCTCCACTCTTTGAACGGTAAGGTAACCAGACCATTGAAGAAACTCTGGAGCCATGATTCCCATGGATGGTCTGCAACCAAACGGATGAATTATAGCCCAAGAGATGCTCAGCCAATAAAAGAGAAAAAAAAAAAATCATACCAACTGGCAATGCCAGCCAACAGAGCCGGGGGAAACAAGCCAAATCTCTACGGATCCATCCTCCCTTGCAGCGGCCACCTGCGAGCCATCGTCGCTTGTGGCGAGAGCAACCACCGCCGAAGGAGTCCACTCGATGGAACTATTCCTAAGAATATGCAGCCTCTCCATTCGCTAACAGAGAAGCGAAAGGAGAGGAAGCGATTCACTTAATCAAGTTTCTGGAGCCCTGCAATCCGATTCCTCGTGATCTCGAGTTCGCGAAGGAACTGTGCAGCATATCATCAACAAGACGACAGATTGATGATCCGGTGGAGAGATCGGATTGTAAGGAGTGAAAAAGCAAGCGACTTGTGAGGTTGGCGAAGCTGCGACAGCGGGAGAAAGAAGGCGGCTGAATTTAGGAGCACCAAGGCTTTGATTTTGAGATGAGGGTTTAGGGCTATGAGAGTTTTTTTTTTTAATTTTACTTCGGCACGGCATTCCGAATGAAAGATAGGGATGGGGTCTGGGTTGCCGCCGGATTTGTCGAGCTGCCGGGCTAGCCCACAAAAAGCCCAGCCCAAGTAAATTTTAAGTATCTATTAAAATAGATTGACAATATTAAGTATTGTGTGGGTATGTATGTAAATTTCCCGAATAATTAACCTTGAAGCCACTTGAGCTCCCTCAAAGAAAGTAAGATTTCTTTGAGGTTTGTGTAAGTTGTAAAATGAAACTTGGCATGCATGAATGCATCGATTAAGCAGTTCGAAATAATTATTTGATTGATCATTTTATAAATATCAATGTTTCAGATGTTTTGCATCTAATTTTTCTTTTAGGTTTAAAATATGTAAAGTAATTTAATAGGATTTCTCTTTAGCGGAAATTCTGCTCGAACATAAAAACCTTTACTTCTTGTAGTAATCTTGCCACTATCCATTTTAAAATTATGAGTTGTTGGGTTTGTTGCAAATCAAATATTGTGAAATTATTTTATTTATTATTTAAGATTAGTGGTATAAGAGTGTCCAACCAAGTTATAAGCTTGTTTGAACTCGATAAGGGAATGCTAAAATGAGCCAAGCATGTTGAGTTCATGTGAGCTCCAACTAAGGCTCGAGCTCGAAGAGCTTGAGTTTGAGCCTAATGAAACTCTACAAGTTGTCTTGATTGGAATGGTTGAGAAGCTTCACCTTGATGTTGTGCACCTCCTCCTCCCTCCAACTTGCTCTGTGGATGGGTTTAGTTATGACGTAGACCAATGGTGGCTCGGGCTTGGTTTAAGGCTATGTTGAAGGCTGCGAGAAATGGGTATGTTGAGCGAGGGAGGTGATTGCAAGCTTCAGTGAAGCTTTTGGGATGGTTGAATTGGAGTTTTAGAATATTTTGTGTCAAGCCCTTGACATGTCCAAAATTTCAAAGGTGAATTTTGGGCTTTGTGAGGGGGGAAATGGCTTGGGATCAATGAGAAAGGGTCGATAAGGGTTGTAGGAGGGTTTGGGGGAATTTTAGTGCGGCTTCGCAAAGGTTTCTACACACTTCCTTTTTAGGTGAGAACAGACCATATTTATAGGTCAGGGGCATGGGAGCAGGGTGGAGCTCCAACAAGCTAACTTAGGGTTTCAAACAGATACTTAGGTGGAGCTTTAGGAGGTAAGCTAGTGATGATGAGCTGCCTTGGAAGGGTTCAATTACGGGTTTTGAGGTAAAGGCGTGGCTCTAGGATAAGCCCTCGTTGCCATTCATGGTTGAATGGGAAGGGCTTAAGACAGTCACCATCTTCTTATGTGAGGACAATGATGATGCATGGAGAAGTTGATGGGGAGGTAACATGGGCATGTTGGTTGATTTTAGACGGAATTAAAACTTGCTTATTTCTTATTTTGGGCTCCTCTTTAGTTCTTATCATAAATATGGGTTGTACTCTCCCATGATAAGGACTAGGGTTCATGGAGGCTTGGGCTTGGTCAAGTGTCACTTGTGGAAATGTGGGTTTGGTTTTGGCATGGAATTAGATCTCCAGCTTGGTAAGAAAACAAAAAATTTTTGGACTTGGCTAAAAAAGGGAGCTAATTAGTCTTATTTGTCTTGAGACCCAATTTAAATAATTGGCCAAGAGACTTAGGAATTGGTCTTTGATTTAAATTTGATCTTGCATTTGGTTCATAGACTTGGATCCATGGCTTGATGGGCTTAAGCTTAGATTTTCTGGGTTTTGGGCATTTTGAATCTATGGTGGTGGACTTCCAAAATTGACTTTGTGGGATTTGATTTAATTCATGGCTAATTTGATTTAGACCCGTGAATGTGGTGAGCTAACATGGAGACATCAATTATGGAGTGTGGTTTATGAGAGGATCAAATTTTGTGGCTTGTAAGTGGGTTTGAGTTTGTTGTCAAAATGCATTCATTGGGTCTTGAATTTTTTTTTTTAAATGTGCGGGGATTCAATTTAAAGATTGATTCGTTTTCTTTTTGTTTTGGATGTGTGTGAGTTGTAAGTGTAGGTGATGTGAATTGTGGTGTTTCTGTGTGTGAATGTGTATGTGCTGTATGTATGTGTGGATGTGTGTGGTGCTTCAAAGATTGAAACCCTAAGTCTAATTGAGCTTCTTAAGGCATTCGTAATCATTATAGGAACTTAACTCGAGTTTCAATACGTTGGTTTTAATTAATTCAATTAAATGTTGAGAATTTGAAACCACACATACGAGACTACAAAGAGTCAATAAATTGTTTGAATTTATAAGTGGTGAGGGTCCCAATACTAGTCCTCTAAGAGATTCAATAGAGAAGTCTTATGACTATATTCTACACTATAAAAAAGGAAACAAACCAACCTCAACAAAGATGAGATAAATATCTACGTCGTGCAATATAAGTACTAAATTTTTAAATAAATTGTGGAATTGAATATTAAGTAACCTGTCTTTAAAAAATGTAAAGTTAAACCATAGGTTAGTTTGAGATGTCATATATGTTTCTTTGGTATCTTCTTCATCTCATACATTTTCATTCGTTTTGGTTACAGAAATAACTGTTTCACATTAAGTCTTTCCCATTTGATTTTTTTTATAATCAATTGTGAAAACTAAACTTGAATTCTTGAAGACATTACCCCAAACTTAATCGAGAGTTTTCTTAAGTGATTTCAATTTCTTTAGAAGTAATTAAATATAGGGGTTTGCCCCTATAAAAAAAATTAGTAGCCCATATAATCAAAATACTATCTAATTTTTGGAGTAGATAAGGGAAATATATGTTGGTATTTTTGCAGACCAAACAAATGACCGAAATTTCTTAGTTTTAATAATTGAACCCATTATTAAGTGATATTTAATCTTTCAATATGATATATTACTTGTGATGTCTTCGATTATTTAAACAATCAATTATTCTAGATCTATGCAGTCTTATTTTCAAAATCAAACTATTTTTCAAAATCAAAATCTAATTTCAAACAAAAAATAAAACCAATCGGGCTCCCCCAACAACAGAAACACAATAAACTTGTGATGGTGGTAGATAGATTAAAAAGCCTAAAAAAATAAAGAACATGCATCCTACTTAGGGAGAATGACACATGAGTTTCTCCCATGATCATGTAACTAACAAGATCCCACAATTATAGAATAACCAAATCCCATTATCCTCACAGGGCTCATGAACTAGAAACTAGGTTTCTCGAGATCTCGTGGTTCCCAATTTTTTATTACAGCCTTTTAATCTTGCGCTATTCCTTTTTTTAATTAGATAATTAGATTATTTTCTATTAAGAGATTATGTATATGTTTGTCCTCTGTTTTAATGAGTTTATTTTTTATTTTAAATTCGCTATAATATATGTTTTCTACATTAGGAAGTGTTGAATCATCTTCTTTTTCCAAGGGATGTGTTGAATCATCTTCTTTTTCCAAGGGATGTGTATGTAGATGCTTAAGAATAGGTGGTGAAACTCCTTACTTCATACATTATTGTTTGGGAGTTCCTTTTATTGTATTTAGCTGGGAAAACTATCAAATGATGTTTATCACCATCTAATTGCGGATCATCATTCTCTCGCCATCTCAAAACTCCATCCCATCAAACATGCTTCCTAAACACCCACTAAGAGCCATAACACGACATCACAAACATTTAAAATTTACACATCTCATAAACTCAATATCTTCCAATTATGTTATCATTAGTCAAAAATATCAAATTATGGTGCAGGACCTTTTTTCGGCTGCTTGACGAGTCTTTGTGAACGAAGATGACCATAACGCTCGTAATGAAAATATATATGTATTGTGTTAATCTATCAGATGAGTATTTTTATGTAAGATGCATTTGAGACTCTCAATTTTAAAATTTTAGTCACAACCAAACAGTCGACACCAAAACCAGTATAAGGTCAATAAATTGTCCATCATTATTGACACTGATATCTATCATTATCAACTAACAAATAATGTTAATAAATAATTTATCTTGTTTGACTTACAATCTAATTTCGTGCGACTCTGTGGGATCTTAAAATCGCACAAACTGCAATAATTACAAATGGACAAATGTGTACACATTGGATTAATGTTCCCTCTTTGTTAATACCTTTAACGAGAGTTTTAATATAGTATATGAATATATATTCTAAAATAGTTAATAAATTAGTGAATATTATCCATAAATTAATAATATCATAAACAAAATAAAAGAATGCCCTTAATAATTTATCATAAAATATTTTTTTTAAAACAAATCAAATAAATAAAAAACAAATTAGAAATTATTTAGGAGCATTTACCTAAACCCTAAATCATCTAAATTTTTCATACCATATAAAAATATCATGNACACAGATATATATATATATATATATATATATGTATATATTACTTATCTTCAAAATTCTATCTGACGCGGAGAAGCACTATGAACCATGGAAGCAGACGGAGCATAAGGCCGGTAACTTCATCATCATTTACGGGATTTCCGTGCTAAATCAGTAAATCCGCATTTACGAAATCCGCGGCTTTATTTAGGTCAAATTCAGGTTAAATCCGGCTCCAAATCCCTCCCTTGGGATTTCCAGTAGCTCCTTTTCAATTCCAATAGATATTTTGATTCAGACAACGATTAGAGATCTCCTGTAGCTTCTTTTCAATTCCAATAGATTTTCCGAGGCTTCGTTCCCATAATCCCAATGGGAGACTGGCAGGATCTCGGCCAGGCCGTGGTCGTTGGGCTTATATTTTCTTACCTGGTCGCCAAGCTTATCTCCACTGTTATTTCCTATCGGCAAGATCATCTTAGGGTAGCGCGCGATAAGGACCACCCGGTTGGTGAAACATCGGAAGCTGATAAAGCATCGGAGGAAGGTAATGAGGAAAACGCCGGGGACCAAAGCTCATCCTTAGCCGATGATGACAGGTATCGGGTCAGAGATGATGGTTTTGAGGGTTTAGTCACGGAAGAGAGTCATTTAGGGGAGGATGATGATGATTGGGAAGGAATTGAGAGTACAGAACTGGATGAGATGTTTGGCGCGGCCTCGGCTTTTGTTGCCACCACTGCTGCAGACCGGAACTCGACCAAGGTATCCAATGACGTCCAGCTGCAGCTATACGCCTTTTATAAGATTGCCACAGAAGGTCCCTGCATTGCTCCTCAGCCTTCAGCAATCAAAGTTACTGCTCGTGCTAAGTGGTATGTCGCTTAGTCAAAATATATCTTATCCGAAGTTTTTTTTTCTTTTTTTTTTTTTGCTGCATTTCGTATGATAACATGTAAAGCGTTAGTGTGGTTGTGGAGTAATGTTTTGAAGAAGAAAATTTTCAATATTTTTGTGGCAAATCGGGCAGGGATCCGTACTTAGCAAAAAAGATGAGTGTGAACACCTAATTTGAACATCNTTCAGCAATCAAAGTTACTGCTCGTGCCAAGTGGTATGTCGCTTAGTCAAAATAAATCTTATCCGAAGTTTTCTTCTATTTATTTATTTATTTTTGCTGCATTTCGTATGATAACATGTAAAGCGTTAGTGTGGTTGTGGAGTAATGTTTTGAAGAAGAAAATTTTCAATATTTTTGTGGCAAATCGGGCAGGGATCCGTACTTAGCAAAAAAGTTTGAACACCTAATTTGAACATCAACATAGATGCTTATGAGATAATAAAGCTGTTGCTTCCAGTTGGGTTACTAATTGAGGAAGAGAAATATTTCGTTATTAGAAATGAAGCGCCAGTGTTCTTTTGTTCTTTGTTTTTTTTTTCAATTTAATTGAAGTTGCTTAATCTCTATGATTAGTGTATTATCTTCAGCTATCCGACATCAATAACTCTTTGTCATCTTGCCAGCTTGGCAAGTAGATATACGCCTGCAAAAGGACAGTTCGCTCACAGTTGTTTCCGCAGAAATGTTGCTTTTTTGATACTTAAAAAATAAAGGAGATAACTCTTGATTAACAATTTTTCATGGCTTTTCATCTTTTCTTAAACGTTGTAAATGGTTTCTCTTTGNTCACAGTTGTTTCCGCAGAAATGTTGCTTTTTTGATACTTGAAAAATAAAGGAGATAACTCTTGATTAACAAATTCTCATGGCTTTCCATCTTTTCTTAAACGTTGTAAATGGTTTCTCTTTTTTTGATAAACACATGCTTTTACATTTTTAATTTGTTTTCAGTCTTTGCGGTCAGGGTAAATAGGTAGAGAGGGGAGGTGTGGTGGTAAATCTTGTCAAGATTTGTAGTGGTATCGTCCGAGCCTTTTGGCAGGCCTCGTCTGAATAATTAAAAGACATGTATTTATGCGTCTTTGACACGGGCAGCTTTTTTAAGGAATCATGTTTTCTCTCATCCAAGGGATCACTTGGGAATCAGGGGTTTCATTGTTCAATCCAAGGGATCACTTGGGAATCAGGGGTTTCATTGTTCAATATGTATCTATAGACAGTGTAAAAAGCTTATCAAATAGGCTTATTTCATTGTAGACCTAAGCTACCTGATGGTTTTTGTTTTATCAGATGAAGCATACAACTCAGTTTTGGGTGATTTTGTGAGAATTCACTTTCATGACTGCTAAATTCAAAGATATCTATTTTTTCCTTATTTATCCAAAAGCTATAAGCAAGGTTGACATAGTTGTGTTGATATAAATTTCTTTGAGGACGATAGTACTTCTTAGTATCGGTGGCCTTGACCAATTTTTGATGGAAGAGCAGAGGGGTGGTTCATCAAATCACGTAATTGTCATTGTATTATATGCTAAAATTTTGTATGGTATGAAACTATTGAAGTTATATATGCAGGAGTTTTTTATAAATATGACAGGAATTAAGAATAACAAAGAAAACTGGGCTAGAGGATAGTTATGCAAAAAATGCATTCGAATACAAGAACACAATGATCTGATACAATCCCAGGAGTTTTTAATAACCATCAAATCAGATCATAAAAGAAAATTTTTGTACTGTAAAAACAATTGATGAGAGAAGGATGCAGGAAAAAAAGCAATGGAGTGAACAAAAACAATTTTCTTTGTTGGAAGTGGAGTGGAGAGATTACTCCCTCATTTTGCATTTTTTTGAGAAGAGAACGTTGCTAGAAATGTCGTGAAAGGTATTTTTATGATTAGTTTTATGAAAGATAGGATTTTTTTAAGAGAACAATGTGATTTATTTATTATTTTTTTTTTTTCACTTGAAGTATTGGGCATTGATCACATATTTGCCCGAACAATAGACTGGCTCGCGAGGAGGCTAGTAAGCATGAGAAGATGCATTTAAATTTTACCTAGTTAAAGTATTAGTGTTTTTAATCTTACCTTGTCCTTCTAAAGGTGTTAACTAATCTTTCTGAGCGCCATTTGTTGTGCTTGTAGGAATGAGTTCTAGTCATTCTCTTGTGACGTCAGGAGTTCATCGAAATGCCCAAGTTTATTGTGCATGCAAATTGCCATGTGTAATATATATAGCTCAGCAGGGTAACAATAAAAGAAGATTTTATTGTTGATCGAAAAATCAAACAGTTGGTGATATTTAATTTTTCCAATGGAAAGAGCTACCAACAGTCAACATCTTATGTCTCCTATGTGAACATTACCATGTAAAAGATTGCCAATCTACAATAACCTCAACATTATTTGTTCGTTCCACTGAAATTCATCAATTGTGATACACAAATGCATATGTTATCTAGAAAAAAAATAGCATTTTTGGATATCAACAATGTTACCCCTAAATATCTTAAAACAAATGCATCACAAACAAGAAAAAAAACTTTTTAGAGTAGGAGCCAGTACATTTTCAAAGCCATGCAAATGTCTTAGAAGATACATTTGCCCAATCATACATTTTGAAAATCCATTATTCCCATCCATTGCATTTGCCAAAAGCAAGACCCCCAAGTATTTAGGTTTTAAGTGGCATGCATCAAGGCCCACATGATGTTTGCATCCAATTAGGAAACCATCGGTGCACACCTTGAAACTAACATACAATCTCTCAAATGTTTGATTAATGCTACTGCCCTCAAAGGTAATATGAGAACCCGAATTCCTTTTGATAAGCTCCGCACATAGTGTAGGATACCACTTGAAACTATCATCAACTGATCTAAATATTTAATCCCGTGCTATTTGTCTAGATCTCCATAAATTAATTTAGTGTAGTGGCAAGCCATACTTACTTTCTAAGCTCGATTTTATTTGTTTTAGAGGCATGTTTGGATAGATTTTTACCATATCTTGTATTTCGTTAGCCATCCAACTAGCCGTTGCTTGTTTTTTATCAGCTATGTTGATACCTGGACAAATATGTGAAGCTTCAATTTTTTTTTTAAATGTTTGCCCATCGACCAACACTAAGGCTTTCACTCTTTATGGGAAGCCACTATAAGAGCAAATAGCAATAGCTCTCTTTCTGTCACTTGCCTTAAATTTCATTCCAAAATTCTTAGCAATGACCAATGTCCGCAAAAATTGCTTCAAAGTTATTGAATCTTTAAATTGAGAGCCAACTTTCAAAGGACTAACATTAGCCATTTGGCTCATTAACTGTCCATCCATAAATATCAAATATTGGGCTTAAGAATTGTGTGTACTTATGTACATTTTCAATAGAATCATTGAAGACAATATCACCCAATGGACAATGCAAATATCTGAAAACTAAAAAAAAGAAAAATTTAGACAATTTTACATAAAAGTGATTGATTGCGCACAAACAGAACAACATTACTGAGAATATACCAAATTGTGAACTTTTATTAGTTAGATATCACGTATCAGCACACAAATTAGAACATCAAATAGAGAAAAAAAATCAAGCGCATGTGACTGTATCTGTTGCAAAGTAAGCACAATGCCATGCCTCAATGTTTCTTCGATTCAAATTTGAAATCTCAAACTCAACACCATTGAGCTTTGCAAACTAAAGCGGGTTTCAAAAATATATAAAAAGAAGAGAAAAGATGAGTTATAAATCCACATTAAATTTCAAATTCATACAAGTTGGATCATTGTAGAAAAAAACATATTGCTACAACCCGAGAGAATACAGATTATCATGAACTGTAAGAAAATCATTTAAAACACTATAGTGTTAACACAAATTGAAGTGCCTGGTTCAAAAAATCTAAAATAAGAAAGAATCAAAACAAGACAATCTACACGTAATTCTACACTCAAGTCAAACGAAACTGATGATTAAAAAAACATATTGCAAACCCCAAAACGAATGCAGAAAATCCAGAATATGGAAAATCAATCACTCTGAAGCAACCAAAAAGAGACAGACCTACCATAGCTCTTCACCTATAGCTTACTCATTCCATCCCGTGGTACAGGAATACCTATCAGCAGCTCAAAGTAGGAAGCCAATTTTTACAAATAATACAAAAAAGAAGAATGCTCAAAGTATGATAGTCCTTTCATTCCTTCCTGTGGCTAAAGAAGGATCCAAATCAAGTTCCCAGGCTTATGCAAATAATGCAGATAAGAAGTGAATTAAAGGATTGATGCGAAAAACAAGAAATGAAACAGTAATGGGGTCACGACTTTGAACGGGAAGAAGAAAGCGCTAAGTAGGAAGAAGGACTTACCGTGTAGGAGGCGAACGTTGCATGGGCCGGAGGCAGGAGAAGATGATGCGGGAAGGAGAGACAGAGGGTGTCGCGGCAGTCGTAGTCGAATGACGACGTCGGCGCGGGTGGCAGCTTCGAACTGGAATGAGACAACAGAGGGCTTCGGTGGCTAAGAAGAAGGATTTTAGGTTTGGGTGGCTGTTTCAAAATATTTGAAGTTTTGTTTTTTATTCTGTTATTAGTTAAGTTTTAAATGGTGGGTAGATAAAAACCCCTTAATTTTTTTGGTGATTTTTTTCTTGCCTCAAATCACCTCATGATATCACCTCCATAATGTAATTTACGAATTACTACATTTTCTCACAATTTTCCTATTTTTCTTATGATTTACCCATTATTTTTGGATAACAAAAAATGTTAGAAATTGGGAATTTTGTAGGCTTGGGGGAACGTTTGGTAGAACTTATAGAATCTCTTAGCTTTAAATTGATGTTTGATTTTTTATTAAGATTTATGGTTTTTAATTTTTAAATGTATTCTAATTTTAGAAAAATGTTTAGGGACCTTTCTGCAAAACTTTTATGTTCGATCAATATTCAAAGGGTATGCAGATGCGATGTTAATAATTGTTATGAGAATCAAAGTGTGTCATGTAGAATAGTAACGTACTCATTGATGTGGAAATTTGAGAAGACTCTGGAAGAAATTTGAGAATATCATTGAAGAATTGATTGGGACAACTTAGATAGCTCATGATTAATTTATTCCCTTTCAATTCTATGTTATTTTATTTTTTATTTCAGAATTATTTCTTTTCCTAGTTTTGGTTAGATATATTTGGCGGTAAATTAGGAGTGATTGTTTTTATACATGTACTATACATGTTAATAATATGAATCAAAAGAATTATTCCTCTCCAAACCTGTTTTCTTTTGCATGGTATCAGAGTTAGGGAGCAAACCCTAGATCTTATTTCAACGCCAGAATCCTCCTTGCAGTTGTCATTCATCCTGCCAGCCCTTCCTGCTCCTGCTCTCAATTTCTCCTAGATCCCTCTGCCGCTATCTTCCTTTCTTAGCTGTAGATCCCCAGGATCCTTTCCCGTTCAGCGAGATCCACTCTACCACTGTTTTCTTTTCCTAACCGCAGCTCTCTACGAGAATTTCTCATCCAACGACTAACGACCTTAACAATTTGATCAGAGCCAACGTTTTCGGTGAACATTAAGTTTTCGTTGTTGGTTGGAGCCTCTCAGCCACATATTCTTTACCATCCTAGAAGCTGCAAACCTTCTCCGCTGATCTTCTGCTATCCCTGTGAAAGCTTTATCCTGCTGACTCTGTAGCAACTCTCATTTGTCAGCAGACCCGACACGTCTCTTTCTACTCCGGAACTCTCCCCACTTTGGTTCTTCCCTTCAACAACTAGAACTATTCCCTGTAAGTAGCTATAATTCCTCCCCATAAGCCCCTTTCTACTCTTCTCTGTAGCAGAAATCCCTCCGTTGTTCTTCTCTGTAGCTGGAATTCCCTGTTGTAGGCCCTCCTTAGGCCGAAGCTCTTAGCCAGCCCTCCTGTATTCCTCCGATCCTACTCTCCCTACAACAACAATAGCTAACAACAACAATAACGCAAGGAACAACAAGCAACAACAGAGCAACATCAGAAAGCGTACCCTTTCTTGGCTTGAAGTAACTAATTCAACACTTGCTGTTTTTCTCTCCTTTCTAACAGCAACCTATCTTATATTTGCAGAAACAAATCCCATCCTACAACCAGCAACAAGCCTAAAAACACGTAGGGACCACGACCAAGTACAAAATGAATATTTCTAGTTGTACTTTGAAGTCCACTAGCTTAATAATACACTAAGATATCATATTCTCCTATCTTATTAACAATAGAAAATTTTGACCTTGAGTAATAGATTCAGATGCTTCTAATCACATGATTGGGGACATTCATGCTCTCATCAACCATCAAGAGATCACCGACCTCAAATTTGTTAGACTTGTCAAAGATTGTTGGGAAAGGAGATGTGAAAGTCCCTAAAGATATTCAACTTTCTTTAGGGCTATATGTTTCCCGACTAGATTACAATTTATTTTCAATTAACAAGCTTACTCATGACCTAAATTATGTTGCTAAATTTCATTCTAACTTTTGTGATATTCAGATGATGTATTTGGTGAAGATGATTGACAGTGTTGAAATGCACCAAGATTTATATATGCTCATGAAATGTTTTTCTCTAAACACACAAATGATTCCACATTTATTTTTGTTGAGTCCATGTTTGTCGAAAATCAGGTATGGTTATGATATTATTGCCTGGGTCATTTCAATTTTAATTATGTAGCTAATATGTATCTTCATTTATTTATCAATAAAAAAAAATCTAGTTTTTATCAATGTGAGATTTGTTAACTTCTCAAACACAGTAAAATAGTTATCCTCTTATTCAATACAAACCCTCACACTCTTTTGCCATTATCCATAATGATATTCGGGGACTTTCAAAGGTGAAAATCCTATGTGGGGTCATATGTTTTATCTCATTTATTGACGATCATACTAGAACCACTTGAGCATTCCCAATAAGGAAAAATCTGAAACAATCCAAATCTTTCAAATCTTCTATGTCATAATACAAATTCAATTTCAATGCAAAATTTTGGTCCTTAAAACTTATAATGCAAATGAATGTTTCAACTCTATTCTTAGGTCACCTCTTTCAAAAAATGAGCATCCATGTGTGTTCATGTATTGATACCTCGTAACAAAATGAGATAACAAAGAGAAAGAACAAACAACTTCTTAAGGTATCCTACTCAATTATGACGTCTCATCAATTTCCTAAATAGTTTGGGTGGGAAATAATTCTTACCACAACATTCCTTATCAATCGAATGTCTAGCCAAGTACTTAACTTTAAAACACCTCTTTATATTTTGATGGTTACTTATCCTCGCATCTGAGCTTTTTGTTCTACTATCTCACTTAAAATTTTTTGGTATGTATCCTTTGTTCACGAACATTCGCTAAATCACATAAAACTTGACCTTGAAACTATCAAGCGTGTTTTTCTTGGGTATGCCACCAACAAAAATGGCTATAAGTGTTATTATTCTGTTACCAGAAAATTTCACAATTCCATGATTGTCGTATTTTTTTAAAATCGATTCTATTATCCTAAATCTAATGTTTTGGGAAAGAATGCAAATGAACATCAATTTTGGGATGCACTTAATGACATCTACAAGGTCTTACCACCTACTCTGCTCAACCCTTTTATCCTAGTTAAGGATGCCCAACCAACGAAGCAAACTTAACTTGAAGTCTAGAATAAAGAATTGTGTTTATACACAAGGAGAAACAAAAATCTTGAGTAGGTGGATGACAAGTTGCAAGGATGGAATAACTCAAACCAAAACCTGAGTCCACATGCACATGAAATTTCAGGTAAAGAGGAGTCCTAGTACTCATGAGTTATCACCCTCCTCGTCTGATGCTGGCAACAAGAAAATCTGCATTAGATACCCAATTCAGGAGTATGTAGCTTATGAGAAACTATCTTCATCTTTTAAAACTTTTATTTCTAACTTGATAGTATGCATATTTATAAATCCATTGATGAAGCACTTGAAAATTTAAACTGGAGGAAAGCTGTTGAAGAGAAGATTCAAGCAGTGAAACATAATGGTTCATGATTTCTTACTAAACTCCATTAGGATAAGAAACCGGTTGGGTGTCATTGAGTGTTTAACGTCAAATATAAATCTAATGAGGGGTATTGAGAGATTCAAAGTCAGATTTGTTGCAAAAGGTTTCATTCAAGCCATATGATCAAATATTAGGAGACATTCACACCAATTGCTTAACTTAGTACTATCAGAGCTCTCCTTTCAGTTGCAGCTAATAAGGAATGAATGCTGCATTATTCTCAAAGTTAAGCTGATTATACGCTGTTCGTAAAACATGGTCAAGGATGTAAGATTGTTGCACTGCTAATCTATTATTTCAGTTGCAATTAATAAAAAGTGCTTGAAGATACTATGTAAAAAATTATGAGGTTTCTCAAGAAGACTCATGATTATGAATTAATTTATGAGAAAATTTTGAACAAATATGTGAAAGTCTACTCTGATGGTAGTTGGACGGGGAACTCGCTCACAGATGGTCCATCCTAAGTAATCGCTCCTATGTATGTGGAGATTTGGTGACATGAAGAAGTAAGAAGTAAGCAATTGTTTCTGGAAGCAGTGCATAATCACAGTATATGACACTCGCCTTGGGAATCTGTAAAGGGATCTAGATTTAGAATTTGTTAAGGGAATTATGATGTACCTCCAATAGGCCTATATTGATGTTTTGTGACAGTAAACAACTATAAATCTTGCCAAGAATTATGTGTATCATAATAGGACCAAGCATATTATCTTTTTGATGGTTTGCTTGTGGCACTTTGGGGATGATTAGAAGTAGCCCCATAACAAATATGGTGTGCATATTGAGTTGATTGTGTTTGTTATTCCCATAAATTTTACCTTTCTTCGTGGATCTTTAAGAGTATACCTAAATGTCATGTTTTGGTTGAGCTAAGCTAAATTACATTGTGTTAACATGTATTATCATGGCCACTCAAACAACATATGAAAAATCTAAGAGATAATTGCATACAGGGCGGGCATACAGGGTGCCTAAAACATTACTATTTACAAATCTAGCACCGAGGTGATTTTTTGAACTATGAAATCAATGCATTTAACCGTTTCACGATCAAATCATTGTGAATTTGATAAAAATGAAAAATATGGGTTGGAGTTTTATCATGACATTTGATATTTGAGAGAGAATTTGAGGGTGCTTTATTTGTAAATAACAATGTTTTGGGTGCCCTGTATTTAATCACCCCAAAATCTAAAAGCAACTATTGATATACAGTGGAAATATAATATGAAATTTAACTCACAAAAGTGCATATTTGGTGCTGGAACATGAAAATTTTCAGGGTATTTGCCGACGTCTGATGGATTAAGTCCTATCCTTTAAAGGATCGGACACTCATAAATATGCCACCCCGTCACAACATATACAGAACCTGATGGACCAGATCACAGGTCTCAGTCGCTTTATTTCTAAATCTGGAGATAAATGTGCAGNAATTTTACCTTTCTTCGTGGATCTTTAAGAGTATACCTAAATGTCATGTTTTGGTTGAGCTAAGCTAAATTATATTGTGTTAACATGTATTATCATTGCCACTCAAACAACATATGAAAAATCTAAGAGAAAATTGCATACAGGGTGGGCATACAAGGCACCTAAAACATTACTATTTATAAATCTAGCACCTAGGTGATTTTTTGAACTATCAAAACGATGCATTTAACCGTTCCACGATCAAACCATTGTGAATTTGATAAAAATGAAAAATATGGGTTAGGGTTTTATCATGACATTTGATATTTGAGAGAGAATTTGAGGGTGCTTTATTTGTAAATAGCAATGTTTTGGGTGCCCCGTATTTAAACACCCCAAAATCTAAAAGAAACTATTGATATACTGAGGAAATATAATATGAAATTGAACCCACAAAAGTGCATATTTGGAGCTGGAACATGAAAATTTTCAGGGTATTGGCCGACGTCTGATGAATTAAGTCCTATCTTTTAAAGGATCAGACACTCGTAAATATGTCACCCCATCACAACATATACCGAACCTGATGGACCGGATCACAGGTTTCAGTGCTTTATTTCTAAATCTGGAGATAAATGTGCAACTTTCTTCAAATGTAGTAAGAAATGCCAAAAGCTTCACTTGGACTAGTGAGTGTGAGCAAGTATTCCTACAATTGTAGATCTTTTTTGGCATTGCCACCTCTACTTCAGAGTCTGAAGACGGGTGAGGAGTTGTCGCTATACTTGGGAGTCAGTTCCAAGACAATTATATAGAAAACATTTTTAAAATTTTAAAATTAAATAGTGATCATTTTTTTTAAATGATCTTAATTTACTAGAACTAAATGAAAATATGACACTAAATAGGACGCACTAGAGAAAAAGGATTCATGTAGCCGACCCCACGTAGTGGGATTAAGGCTTTGTTGTTGTTGTAGTGATCAATTTTTTATTCAGCTTACTTACTAGTTTGGGATATGTTTTTATCTCATATGCACACTCATACTTTCACACACATGCAAACTTCAAATTTTCAGGTGGAGAAAATTTATTTTTGAGGTGGCTTGAAATAGTTGGATTACATTTATTTTCTATCAGAACTGTGCGACTTTCAGCTATTCGAGCATAGCTGCCGTTTCTAGTTTACGGTTTATAGAATTCTTCTCAAAAGCATATTGCAGAAGGTCATCTGTTACCAATTTTTGCACTGAAAACAAAGTTAATACAAATTCTAACATTTTTCTTGTTGGTTGCTGATTCTTTGGTCCATATTAACTATAGTATAATTGCAGTCTTAAACTCCATGATCAAGATAGTTGAAACCCCTTTACCTTTTTCCTGCGCCTTTTGGGGCTTCATAACGCCTTATTTTTCTAGCATCATTTGTGTTGTCTTAACTGGAAATCAGCTGTTACAAAAACTGTTGTGATGTACAAGGAATGCTTGGCAAAAACTAGGCGCAATGCCTCCAGAAGAAGCAATGCAAAAATATATTGAGACTGTGGAGATGCTTTTTCCTTCTTGGTCAAGTGGTCTAGCTAAGGCAAGCTTTAAAATTTTTCATCTGATTTAAATTTCTTAACTATTGTTATCCTTCTATACCTTATACTAGCATTCTACTCTCAATAATGCTCTGTTGTATAGAAAAATGAACATGAAGATGCTTCCTCCTCTAGTTCGGCCACACAAGGAACAATGGGGCCAGTTTTCAGCAGTTTAATCCTTGAGGAGGGATCAGAAAATGATCTGTAAGTTTCTTCAAAGTAGCCAACTTTTTCTCATACTCTCTGTGCACTAGCAGTGCAGTGGGAGCTGCGGAACTTTATTTTCTGGTTTTGTCATATTCTTAAGAAATGTACGTCTTAGACTCTTAATTTTAGTGCTTTTGCTTGATCGTTTTGGGGCCATGCTTTGCAAATCTGATTTTCATCTATTATTTTTATCGTACTTCCAATACAATTCAGAAATGATATGACCAGTTAAATACAAAACCATTGTAAATTTTGCTCGTATAAGTACAGGGCAATTGTTTTGGTTTACTGGTTATATGTATAACAGTGAATGCTATTAGGTTTGATGTACTGTACGTAATCCTTGGTTGGATATAGAGCTGTTTATTCAAAAGTGAAAAATAACTGATTTTAATTTTTTTTAAATGCATACAGGAGGCTAGATGCAATTCATGATTCGGCTCGAGAAGGAGAAGTTGATAGCTTATTGAAGAACATCGAAAATGGTGTTTCAGTGGATCTGAGAGGTTAGATGTCCCAGCTGTAGGTGTACGCTTATTTAATTTATTTAAGGCTATGAGAATTGACGCCTAAATATGGCTGATGATGGTTATATGTGAAAAAAATCTGTAAATTTTACCAGCTTCGTCGGTGGTTACAGATGATACATTGTTCTATTCATTTGAAAATTTCTTTTGCTAACACCAATATTTTCGAAAATAATACGCCTAACTTTTTGGTTACTTTGAGCGTAAAGCCTTGCTTTATTGTAGAAAACATGATTTGATGTCATTTTAGGAGCACTGCAGTGCCCCTATGCTAGTATGATTATTATTATTATTTTTAAGAATAGACTAGTGTTAGCACATGATCACCATTATAAAATGGAAGACAAAAATACATTGAATCAATATAACATAAATTAGAGCCGAGTAATTTCTATCTTTGATATTCCAATACTTGTCAGTCCATAATGCCAAAATCATTAGGAGAGTTATTACGTCTTGCTTGGAATCTAATAATTATGGGATTTTGTAGAACTTTTTTCTAATTAGTACCTCAATGAAGAAACACAATATTAAGGCATTTGATAGTTTTTGTCATCCTACTAATGAAGAGGGAATCTCTTAATGTAGTCGTTCCTATGGCGTGTAAAGTAAGAGGAGCTATCAGTAACTTGATTATATTTGGGTGTGTTGAATTCAACCCTTTTGACTCTCCAGTTCTAAACTTGAACTACAAAGGACTTGTGTTTTTCGTACATGTAGCTATTCGATATCCTAAACAAATGATTTTTTAGCACTACATTTTAAAAATATCACATCTAAATTAAGCATGGAGAATAACTACCACAACAAATTGAGTAGATTGGTGATGTTCTAGGTCATCTTGGCTCTCCATGAAATTGCAAAGTTGCCAGTCCATCATTGCGGACAAGTTGGCGGTTCATCATTGCGGTCTCTTTAAGTAATACCTCTCAAAATTTCAAGGAAATAAATATGTGCAAGACAATATATTCATTAATTCCACTGTAATTAGTAGTTTTTCATATGTATAACCTATCAAGTGTAACCTAAATTTCTGATGCTTAAATAGAGTAGCACATACAATTCAATTCGTTTCTTCTCATTTGAAAAATGATTTGCATAGACTAATTTTAACTCCTGCTGCAGTAATTAATGATAACGAATGAAAAAATGATTCTCATAACCGATTTCACATAATTGGAATGGCTTTATGATGATGATGATAATTAGTTGATGACCCGCATGCTATCCCTACATGAATGATTCCTATTGTTTCATTGAACATACGGGAAATCAAACACTTTCAGATTTTGAAATAGCTTTACAAGCTATCCTGGAATTGTTACTCATTTAGAATTTAGAACATTTTAATATCATCTTTTATTTTTCGAACTTTTTCTGGTTTGAATTGCCACTTCAATTTGAAATTCTTTCATATTCTGAAAATGTGCAAGGACTCAATGAACTTCTTGTTGATACTTCACTGCCCCTCTTTCCCCTTTGTCCTATTTCTATGCATCACTCCTTTTTTAATTTATTATTTTTAGGGGTATTTACTCAATTCCCATGAATTTACATGTCTAACACCTAAAATTTACTTTTTTACATTTATACCACACAAATCTTTCACATCACATAAAAAATACCTCCATTTTAATTTCTACAAAGTGACATACACATTTTCATGTGCTAAGGTGGTATATGTATGTAAAAATTGATGTTTAGGTGGTACATATGTAAATACATATAAATTGAATGTTATGCATGTAAATCTTCCTTATTTTTTTTCACCTATAATCCTGAATGCAGATAGCGAAGGTAGAACCCCATTGCATTGGGCTGTTGATCGTGGACATTTAAAGATCGTTGAGATACTTCTCAGCAAAAGCGCAGATGTGAATGCTAAGGTAAACACCATTACTGACATAAACCAAGCAGTACACTTTCACAAAAATCTTCATTTTATATCTGTTATTATGTTGGTTATAAACTCGTTTTTCGCATTGAGAGTACCAAATAGACCAAAACATTCTCATTTCTACAGACATACCACCTAATTCTCATGTATTTGCTTATCTAACATCTAAAATTTATTTTATACATTTTCACCCCCCAAATTTTTCTTATCAAATAAAAAATACCACTGTTTTAAGTAAAAAAAAGTGAAATACACCTTTTCATGCATAAGTAAGATGGCACATATGTAAAAGTTGAAAGTTAAGATGTTCGATATGTAAATACACAAGGAATTAAGTGGTATATATGTAAATCTTCATTTTATTTGATTAGGACAATGAAGGCCAGACCTCTCTACATTATGCTGTCATCTGCGAGAGAGAGGCTTTTGCAGAGTTGCTAGTAAAAAATGGCGCTGATACTGAAATAAAGGATAATGATGGTAATTCCCCAATCGATCTCTGCAGCTCTCCTTGGAATTTTATGACTCCTGCAAAGTAGTTGATTTCAGAAGTAAATTAAAATAACTAAACCCTGAAAAGTGATTTTTATATACTTGTGTGAATATCAGCTTTCTGTCTGCCTGAGCTCAGGCTGACTTCAGTTGATAGGTATGTTTTTATGTAGTTTTGGTTTAAGAATTCACCTGTAAGTGCCCAGTTTTTTCAGTGGCCAATCTGTATTTCTTTATCTGTAAGGAACTGAACTTTCATAATTGCATCAAACAAACCAGCTTAATCTGTTGAGTAGCATAATGATGTTTTAAAAAATTGGGAATTTTACATGCCTACCGCACAAGTTTTATGTATTTAACACTCAACTTGTGATATTTTGACCTGTAACACATTTGTATCATACACCTATGCATAAGAAAGATGGATTTCATTTTTAAAAAGATAGTTTTAAAGGTTTTGGTGATATGGATGTTAATATGAATGTGTAGGTGTTAGATATGTGAATGCATGAGGATTATGCTCCATGTATGTAAATGCCCCTAAAAAAATTCAAGCTTTGATTTATTGTACAAGATCGAAATTTTAGATCCTGTTTGGGATCAATTTTGTTTTTTTTTTCCTATTTTTGGTTTTTTTTTTTTGTTTTTTTTAAATTTTAGTTGAAAAATGTTTGGTTGTGCTAATTTTTTTTAAAAATATTGAAAGCATTTATTTTGGTGTTTTGAATATTTTTAAAAATAAGATGATTTATGTTGAAATATACAATTAGAAACATACAAAATTTATACTATAAATAAAAGTAAAAGCAAAAATAAAAGCATAAAACAAAATTTATGCCAAACATGTCCTTAGAGTAGCTTAAGAATGAGTTAATGGTATTGGTTTCATGATTACTTTGAAAGTTAAATTTTGTATGTAAATTTTGTAAAATGGATTGGTTATGGCATGCATGAGTATGGAGGGTGGCATTAAAAGAAGTCATTGATAGATATCTAAGTTAATTGTGATATTAATTAGAATGGAAAAAGGGTTGAAAGGAGTTTATAGAAGTGCTAAATTTAGTCCTATGACAGCTTCTAATGTGGGCCAACAATGTCTTTTTTAGGGATTATTTTAGTATATGAGGATTAATTTGATATTTTTAAATGTCTTGGGGCTAAAATAATCTTATGTAAATGGTAAGAGGATTATTTTGACACTATTCAAAGAAGAACTTCTAAGATAAATATCTGACAAGATTATAAATGATAGGTTAAGAATTGATTAGAACTTATTATGTAATTTTTGTGGGCAGTATATGTTAGTAGGTTAAAAATGCATAATAAAAAAAATAAAATAGTAACTAATTTATACAAAGTTAATGCTGAATTAAAAAGAAAGAAAAAAGATAATTTGAAAAAAAAACAGTATGTCAAAAGATTTGCGTAAAGTATGCTTTAACATCTTATAATTAGATCTTTTAAAGTTATGTGTGCCCTTGGGCTGTAAGTTAGAAGATAGTTGAGTTGTTAGTCGTAAGACCCTTCTGACTCGGGTTCGATCCTTACGAGAACGGATAACACATATGTGGAGCAATATTATCAAATACCGCCCTTAAAAAGTTCTTTTAAAGCTATTCTTGATGAGTAAGTGTTTTTTTTTCTTAGACAAGAACTTGAAAGTGTTTAGGGATGATTTCTGAGTATATTATGTTTTTGCTTTTATATCATTTTATTCATCTTTTGTAATGCTCAAACTTAAACTCTTATAATATATGAGTTTTAATCTGAACTTAGAGACTTCATCTCGATATACTCAACTCACTAGCTCATTAATGAGTCAACTCGCAAGCTGATTGGCTCGCACATGCATTTGGATTGACTCAAATCAAGAGGACACTAAACTTAGGTTAGAGCATAATATCAATTCACTAGTCAACATCAATTAAGCATGAGTCCTTATAGTCCCAACTTTCATAGCTATAAGTTTTCCAACATTTATCAATATGTAAAACAACATAGATGTAATGAGAAGAAACAATCTTCCTTTGGCATTGTGGTTAAAAGAATTAGAACGTAGGGTCAAAGAAGGAAAGATCTAACAGCTGGTAACGAGTTCTTATTCAAAGACATTTGGGGAAGAAGGGAAGATGTGAATTTCTTTACAAAGCTATATGACAAAACAAGCTATTGTGGAAGCAATTCCCCTAGCTGCATGATTGGCAAAAGTTTTAAGCCTATCAATTTGATCTATCTAAGGTCCCCCCTCCCCCTCCAAATTTTATTTAAATTTTTGAATAGCATGTATTACATTGAAAATTTTGCGTCATAATTTTAGATATTTAATAATAGTTTAATATTGATTAAAAGTTTAGTTTAATGATAATAGTTATAACACTTTTCAATTTTTTTATAAGGAGAGGAAATTTAAACTTAAATATTCGCTGCCACGTAATTTTTAGTTTTGGCATCCCACTGTTTAGGTTTTGCTTTTAACACCACATATATATTGATGTCTCATCAACAAATTTTTATCAAGCATGAATCTTGGTTTTTTTTTAATAAATACTCCTCCAAATTTAAATTTGTGATCATTTGGGCCTTGGTTCTGGTAAATTTATATTCAAATTGACTGCCTCAACAAGACAGTCCCAATGATGACAAAATTGGTTCAATACAACTCAAATCAAGCCAATAGCAAGCTATTGATGCACTATTTAAGGTTTTGAATCATCAATTAAATGATCAAACGAACTCCATATCTGACATATTTATAGTTAAATCATACCTCTCGAAGAGATAAATCTAAAAAGCTTAAGAACGCTTAATTCTGAGATCATTAAGACACATAAATCATTAAAAATCATCTACAGTCAGTGGCGTCAATATGGACCATTCAATCGAGTCGTTAGGGAAGTTAAGTGTCATAAGACCAAAATGCCTCTCCTAAAACCTTATAAATAAAGTAATGAATAATCATTGGTCTCCAAAGTCGCCGACCACCGTCGATCATCGTCTGTCAACCACGTCCACCTCCGACCGTCACTGCCTGTCACTGCCGATTACTGGCTGCTGGCCAACCTTGCTTGCAATCATTGTAGTCTAAATAGACTATTGTGTCTAAAACTTGTATTTTCTTTATGTTGTATAAAGACAAATATATTTTTCGGTGTAAAATTTTAATCACAAACTATGACCTTTATAGCCAACTACCATCGAATGCAGCCTTTTTGACCAACTGTTGTTTTTTTTTAATACACAACTATAACTTCCGTGGCCAACTACTACTGTTATATCTTCCAATTATGACACCCATTACCAGTTGTTGCTGTTGCAACTACTGACTACCATCTTTAAGACCAACTATTGTGTTTGTGGCAACTAACTATGGTATTTGTGATTAATAACTACTGTTGCAACTTTCAACTATGACCTCTGTGGCCAACTGGTGCTATTGCATCAATCGACCATAGCCTTTATGACCAACTACTACATTTATATCAACCAACTACAACCCTTTTGGCCAACTACTACCGTTATAACATATAATTACAACTTTAGTGTTCAATTGTTACTATTAAAGTGACCAAAATGCATCCTTTATTATCAACTAATGTCTTTGCAGCAACCAACTACGACCATTGAGGTCAGCTATTGCTATTATAGCCAGGAAATACATTTGTTGTAGCCCAATTATGACTATTATAGTTAAAATGCTATTGTACATATGTGGTTATCAACTTTGTAAATCCATATTTTCTAATTCTGGAGGAGAATAAACTAATGTACTCACAATTACATAGTAGATTACTTCGACTGGGCTATGCTCCGTGATTTTTTTCCTCTAGGGTTTTCCACATAAAAATAACGGTGTCTCATCACACTATATTTTTTTTATTTGTGTGTGCATTGGATCTTCGTAAATTTTCTAGCACACAAAAATTTGGCAACATCTGTGGGAAAAAAGTCCCATTCAGCTATAAAAGTATACACTTCTTCAATGACTAACAAATGCAATACATAAACTTATCACCTAATACCTACCATTTCAAGGCGAAGTCTTAAAGTTTGGGACAAAGCTTTTGCTTCATTTCCAGTAATGTAAAGCACATAACAGGTGAAAGGACCTACTTTGCACCATGTGAAGACTGCATATGAAGAATGCAAAAATTTCAAAATAAGATACTTCAAATTTCATATGAGGCTCGATAACCGACTGATTGCGTACTAGAGAGGTGTAGTTTCCTCAAAATTCACTGATTGGAGGTACACATGTAACACCCTCTCCATACACTTAAGTTTCTCCTCAAAAGTTGACATCTTGGACACTATTAGCTCTACACATCCATCCTTGTAGCTAAGAATACTAGCAAACCTCTAATGCATATGAAGAATTGAAGAGCTTAACTCAATCTCATGTAATCCATGGTATGTTATGACGTCTAGTGCAATAGAGTTCCTTCTAGAAAACCTCTTCTGCTTGGCATAGTTCTCTAAAGTCTTCTCCTTTGGCTGAGATCTTCATTCAACACCCTATTCCCATAGGGTTCAAGCTTCCTAACATTGATTTATATAATGGGACATCTATCCCATATGAGCACATTGATCATTATTGAACCATCATGCACATACAATGAGTTTCAAATGCACTACTTTATCAAGTTATTTCTACTACTCTTAAAAATTAATTGGTTTTATTCATTCATGTGAGAGATCATTCATAGATACGATGAGCTTGCTAAATTAATTGTGGAGTAATTTATTTACAAATAGAAGGATTATCAATGACTTATCTATCCTTTCTTGAATTCATCAAAGTGAGGGAGAGTCGTTGAAGATTATTTCTAAAGCATTCTTCGATGAGGGGGACAACCTTTATTATAACCTCAAAAGTTTGTTCACGTCAACGCCCTAGGCACAATTTTGGTTGGGCAGTATTCCTTCAATTCATTTATAAATCCAATCAATGTGAACAAATTCCAGGCTTGGGGGAAACCTTCATTATAATCTTGAAAGTTTGTTCTTGTCAACGTCCTAGACAAAATTATGTTGGGGTAGTCTTTCTGTATTTTATTTATACATCGTCTGTGAGAACTAATTCAAGGCTCAGGATAACTTTCACTAAAACTTTGAGTGGACACTTTCATCAACATCATAAACATGACCACAATTAATGAGTTTTTGACATTAAAGATAATGTTATTAACAAATTAGTTCTCCCTCAGAATCTTCCCAATGAACTTTGTACATCTATGAAGCCTTTAAGAGTTCCAAAGTTGGAGCTAGAGTATTGCTTGTTTTTCCTAAAAAAAATATTTTGAAATATGGGCTTTGCTGGATATCTCCTACAATAATTAATTATTGCTGACTTCTTAAGTGGAAGGATACTTAAATATCCATAATTCATAATTGGAACAATATCATGGCTTTGTTAAATCACTTCATATTTGTATCAAGATATTTTTGTTCCTTTGTTTTTTTTTTTCTAATAGAGTTTTCAGTTTGTCAATCGTCGTATACTTTCCTTTTTTGAGTAAGTCTCTCTTCTGGATCATGTGATTGATCAGGAGAAGAGAGGAACCATAAAAGACGAACATGCAATAAAGACGATAAATAAGAGAAAGAACGTGGAGAACCTACGTGCAATAAACCTCATTGGGATATATCAAGTAAGCCTGCTTAAACAGATCGGACGAAAACACCTTAAGAATAATATTCACGAAAGAATACATACGTAGACTATCCACAACCAAAGATTCAGGTATGTTTGCCTGTTATGACGTCTAGAGTGCTCCCAAGGGGATTAGTTAATTACGTATTGAGGGTTGCTTAAGAATATTCTTGATCCAAGGAGTTTTGCTTATTTTTAAAGGGATAATTAGGGGCTATAAAAAAACAATTAGTACGTAGGGAAATACTTTGATGTTTTCAAAGCTCCTGTTATGCCACTAGGCGGAGACTGAGCCTCTCACGGTCTTGCATGGGTAGCAGACTCATTGGTATATAGAGCCTATGAAATAACCAAATCAACCCGACGGGGAGTTCCGATACATCAAAGCAAATATAAGCCAAAAAAATATAAGACAAATCGTCGTATCCTAAACGGGTGATAACTTATTAGTAATTAGACCTTCAAGGAAATACCAACAAAGGCAAAAGAAGTGATAGAGCTCAATAGAGGTAGTCAAAGGAAGGAGAAGTAATCTCTAAAAGGTAGAGGCAACTGAGTTAGGGTACCATAAACTTGTCATCCTAAGCCACCAGAGCCCTAAGTCTATCTGGTCATCAAGGTAGTCGAACCCAACACGTTCAGAGATCCTGGGTCAGCAATCCATGAATTTCATCATCNCCTTTTTTAATTTATTATTTTTAGGGGTATTTACTCAATTCCCATGAATTTACATGTCTAACACCTAAAATTGACTTTTTTACATTTATACCACCCAAATCTTTCACATCACATAAAAAATACCTCCATTTTAACTTCTACACATTTTCATGCATAGCTAAGGTGGTATATGTATGTAAAAATTGATGTTTAGGTGGTAGATATGTAATTACATAGGAATTGAGTGTTATGCATGTAAATCTTCCTCATTTTTTTTCACCTATAATCCTGAATGCAGATAGCGAAGGTAGAACCCCATTGCATTGGGCTGTTGATCGTGGACATTTAAAGATCGTTGAGATACTTCTCAGCAAAAGCGCAGATGTGAATGCTAAGGTAAACACCATTACTGACATAAACCAAGTAGTAGACTTTCATAAAATCTTCATTTTACATCTGTTATTCTGCTGGTTATACTGAAATTCTATTCTTATTAAATCATTGAATGTCGGTTCCAGCCTTTTAAAATCCCCTTTTTTCCGCATTGAGAGTACCAAATCTACCAAAACATTCTCATTTTTACATACATACCACCTAATTCTCATGCATTTGCTTATCTAACACCTAAAATTTACTTTATACATTTTCACACCCCAAACTTATTTTATCATGCATAAGTAAGATGGCCAATATGTAAAACTTGAAGTTAAGACGTTTGATATGTAAATACGTAAGCAATTAAGTGGTATGTATGTAAATCTTCATTTTATTTGATTAGGACAATGAAGGCCAGACCTCTCTACATTATGCTGTCATCTGTGAGAGAGAGGCTTTTGCAGAGTTGCTCGTAAAAAATGGCGCTGATCCTGAAATAAAGGATCATGATGGTAATTCCCCAATCGATCTCTGCAGCTCTCCTTGGAATTTTATGACTCCTGCAAAGTAGTTGATTTCAGAAAGTAAATTAAAACAACTAAACCCTGAAAAGTGATTTTTATATACTTGTGTGAATATCAGCTATCTGTCTGCCTGAGCTCAGGCTGACTTCAGTTGATAGGCATGTTTTTATGTAGTTTTGGTTTAAGAATTCTCCTGGAAGTGCCCAGTTTTTTCAGTGGCCAATCTGTATTTCTTTATCTGTAAGGAACTGAACTTTCATAATTGCATCAAACAAACCAGTTTAATCTGTTGAGTAGCATAATGATGTTTTAAAAAATTGGGAATTTTACATGACTACTGCACAATTTTTATGTATTTATGTATTTAACACTCAACTTGCGATGTTTTGACCTGTAACACATTTGTGTCATACACTTATGCATAAAAAAGATGGATTTCATTTTTAAAAAAGATAGTTTTAAAGGTTTTGGTGATATGGATGTAAATATGAATGTGTAGGTGTTAGATATGTGAATACACGAGGATCATGCTGCATGTATGTAAATGCCCCTAAAAAAATTCCAGTTTTGATTTATTGTACAAGATCGAAAGTTTAGATCCTGTTTGGGATCACTTTTGTTTTTTTTCCCCCCTATTTTTGTGTTATTTTTTTTGTTTTTTTAATTTTAATGTGATAATTATTTTTAAAAATATTGAAAGCATTATTTTGGTGTTTTTAAATATTTTTAAAAATAAGATGATTTATGTTGAAATATACAATTAGAAACATACAAAATTTGTACTATAAATAAAAGTAAAAGCAAATTAAAAGCATAAAACAAAATTTATGCCAAACACGTCCTTAGTGTAGCTTAAGAATGAGTTAATGGTGTTGGTTTCATGATTACTTTGAACGTTAAATTTTGTATGTAAGTTTTATAAAATGGATTGGTATGACAGGTATCATTATGGAGGGTGGCATTAAAAGAAGTCATTGATAGATATCTAAGTTAATTATGATATTAATAAGAATGTAAAAAGTGTTGAAAGGAGTTTATAGAAGTGTTAAATTGAGTCCAAAGACAGCTTCTCATGTGGGCCAAAAATGTCTTTTTTAGGGATTATTTTAGTATATGTTGATTAATTTGACATTTTTATATGCCTAGGGGTAAAATAATCTTATGTAAATGGTAAGAGGACTATTTTGACACTTTTCAAATAAGAACTTCTAAGATAAATATCTGACAAGATTATAAATGATAGGTTAAGAAATGATTAGAAGTTATTATGTAATTTTTGTGGGCAGTATATGTTAGTAGGTTAAAAATGCATAATAAAAAAAATAAAATAGTAACTAATTTATACAAAGTTAATGCTGAATTAAAAAGAAAAAAAAAAGATAATTTGAAAAAAAACAGTATGTCAAAAGATTTGCATAAAGTATGCTTTAACATCTTATAATTAGATCTTTTAAAGTTATGTGTGCCCTTAGGCGGTAAGTTAGAAGATAGTTGCGTTGTTAGTTGTAAGAGCCTTCTGACTCGGGTTCGATCCCTACGAGAACGGATAACACATTTATGGAGCAATATTGAAATTTTTTTAATATCATGTATTACATTGAAAAGTTTGCGTCATAATTTTAGATATTTAATAATAGTTTAATATTGATTAAAATTTTAGTTTAATGATAATAGTTATAACACTTTTCAAATTTTTTTTAAGGAGAGGAAATTTAAACTTAAATATTCGCAGCCACGTAATTTTTAGTTTTGACATCCCACTCTTTAAGTTCTGCTTTTATCACCACATATATGTTGATGTCTCATCAACAAATTTTTATCAAGCATGAATCTTTGTGTTTTTTTTTAATAAATAATCCTCCAAATTCAAATTTGTGATCATTTGGGGCCATGGTTCTTGTAAATTTATATTCAAATTGACCACCTCACCAAGACAGTCCCAATGATGACAAAATTGGTTCAATACAACTCCAATCAAGCCCATAGCAAGCTATTGATGCACAATTGAAGGTTTTGAATCATCAATTAAATGGTCAAACGAACTCCATATCTGACATATTTATAGTTAAATCATGCCTCTCGAAGAGATAAATCTAAAAAGCTTAAGAACACTTAATTCTGAGATCATTAAGACACATAAATCATTAAAAATCAGCTACAGTCAGTGGCGATCAATATGGACCATTCAATCGAGTCTTTAGGGAAGTTAAGTGTCATAAGACTAAAATGCCTCTACTAAAACCGTATAAATAAAGTAATGAATAATCATTGGTCTCCAAAGTTACCGGCCACCGTCGATCACCGTCCGTCGACCACGTCAACCACCTCCTACCGTCCTCGCCTGTCATTGCCGATCACTGGCTGCCGGCCAACCCTGCTTGCAATCATTGTAGTTTAAATAGACTATTGTGTCTGAAACTTGTATTTTCTTTATTTTGTATGAAGACAAATATATTTCTATAAAGGTCATAGTTTAAACAAACTATGACCTTTATAGCCAACTACCATCGAATACAACCTTTATGACCAACTGTTGTTTTTTTGTAATACACAACTATAACTTCCGTGACCAGCTACTATTGTTATATCTTCCAACTATGCACCCAATACCAATTGTTGCTGTTGCAACCACTGACTACCATCTTTAAGACCAACTATTGTGTTTTTAGCAACTAACTATGATATTTGTGATTAACAACTACTGTTGCAACTTTCAACTATGGCCTCTGTTGCCAACTAACGCTATTGCAACAATCGACTATAACCTTTATGACCAACAACTACATTTATATCAACCAACTACGACCCTTTTGGTCAACTACTACTGTTATAACATATAATTACAACTTTTGCGTTCAATTGTTACTATTAAAGCGACCAAAATGCATCATTTATTATCAACTAATGTCTTTGCAGCAACCAACTACGACCATTGGGGCCAGCTATTGCTATTATAGCCAGGAAATACATTTGTTGTAGCTCAATTATGACTATTATAATTAAAATGCTATTATACATATGTGGTTATCAACTTTGTAAAGCCACATTTTCTAATTTATAAGAAGAATAAACTAATGTACCACAATTACATAGTGGTTTACTTCGACTGGACTATGCTCCGTGATTTTTTTTCCTTCTAGAGTTTTCCACATAAAAATAACGGTGTCTCATCACACTATATATATTTTTTATTTGTGTGTGCATTGGAGCTTTGTGAATTTTCTAGCACACAAAAATTTGGCATCATCTGTTGGAAAAAGTCACATTCAGCTATAGAAGTATACACTTCTTCAATGACTAACAAATCCAATACATAAACTTATCACTCTAATACCTGCCATTTCAAGGTGAAGTTTCAAAGTTTGGGGCAAAGCTTTTGCTTCATTTCTACTAATGTAAATCACATAACTGGTGAAAGAACCTACTTTGCACCATGTGAAGACTTCATATGAAGAATGGAGAAATTTCAAAATAAGATACTTCAAATTTCATGTGAGGCTCGATAATCGACTGATTGCGTACTGGAGAGGTGCAGTTTCCTTAAAATTCACTGATTGTAGGTACACATTTAACACCCTCTCCATACATTAAAGTTTCTCCTCAAAAGTTGACATCTTGGACACTATTAGCTCTACACATCTATCCCTGTAGCCAAGCATACTAGCAAACCTCTAATGCATATGAAGAATTGAAGAGCTTAACTCGATCTCATGTAATCCATGGTAAGTTATGACGTCTAGTGCAATAGAGTTCCTTCTAGAAAACCTTTTCTGCTTGGCATAGTCTCTAAAGTCTTCTCCTTTGGCTGAGGTATTCATTCAACACCCTATTCCTATAGGGTTCAAGCTTCCTAACATTGATCTATATGATGGGACGTCTGTCCCATATGAGCACATTGATCATTATTGAACCATCATGCATATACAATGAGGTTAAAATGCACTACTTTATCAAGTTATTCCTACCACTCTTAAAAATTAATTGGTTTTATTCATTCATGTGAGAGATCGTTCATACATAAGATGAGCTTGCTAAATTAATTGTGGAGTGATTTATTTACAAATAGAAGGATTATCAATGACTCCTCTATCCTTTCTTGAATTCATCAAAGTGAGGGAGATTCTCTGAAGATTATTTCTAAAGCATTCTTCGATGAGGGGGGACAACCTTTGCTATAATCTCAAAAGTTTGTTCACGTCAACACCCTAGGCACAATTTTGGTTGGGTAGTCTTCCTTCAATTCATTTATAAATCCAATCTATGTGAACAAATTCCAGGCTTGGGGGCAACCTTCATTATAATCTTGAAAGGTTGTTCTTGTCAATGTCCTAGACACAATTATGGTGGGGTAGTCTTTCTACATTTTATTTATACATCGTCTGTGAGAGCTAATTCTAGGCTTAGGATAACTTTCACTATAACTTTGAGTGGACACTCACATCAACATCATAAACATGACCACAATTAATGAGTTTTTGACATTAAAGATAATGTTATTAACAAATAAGTTCTCCCTCATAATCTTCCCAATGAACTTTGTACGTCTATGAAGCCTTTAGGAGTTCCAAAGTTGGAGCTAGAGTATTGCTTATTTTTCATAAAAAAAATGTTTTGAAATATGGGCTTTGCTTGATATCTCCTGAAATAATTAATTATTGCTGACTTCTCAAGTGGAAGGATACTTAAATATCCATAATTCATAGTTGGAACAATATCATGGCTTTGTTAAATCACTTCATGTTTGTATCAAGATGTTTTTGTTCTTTTCTCTCTCTTTTTTTTAATAGAGTTATCAGTTTGTCCATCATCATATACTTTCCTTTTTTGAGTAAGTCTCTCTTCTGGATCATGTGAATGATCAGGAGAAGAGAGGAACCATAAAAGACGAACATGCAATAAAGATGACAAATACGAGAAAGATTGTGGAGAACCTACTTGTGATAAACCTCATTGGGATATGTTAAGTAAGTATGCTTAAACAAATCATAAGAAAACACCTTAAGAATAATATTCACGAAAGAATACATACGTAGACTATCCACAACCAGAGATTCAGGTATGTTTGTCTGTTATGACGTCTATAGTGCTTCTAAGGGGATTAATTAATTACATATTGGGGGTTGCTTAAGAATATTCTTGATTCAAGGAGTTTTGCTTATATTTAAATTGATAATTAGAGGCTATCGAAAAACAATTATTTCGTAGGGAAATGCTTTGATGTTTTCAAAGCTTCTGTTATGTCATTAGGTTGGCGGAGAGTGAGTCTCTTATGGTCTTGCATGGGTAGCAAACTCACTGGTATATAGAGCCTATGAAATAACCAAATTATCCCGATGGGGAATTTCGATACATCAAAGCAAATCTAGGCCAGAAGAGCATATGACAAATCGTCGTGTCCCAAACGGGTGGTAACTTATAGTAATTAGACCTTCAAGGAAAAAACCAACAAAGGCAAAAGAAGTGATAGAGCTCAATAGAGGTAGTTAAAGGAAGGAGAAGTGATCTCTAAAAGGTAGAGGCGACTGAGTTAGGGTATCATAAACATGTCATCCTAAGCCACTAGGATCTGGTCATCAAGGTAGTCGACCCAACACGTTCAGAGATCCTCGGTCAGCAATCCATGAATTTCATCGTCCACGGGGACCTCGACATCCCAATGGTCAAAGGAACTAAACTTTATCATATGACTATCCGGTGGAGCTCCAAGAGGTGGGGCTTATCCCCGCCGAAGTGGCAAGGATGTGGCTGGAAAGAGAAGAGAAAGGGAGGTTCAACTACAAATATTTAAACACTCTTAATAAAAGGCTTACACCCCATTTAGGTCAGGGAGCCTCTGATGACCTATGTGCACCAAAAAACCACCCAAGTAAAAATCTATATTGGGTCAATCGGGTTGAAGAAGCACAAAGACTTCTCCTCCGGACATGAAAAATGATGAAGTTATCTAGCGCGATCTTAAATATTGTGGAGACCCTATTAGTATAACTTAGGATATGTCAATGCATGCAACCCATTTTAAAACTGACTCAAAGGCCATGGAAGAAAGCAAAAGTAGGTTTTGAAAGACTTGAATCTTTTAATCCTAAACTTTAATTAATATTGAAATTTTTATTAGGATTTTTGTAGAAAAAAAAACTATAATTTTAAGGTCCTGAAAAACCTAAATTGCAATTTTGTAGCATTTGAGATACAAACAGAAAGAAACAAGGGGAACAACCAAAGTGCACAATCATGTAGGAAAAATAGTAGAACAAGCCAAGTATAATAATAAGAGGTTGGTGCTGCTGAGTCGGTGACATATCATAAAAAAGAAAAAGGCGGCTAGACTCTGCATAAGTACACGTCTGATCTTAATTCTATACATGAATGATATTTGGAATTAAGGTACGGGACAAGAGCAAGCAGCTCTTGGTTCTTGCACGTGGTTCCGTCTGCCCGGTGCCTTAGAATTTTGACCCTATCTTATTTCTAATACAAGACTCTCTTAGAACTCTAAAAATATAGAGAAAACAGAGAAAAAAGAGAAAAAAAAGCGACTCAAACTGCATGACAACAATATTAGTGAGAAAACCAACAAACATGCAACGTGGGATGAGCCGTACCTTTTTATCGGGAGAGCTAAATAACACCTGCAAGAAAAATGTTAGTAGAAATAATCATATGCCCCCCTTCAATGGTACTTGTGAGTGTGCATGTATATAAACATGATTCCCTGCAAAAGAATATCATAATATACTACCATGCATATTAAGCATGTAATCACACTAAAAAACATAAACATACACGTAGAGAATAGAAGCAAGAGGCGTCGAAAATACTACCTTGCAACCTAGCCCTGGCCATATATATATATATATATAAACTTTAAAATAAGGGTCATTAAATGCAGACCTATAACATGCAAGGTGACACGAGTTAGGTCCATTGGATGCTTAGCACAGTCATACTCATATTAATCCCGATGCTTTAACTCACATTGCTCGTTAAGACATCACGACCAACATGGGGTCACTCGACTATTAAGTCTGACTCACTATCCATACACACATACAAATGTAAATGCAAACAATTATGTGCTAGAAGTGACAAGGAGCGTGTCGTAGAGGCAGTGACTCGGTAGCGGACGTGCCGTAGAGGTGACATTCTAAAGAGAAAATGTGTGTTGTGGAGGCAGTGACCCAGAAGAGTGGGCGTGCCGTAGAGCCAGCGACCCAAAGGATGGGTATGCCATGGAGGTTGCGACCCGAAAGGGTGGGCATGTCGTAGAGGCAACAACCCCAAGGAATGGGTGTCCCGTAGAGGTAGTGACTCAAAATGGTGGGTGTGTCGTGGAGGCAGTGGACCAAATGAATGAGTGTGCCGTGGAGGCAGTGACTCGAAAGAGTAGGCGTGCCATGGAGGCAGTGGCTCAAAGAAATGAGTGTGTCTTGGAGGCGGTGACTCGAAGGAGTGAGCATATCGTAGAGGCGGCGACCCAAGGAATGGGTTTGTCTTTGAGGCAATGACTCGGAAGGGTGCCTACGACGGTCCAGAGCGATGTCATAGGAAGTGTAAGGATGAGATTTCCGTTGGAGAGAATTACACTACAGATTGGCTCGGTGACGAGCCATCTGTTCTCATGATATGTGAACGCAAGGGATAAGTGCATGAGAAACATAAATCTAAGTGCAACACATGTAAATGCACAAGTCATGAAACATGCAAGGTGCTATGCAAGAAATCACACGAAGGTGGGAGGTGCAAGTGCAAACCACTTATGACATGGTGCTAAGTGACATGAGGATGCCACGAGCAAATGTGGAGTAATGTGTCGTTGGGGGCACAAGTACTTGTCGCTTGCATATGAGGATATACACTCAAAGATGCATGACAAGGGTGCAAGTGATGATTGTGCTAATGCAAAGTCATGCAATCAATACTCATGCACGTGTAAAATACACATTATGCAAGTGAGATTGGCTGTTTGACCTGCTGGGTTGACCGATGTGGTCGACTCGGGGTAATGTGGCCAACGGGCTCAGTTGAGTTAAGATAGCCAACTTGGCCAAAGTGATTGGTCAAATGGGCCGGTGACAGTTGATCGGTCGATTCGATGGAAGCAGTCGATTGGGCTAGGTGCCCAGTCAAGCCATTGAGATCGATTGACTCGACAAGCAATACTCGTTAAGACATCGCAACCAACACATAATGACTCGCATATCGAGCCTGACTCGCTATCCATACACACATACAAATGCAAATTCAAAGGATCCTGTTATATAATTGGTGAGGAATGTGTTGTGGAGGTAGTGACTCTAGAGCGAATGTGTCATAGAGGTGGTAGCCCAAAGCAATGGGTGTGTCGTAGAGGCAGTGGCCCAGAAGAATGGGCACGTCATAGAGGCAATGGCCCAGAAGAATGGGTATGACATGAAGGTCATGACCCGAAAGGGTGAGTGTGCCATGGAGAACCCAAAGAAACGAGTGTGTCATGGAGTAAGTGACCTAAAAGGGTGAGCATGTCGTAGAGTTAGCGACCCAAATAATGGGTTTATCATGGATGTAATAGCCCGGAAGGGTGCCTACGACTCCAGAGTGGTGCCGTAGGAAGTGAAAGGATGTAACTCCCGTTGGAGGGAATTACACTATGGATTGTCTCGGTGACGAGCCATCCGTTCACATGATATGTGAACACGAGGGATAGGTGTATGAGAAACATAAATTTTCTTGAGGGTCATTGCACCGCATGTAGGGTGCATTGTTACACCCTACTTAGGAGCTGTCATTGCACCACATATGAGACGCTTTATTTTGCATGATGCCTTTTTACCTTGTGCTGTTTGATGTGGTTCCACAATGCACATTGTGATTTTGTAAAGGGTTTCAATGCAACGGGTCAGGGGAGTGATTGACGGTGGCCAGTAGATAGTGGTCAACAGTAGTTGACGACTGCAAAAGTGAGAGGTATTTGTTAGACTTGCGATGCAGAATTTCATCTCATTCTCTAGCCTTCAACTTCCTAGCTGAAGCAAAAGCCTCTCTGCAAATAATGAATGAATTTAAACAACTTCATTGAACAATGTAAAAAGATTCTCTTGATCGAACGACGTTCAATGAGCATTTGAGTGCCTTAATGATGTCAGAATTGAGCGAGCTTGAGTTCGTTGGATTCGTCTTATCTAGACGCCCGATTTGATTATAGGCTTGTTAGTTTTGGAGTTTGTTTAAGCTTCCAAATATGTACTTAAATATTTTAAAAATGATTTATTGGCTTTATTGTGACTTGATTTAATTCAGATCAGACCATTTTTAATATCATCAAGTCATTATCGTCGAGCCGATCAGTTTGATTTTAAGCTTTTTGAAATCAGAGTTCTTGAAAATTTTCAATTGAACTTTGAATATTTTTTACTAAAAAAATTATTTTGAAAGTCGTGTCGTGACATGAGATCAGTGTTACATGATAACTTCTAAAATATAATTTTTACATTTAAAATATTTTAATATTATAAACCCGTGCATAAAAATGCAAGTTTATTTTTATAATAAGTATAATGTTTTTCATGTGAATTTAAATTTTTGAATGTTATGAATGTTAATTGAAAAGTTTAGATGTGAGCCATGCAAATAGACAAGAATTATGAGTTATGCATGTAAATGTTCCATTTAATTATTGGTTCAGATTCACTCGTGGTTAGATTTGACGCCATTGAAGTTATTGGATGCTCTGCAATCAACGAAGCGGCACAATTGGTGGTGTTTTCACGAAAAAATATTACATCATCATTACGAGATTAGTTTTCACGAAAAAATATTACATCAGTACTATACATCTAGAATAACATGCGTAGTTAATGGAATCACTTCACGACATCCCGTGCGACAGAAAAAAAACTACGCAGTAACACATGTAATATTCCCTTCCGTGTTATTCATGTGTTATTGTGTGTTATTATTCTGTTATTGTGTCATGGGAATACTCATGGTGTTATAATAACACTATAACACATGAATAACACATGAATAACACGGGGGAGAATATTCTCCCATGTTATTGCACCGCTTTTTTTTCTGTCGGGAATATTCCCTGTGTTATTCATGTGTTATTGTGTGTTATTCATGTGTTATTGTGTCTTGAGAATATTTTTGGTGTTATAATAACACAATAACACAAGAATAACACGCAATAACACATAAATAACACAGAAGAGAATATTCCCCGTGTTACTGTGCCGTTTTTTCCCTATCGCGTGGGATGTCGTGGCGTGATTTCATTGACTACGCACATTACTTCTACGTGCGTAATACTGATGTAATATTTTTTCCGTTTTCAGAGCATTACCGGGTGGTTTAGTTTCTGATTAATTCAAATTCATAACTTGTGAATAAATTAACTATATTTTATTTAAGGATTTACATGAATACCACATAAATTTGTTGTATTTATATAAGTTATATCTAAAGTTTAATGTTAGAATTTTAACACTGTTCTTAAAGCTGATAATTTTGATTTCATGCTTAAAATTTTAAGTTATATGAATGGAAATATATTTTTAGGTTTTTGAAGTAAATACATAAAAATTTAGTGGTATGAAGGTAAATGCACTTTTCAACCTTTCAGCAGCATTACTAATTAAGATCTGAGATTCATCCCTGAAGTGAGGAACTGGATGCAGTATCCTCTGATCGTTGATTCTCAACAAATGGCCGCTCAAGTTCTTGGATCAATTGCGTCTCACCTCTCTGTTTCTACAGTGGCGGCATATTGTTCTTCTTACTCAAGATCGGCGATCATTCCCATTTCAAGTGCAGCCGGGCATGGAAGATCTCGGGTTTTGCGTCAAAGGAGGTTCAGGTCAGACATGGTCGAGGACTTCCCGAAGCCTGTTCGCCGAGCAATGGTTGTTTGCGCGGCTCAGGAAGGAACAATTGATGGTGAGAATTATCGATCGGCATTGACTTCTCTTACCACCTTTTTGCTGTTAGATTTCTTCCAGTCAGTTATATTCTTCGTCAACTCGGAATTTAAGAAAAATTATGCTAAATTCTACCTAAAGTTTTCTTGCGCAAACTGATACGGATTATCCCAAGGTTTGATTTACTAAATTACGATCTTAAAGCAATATTTAAGAAATCCTGTTGGCTCGGATTTAATTGCCACTCTTCGTCTTGCAGTTCTTGGCGCTATTTTGTCAACTTCTATTACGCCAGCTTTCTCGTCGTTGATCATCTTCTTCCCCTCCCGTATCTATTGTGACGATCCCTCTTTCCTAGTTTTCCTGCGCAAAACCCTTGTTCGATTCCTTTATTAATTATCCGTGATCATGATGGGGGAAATTTTATTGTTATGCTGCAGTTTTTATGTGCTGAAAATTTTCTCCACTGTTATATTTCCTTATCATTCGACCCAATCTGCAGTGAAAGTGTTTTTAGAGGTTACCCATAGGCGGGGTGGAATCTAACACCTAGGAACATTCGATGTTGTGCCTGAGACGATGTGACATTCATACAATCTCACACCAAAGAACCTTAGTGGGGCTACCTGTCTTGGGAATTAACGTCTTTATCGAGATTGTGATGGTGACGATACTGGGAATGATCTACTAAATGAATCCATTGGTGATTATGCTATTTTGGGAGTCATTTAACGTTATGCACCCTTGGGGTTGTTGTTAAGATCAATTGGAATACCGTAGTGGAGCCTCTCTCGGAGGATCAGACTGCCATGAATAGAGTTCTTCTTTGGGAGTGGTCGGGCTCCTGGTAAGTTGGGGAGAAAACGAGAAACAATTTACGCTCACTGGAGATTTCTTCGTGGTGTAGTCACCCCCTTCGACTGATCGCTGCTGAATAGTTTCAAAACAGTGGTCTCCAATTACTATGTTGCTGTCAAGTTTCTTGAAGATGGAGAAATTATCATGATCAGGGGTGACCTGTCGCAGTCCTGGATTTGCTGCTTGCGAGATATAAGCAACGTAAAGCATGATTCTTTGGACATCCAAAATGCAAGGGAAGGTAACCTCGAGACCAACGGGACCAACCGTGAGGTTTCGGCGGTCGAAGGAGAATCAATTAGATGTTTTCTGATAAGTGAAGCTTTTGATGCAGGTCACAGGGAGTTTCTGATCCAAACTCTCCGAGAAAATCAAGATGTTTTTGCTTGGACGACTGCTGAGATGCTGCGTGCCACAGATTGAACGTCGATCCATCGACTCAACCTATGAAGCAGAAGATTAGAAGCTAAGCCATGACATTGGCGGGACCCATTCGAGAGGAAATACGAAAGCTGGAGGAATCGTGGTACATTCGGGAAGTATAATACCCCACCTGGGTCTCTAACGTGGTGATGGTGCAAAAAGCTAACAGAAAATGGAGGATGTTTGAAGTTTACCAACCTGAACTTTGCTTGTCCAAATGACTCTTACCCTCTACCGAGGATCCACGCCCTAGTGGATTCGCCGATCAGCCACCCCGTCATAAGCTTCCTTGATGCATTCTTTGAATACCATCAGATCAAGATGCACTCAACTGACGTGGAAAGACGGCTTCCTTTGGGCTTAAAAATGTCAGGGTGACTTACCAACGTCTCATAGATGTAATCTTTGCTAATAAAAAATGAAGGAACATTGAGGTGTATATAAATGTTGTACTAGTTAAGAGTCGGTCGGCCGAACAATATATCTAGGATTTAAAAGAAACATTTCCAACTCTTAGAAAGTTTAACATGAAATTAAACCCATTGAAGTGAACCTTGGGATATTTGCTAACCCCTGAAGGCATAAAGGCCAACCCGAAAAAGATCCAAGCACTCCTTGATATGCCCTCCTCTAAAAACACCAAGGAAGTCCATAAGCTAACTGTTCGGATCACAAATTTTAGCAGATTCATCTCTAAGTCATGTGATAAGTGTGCCCCATTCTTTATAGTACTCAGAAGAGCCAAATGTTTCGAATAGACACCGGAATATGAAGAGGCATTTAGGAACCTCAAGCAGTTCCTCGCTTCTCCTCCCCTCCTTCAGAGCCCGAAACTGAAGGAAAAACTTTATCTTTACCTTGGGGTCGGTCCCAAAGTCTTCAGTTTTGTCTTGGTCAGAGAAGAACTAGCGAAGCAGCATTCAACGTACTACACCGACCGGGTTCTCAAAAGCACTGAACTCCGATTTCCAATAATAAAGAGACTGACCTTCGCCTTAGCCATTTCAGCACGGAGGCTTTGACCATATTTTCAGGTACACCCCATACAAGTTATCACAGATCATCCATTAAAATCTATTCTTACCAAACCAGAGCACTCCTGCCCACTACTCAAATGGGCAGTGGAACTCAATGAGTTTAATCTCATATATTCTCCGAACGGTAATAAAAGCACAAGCTATTGCAGATTTCATTGTAGATTTCTCCGAACAGAGAGGGGCAAACGAGGATCTGGTGATCGATAGATTGATCTGGACCATATTTACTGATGGGGGATCCAACCAATCAAGTGATGGACTTGAAGTTTTCTTGTGCATACCCGTAGGGGAAAACTTCTGCCATTCAATTGATGTAAATTTTTCATTAACTAACAACCAAGCGGAATATTAGGCTTTGATTGCAGAACTTCGCCTGGCCTCTGAGATGATAGTCCTCCACATGACGGTAAATGCCGATTCACAAGTCATAGTGAATCAGATCAACGGGGAATTTGAAGCCAGGGATAAGACTATAGCGAAGTACCTAGAGAAGGTAAAGACGAAAACTAGTCGCTTTACCAGCTTCAAAATCAAACATGTTTGAAGGGAGGAAAATCAAGTTGTTGACCTCGAGTCTTCATCTAGGTGAAGGGCCACCTAGAAGACTCGATCGACCCTCGATCTAAGAATCACTAACAATAGAGATACATCAGGAGAAAAAAAAAATGGTTGAGCTCATACGTCCGATACTTGAGCATTGGGGGAGATCGACAAAGAAGTCATAGATCGTAGGAGATTCAAATATAAGGCTGCCCGATACCTACTAGGCCAAGGGAAACTCTTTAGGAAGTCGGCTATGTCCTTATACCTAAAGTGCATTGCCGAACACTAGGCTGAAGACATACTTTGAGAAGCTCATGGCGGGGTGTGTGGGAGCCATTTTGGGGGAAAGACGCTAGCTCACTGAATCCAACGACAAGGTTACTTTTGGTCGAATTTGCTCAAAGATGCTGAAGAATATTCTTGAAAGTGTACACAATGTCAGAAAAACAAACTATTGCGCCATCAGTTGGCCCAAAAACTCAACTTGATTGTTAGTCCATGGTCGTCCGCCATATGGGGCCTCGACATTATGGTACCTTTCTCCCCGTCAAAAGGACAATGAAAGTTTTTACTGATGGTCGTCGACTATTTCTCTAAGTGGGTAGAAGCAAAGCCCCCGACACACACAACGACCGAAGTAATTCAGAACTTCATGTGGACTGACCTAATTTGCCGATACGGATTACCTCTCGTCATAGTTACAAATTTGAAACCCAATTCGCAAACAAAGGAGTTTAAGATTTCTGTAAGAGCCAAAGGATCAACATCAAATTTGCTTCCATACACCATTCTTGAACTAACGGATAGACAAAGGCTGCAAACAAAATCATTCTAAATTTTCTAAGGAAAAAGGTAGAAGGAGCAAATGACAAATGGACAGTTCTTATCCCTTCCGTAATTTAGGTGATCTGAACAACACAGTTCATGTCCACCAATAGACACACTTTATGCTATCCCACATAATGAAAGTCATGTTACCGGTCGAATACAACTATTACAGCGCCTCAGCTTTTAACAAAGAAGATCTAGGAGAGTGGCTTGAGGCGAACGATGAAGGAGCCAGACTCGCCCTAGATCTGACCGAGGAGAATCGAGCCAACGCAGCCCTCCGGTTAGAAAAGGTTAAGCGAAGGACAACCAAATATTTTAGCAAACACGTACACAAAGAGACGTTTGCCATAAGGAAACCTGATGCTGAAGAAGGTCGATCCGTCGCCAGGGGTCAAGCTATCGAGAAGCTGGATCAAACCTAGAATGACCCCAATATCATCCACCAGAGAACTGGACCCGAGCATACAAACTGAAGACATTCGTAGGGAACGACGTCCCTCAAACTTGGAGTGCTGATGATCTGAAGAAATTATTCCCTTAAAGGTACCCTATGTGTAGAAGGAACATTGCCATAATTGTTTGGTATGACCATTCTTAACTTTTGTCATGATTTTTTTGATAAGTTTTACGCTGACTGTCGACTACCTAACACAACCCTCCACTTTTCGCATTCGGGCTTGGGACCGACAATAGCAGCGTTGTTGTTGTTGTTGCATTCTTAACTTTTAAAATCTCAAAAATAATAAAGGTTTTTTTTTTAAATTCACAGCGTCTGAAAGTTTGAGATTTCACTTATTCAATATCACTAATAGTACTCTCTTTGATTGTTTTTACGCTCGGGGAGCTAATGATCTTACACTCGGGGAACTGTCACAGTTACGCTTGGAAAATAGGCTTCGCGAGTGGCTAAAACTTATCAATTCATGCAAAGATCGTCAGTGGCCTATGCGATTTATCGACACTCGACAGCAATAAGCTCCGTAAGTGGTGTGTGAATGATTGTCCCGTGCCCTGCTTTAAGTTTTCACCCTTCAGCGACAAGCTCAGAGATTACACCCCTCGCGGAGGGATGCGTGAACGATTCTCCTCGGCCGGATCAAGGGTCGCTACGTCCCAGAGGCCACAGGCCATGGTTAGACACCTCTCACGAAGCTTGTTGTTGTCGGGTGTTAATGCTTAAAGTAGGGTGCAAGACGATCGTTCACGCACCCTCGCGGAGCTTGTCGCTGTCGGGTGCGTAAACAATCATAGTCAGTGGCCTATGGAGTATATCGACACCCGACAACGATAAACTCCGTGAGGGGTGTATGAATGATCGCCCTGTGCCCTACTTTAAGCGTTAACATTAGGACAAGCTCCATGAGGGGTGTCTAATTATTGCCAGTGGCTTATGGTACGTATTGACACCCAATAGTGACTAGCTTCATGAGGGTTGTATGAACGATTGTTCTGTGCCCTATTTTAAAGCGTTAACATCCAACAACGACAAGCTCTGCGTGGAGTTTCTAATCGTTGTCGGTGGCCTATGACACATATTGACACCCGACAACGACAAGCTTCGCGAGGGATGTGTGAACGATCGTCATGCGCCCTACTTTAAGCGTTAACACCCGACAGTGACAAACTCCGCGAGGGGTGTCTTACTATTCTCCGTGGCCTATGGGACGTAGCAGGACCCGACAACGAGAAGCTTCACTAGGAGTGTGTAAACGATACTCCTGTGCCTTGACTGTGGCATTAACACCTGCCAACGCCAAGCTCTGCGAGGGGTTTATGGCATTTGTTTCTGCAAAACACACACGCACTTGCCAACAACTCATAAAAATTGAAATTACTCATGCATTCCAACAATCAACATGTAAAGAAGAAAAAGGTCCGGATAATGAAACCCCTAGCTTAAAAAATTTCCATACATTACGACAATTCATTTGCAGGTTACAAATAACAATCTTCTTTATAACGAAACAAAAGAGACAAAAAGGAACCAAAACATACAAAAGAGGACCGCTTTAATCTTGAGCATTTGAAGACTTCCCAGAATCTGCTTTCTTGGACCCGTTGGTGCCAGCAGACTCCCGGTACGCTGACTCTTCTCCGCTCTTCAAATCTAAGTGGAGCTTCCCAATTTCCTCCATATTTTGCCACTTAGGATCCACCAACTTATGCCTTACAAACCTCTCGATCGCGAGGGAAGGCCGACTGTAACCTGACGAGAAAGACCTTTGACATAATCCTCTCTAGTCACCATCAAAAACATTTTCTCTTTTAGCTTGCTATTTTCATTCATAAGAGCCGTTACCTCTTCCTCATGCTGTTGGGCATATATTTTCCTTCCATCAAGGGAAAGCTTCAATCTCCCTTTCACCATAGCGAGTTTTCGCTTCATCTTCGGAGCCCTTGAGGCAGACCGCCCAACGTCCTCCTCGGCTTTGTCTAGGAGAAGAGTATGGAAATGCAAAGCTTTCCAGGCAAGGGCATGATAACGATCGACCTCAAGTTCCTATTGAAAGCGAGACATAACATGTCAATCAAAATCAAGGGGTAGTCTCCTTTCAGAGGATTTGTAGGGAACCACTCGATCTCCCTGTCAATAAGAGTGTGGTGACCGTTCATCCAAACACCAGCTCCGTCCTCATGTGAGAACGCCCACTTAGGCGGAACACCCTCCCACCCCCCCTCTTGCAAGGGAGGAGGGAAGTCGACATCAGGGACATGAGCTTTTCCTTCCCTCCGAAGGGTGTCACTTTCCATCCGATCTGCGACCTCTTGTCCCTCATTGAAATCGGTCTCAACAGAGATAGGGTGGGAAGCGCGATTCGCCTCACCTCGCTCCCGCAGAGATATGAACGAGGCCTCCCCAATCTCTGTCAGAACTCCTCCAGTCAACGGGCGCACTAATGGGCCTTTGAACTCAGGAAGGCTGGGCGATCTGGAAGAGTCCCTTTCACTCACTTCCGAAGAACTTAGCAAATTATACAAAGATCACGAAAATGCATTTCACACACAAACAGATAAGAAGATGAGTAACACCAACCTTCATCATCCGCCTCAACCGACCTAATCGAGTTGAACCGACCCTGGCCTCTGCCGAGTAAAGTAGGACCGCCTCTCTCATGAGGCCTTTTCAAAGCCACCCTCTCTCCAGTAGTTCTCTCCCGAGCAACCTCCCTGTTGTCGGTCGCTCTCCACAAATCCTTGGTCATGGTATCGACACCATCCGGATGAATCATACGTTCGATCCCGTTGGTACTGAAACAAAGAGAGATGCTAGCCTTGAATTAGTGCCCTGTGGTTTCGAACGTTCCCTAACAAGCTCTTTACTTTCTTCACCTCACACTTAGTAGGAGAAGTGCGGATCCCCCATCCATCCTCACATGAGGTGACCAAGAACTTCTTCCAATCCTTCACCTTGTTCTCAAGCCCCAACAATTGAATCTTAGTACCAACGACGAACTAAATATATCCATCATGACCAATCTGGAAGGAGAAGAAATGATTGAAGAGTTCGATCGACCACGGGATTTTTTTCTCCGACAGAAGAGCGCATAAGTCATGATAGCAACGATCGAGTTGGGAAGGATCTGAGCACGGTTGATGCCATAACGATTGAAGATTGATCGCAACTCTCAACAATACGACAACCGAAGACCCATCTTAATATGATCTTTATAGAAGACAAGGTCAGGAGAGAAATCATCCGTAGCCCGTTCGTGGTTGTTGGACGTCACAGGAGAATCGTAGAATCCATAATACAATGATTCTGAATCTCCTCGACGTTCGCTGCGGATAGGACTGATAATGGGAATCAAACCAAACGATCTTGAGAGTATTTCCAAACCATGGATTATACGACACTAGATAGGAAAGAAGAAGACGAGGATAGTGAAACCCAGAGAAAGGAAAAAAACGATGATGCAACACGAGGAAAGAAAAAGAATGAGGAAACAAAAGAAACAGAAGCCCTCAACGATTGCATGACCATACACACACACACACATACACACATGCGAAAGAGAATGCCTGGGAAGTCGAAATGCTGCCAACACGATTACGCCACCCAAATAAAATAATCATTACCAGAAATAAAAAAAATATTTATTTTATTTTATTATTTATTTATTTATTTATATAAAAAAGATGGGGGACGTTGCACCAAACCCTCAGTTACAATTGAGTAGGGAAAAATTTGACTAAGCGATTGTTCTCGCCTTTGTCCAAGACAAACCCTCGATAGTGAAGTCGTTCATATATAAATTAGTCGCTTAGCCTGAAAAGGCCATTTTGGCTATCCTTAGGCTGAGGGGCGAGGACCTTTGTAACGACTGAAGATTCCGAACACAGACACGTAACTTACAATCGACAAGCACCTCTCTCCGTAAAGCCGCAAGTTTCTCGTGCAGTGCAACAACTTTCCTCTCCACCTGATCGACTCTCTCAAGAACCTCAGCGATTCTTCCATCACCATCTCCTCGAGGATACCCATAAAGCGAAGAAAACACTCCTCCATCTCAACAAGGCGACAAGGTATGAAGTCAAAGGACACACGGCGCCCTCTGGTGGCCTCCTCCTCCGTCGCAGCACCGGAAAAAAATCTGATTGCCATCACCTTGATCCTCGACATCACACTCAACGCCTAGCTTCGGTGCGCTCAGTTTCGTCGTATCCTCTCCCCCCAAGACAACCAGTCCTATATTCACCCCCTCTACTGCAACTTGGTCCACAATCGCCGAGTCATTCTCAGGACTAATGTCAGAATCCACAACCACGACTTCAGTTGCTAAAAAGAGAAATGCAAAAAGCTATTCAAGCTACATATCAAGAATCTGCCCCCATTCAGATGTGGTGTGAGAAAAAATGCCCTCATCGGCTTTCCCTTATCCTCCGCCTTCAGAAGAAAAACCGCTCCTAGTTGATTGAAGCCATGTCTCGGCCTCAGTCGTTGCCTCCTCAAGACCCCTTTGGGGAACCACGACCCCCGCAGCCTTCTACATTGACAGTCTCTCTCCTATAGCAGGAACAATCACCCCTGGTGAGTGCCTCGTAGGATGATTGTTAGGACGACCACTAGCTTTTCCCGCAACCCTCTCTTGGTGTTGAGTCCGCAAGGAAATAAGAAGAACCAGGTCAGTTCTCACGATCGCCGACTCCTGGCTTGGGCACATTACGTCCAACTTACGGGGTTACACCCTCATATCACTCATGGCTTTGAGGAGAACACTCTTATTGGAAGGTGTGCTCATTCGTCAGAAATCGCAAAAAACATGAAAAGAGAATGACATGAAACAAAGAAACCAGAAGAGACGAAGATGGTGCAAACTGCATTGCCTCAAAGCCTATTTATAATGGTTAAGGCACGGAAATCCATGAAGTCCAATATTGCACAATATTGTCATTTAATTATTTCATGTTAAAAAATTTTTTATCCTCGTGTATTGTAAAACTTTCGAGGAGCAAAAGAATCGGAGAACTAAATATATACATATAAAAATATCTTAGCACGGATCTCAAAGCAGATGAATGACTCAGGAAGTAGATGCGAACAATTGCACATAGCCTTCGACGATCGTTTTGGATGAATATTGGCAACAGAAGCACCTCATTCGAACAATCGTCAGAAGGCATCAGGAGAAGCTCATGCAGGGCGATAGTTAGCCTTCAGGACGATCAACGAGGCACTCCTTCGGATGAG
>JXCR01143089.1:0-19572 GCA_002079205.1 Phalaenopsis hybrid cultivar | reverse complement strand
GGATGAGGCTCGATCAAATAAACTAAGGAAAGTATGACGTTCGTCTGGTTTGCGAAACCTTTGTATTTGCCGACAAGTTCCCCTATTTAATATAAATAATTAAACAGGGTTTATATTAAGCTGGGTTTGGACATGCTTCCTACTATTTAATATAAAAGATTAAATAGGGTTTATATTAAGCTGGGTTCGGACATGCTTCATATAAGGGTACCCCTATAGTTAATTACATCTTAAATGACCAAAGTCACCTAAGAAGACTCTCGATAAAAATTCCCCTATAGTTAATTACATCTTAAATGACCAAAGTCACCTAAGAAGACTCTCGATAAAAATCTAGCCTATAGTTAATTACATCTTAAATGACCAAAGTCACTTAAGAAGACTCTCGATAAAAGTCAAGAAAGTAGTTAATTACATCTTAAATGACCAAAGTCACCTAAGAAGACTCTCGATAAAAATCATGAAATATTCTTAAATGACCAAAGCCACCTAAGAAGACTCTCGATAAAAATCAAGAAAAATTATCTTCAAAGAATTTCAAAGGGTAGGACTCTTCAACGCTTTTAAATGACCAAAGTCACCTAAGAAGACTCTCGATAAAAATCAGGAAATATTATCTTCAAAGAATAGCTGGGTTTGGACATGCTTCTTATAAGGGCAAGCCCCTATAGTTAATTACATCTTAAATGACTAAAGTCACTTAAGAAGACTCTCGATAAAAATCAAGAAAAATTATCTTCAAGGAATTTCAAAGAGTAGGACGGTTCGAGAAAAGCTTCCTATAAGGGCAAGCCCCTATAGTTAATTACATCTTAAATGACCAAATTCACTTAAGAAGACTCTCGATAAAAATCAAGAAAAATTATCTTCAAGGAATTTCAAAGGGTAAGATTCTTCAACGAAATTGGATGTAGAGGTGTGAAAGGGGATTTGTTCAAATCTGGAACATTTTATTGTAGAATCCAAAGGATGAAGAACGAGGGGATGTCATGGCTCCAGAGGAGAACCTCGGTGACTTCCCAAGCTATCCTAATGTTTGGCTTCAATTTTGAGGAGAAATATTTAGGTGTTTCATCCTGCCAATTTTATTAGTTAGGGCTGACATTCGTGTGAAATGATCACAGCTGGAAGATGTGAGGATTTAGGTCGTGACAAACGACAACCTCGAAATCCTAAGACGAGTTAGTGCTTATATTGTATAGCAGGGTTATGCAAAGGCCTAAAGATAAGATGAGGATTTACGTTGCATAAGTAAGAGACATCGAAGTCCTATGGCTTTGTTGTTTAAGTCTAAGGAAGGAGGATTGGTTTAGCTAGTGAAGATAGGTTTTGCTGTTGAAGATGGTCGTGCTGCCCACCATGCTAGCTCCAAGCTACTTGCAGCGACAAGTCTGAGTTATCTAGTGTGTTAAGTTATAATGTTATCAGGTGGCCTTATGGTTGAAGTTCTTTAAATTTTATAAAGGGAATATTAAAGTTAATTGGAGCGACACCGGTTAGGATCCTACGGTTTCCTCGTTCCTGCATCACTATTTTCTATTGGGCGGTTAGGATCCTACGGTTCCCTTATTCTAGCACCACTATTTTCTATTGGATTCACTTAGTCCAAATGAACTTACGAACTCAACTTAATGAGTTCCATAATTTCATTTAGACCGTGGGAAGCCTCATTAGCAACCGTAATCCCTCATTCCGGTTGGTTAGGATCCTACGGTTCCCTCATTCCGGCATCACTATTTTCTATTTGATTCACTTAGTCAGGTTAGGATCCTACGGTTCCCTCGTTCCGGCATCACTATTTTCTATTGGATTCGCTTAGTCCGACGGTTCCCTTGTTCCGGCATCACTATTTTTTATTGGATTCACTTAGTCCAAATGAACTTATGAAACCGTCGTCCCGGCACCACTATTTTCTATTGGAATCACTTAGTCCAAATGAATTTACTAAACTCTCGTCCCGGCATCACTATTTTCTATTGGAATCACTTAGTCCAAATGAATTTACTAAACTCATATTAATGAGTTCCATAATTTCATTTAAACCGTGGGAAGCCTCGTTAGCAACCGTAGGTTACCTTCATGAATTCCATAATTTCATTTAGACCGTGGGTCCAAATGAATTTACTAAACTCAACTTAATGAGTTTCATAATTTCATTTAGACCGTGAGACCTCGTTACTAAACTCAACTTAATGAGTTCCATAATTTCATTTAGACCGTGGGAAACTTCATTAGCAATGTAAGGTTACCTCCTTGAGTTCCATAATTTCATTTAAACCGTGGGAAGCCTCGTTAGCAACCGTAGGTTACCTCCTCTGAGTGATTCACGATCATCCAATAGAGACGTCTTAATTTAGTTGAAGTTGTAGTTTTATGTGATGTTTATGATTAAATTTTGAGTTATTTTATATTTTGAATGTTGTGGCGGTGAATTTTATCTTGTTTGATTTTAGTTTTAGTTTTGGGTTATGGTTGTGGTTAACATGCAAGTTTATGTAGGTAAACGGAAGCATGAAACATGTAAGGAAAAGGCAGAAGAAAGACGGTACTATAAACTGTAAAAGTGTACCTGACGAGTCTTCTCGTTCCATTACCTGAAACTTGAAATGCATGTTAAGGCAGTTTATGAAGAGCAGGAAAGGTAAAATTTTGGTAATTTTCCTTCCTTACGTCATATTTTGGTGAGATGAAGAGCAGAAAAGGTAAAATTTTGGTAATTTTCCTAACCCTATGTCATATCTTGGTGAGTCAAAAATGCATGTTAAGGCAGTTTATGAAGAGGAGGAAAGGTAAAATTTTGGTAATTTTCCTAAACCTATGTCATATCTTGGTGAGTCCTTAAAATGGATGATTTCATTGAGCGAAGAATATTAAGTTTAATAGGCCTCTGAGGTATCCAACGAGTTATGAGTGGGAAGCTGGTCCATGCTTCCCTCTCATAAGTTTAATAGGCCTCTGAGGTATCTAACAAGTTAGGAGGGGGAAGCAGGTCCATGCCTCCCTCTCACATGGTGAAAAGCCTCGAGTCCATTTAAACTTATTATGTTACTTAATGGTTCATCCTGTAAATATCCTTAATTAGTGAAAAGCCTCGAGTCCATTTAAACTTATTATGTTGCTTAATGATTCATCCTGAAAATACCCTTATTATTCTTGAGTCCATTTAAACACATTATGTTGCTTAATGGTTCATCCTGTGAATACCCTTATTACTCAGCGAACATTAGCGTCTTAATTATCCCTAAGAATAGGGTAATTATCATTTATCATTTAATTTGAAAATTATGTGGGTGAAGACCCTCGAAGAAGCAAGTTAAAAGAATAGGGTAATTATCACTTGTGATTCAATTTAAGAATTATGTGGGTGAAGACCCTTAAAAAGAATAGGGTAATTATCACTTATCATTTAATTTGAAAATTATGTGGGTGAAGACTCTTAAAGAGAAGGGTAATTATCACTTATCATTTAATTTGAAAATTATGTGGGTGAAGACCCTTAAAGAGGCAACTTAGTGTAATTTGAATACTTAGCCAAATTTTTAAACCTAATTGAGCTTAGTGGTGTTTCAAGGATATTTAATTTAATTATGTTTATTTCTCTAATCCTTATTTAGTCAATTTTGGTTTAGCTTAAGCCACCACTAAGCCCTTAAGATTTAGGTGAGTGTCTCAATTAGTTTTGAAAAGGTTAAGCTTTAAGTGGTCATGATTCGTGATTTGGATTCTATTTGAAAATCAAAATAGGAGTTTTAAATTGATTAGTTATTGGCTTCAAAAGTCATACCCCTAAGTCCAAGATCATTTAATTTTAATAAACTTCCAAATTTTAATAATTTAGAAATTTATTAATCTTGATTAAGAAAGTGAGATTGGGTTCTACCAATTAACCCCTTTGTGTTTCAAACATCAAGTAAATTGATTAAGATCAGAGGTTACCCATTCCCCTCCTTGACTTAAGCCTAAAGGTTGATTAAGGCAAGATTTCCAAAATTACACATTTGGCCCTAAGGCTCTAACACTTCATAATTTGTGAAATTCAATTCAAATTACTTTGATGTTTTTATCCTACCTCATTCATGGGTCAATTGAGACATTAGAGGAGAAATTGTGATTTTTCAAAATTTAATTTAATTTATATACTTATTTTAATGCAAAAATAGTATTTTTCAAAGAAAATTCCTAACTTGACCAAGGTAAATTATAATCCCTTGAAATTTTTACTGGAGGTAGTCCAAGATCAGAGAAGCCTTTGGACCAAATTTCACAATTGTTTGAATTATTTTATTAGAATTATTTAAGTTCTCGGTATTTAATAAAAATAAAATATTTTAAGTGGTGAAAATTAAGTTTTGTATTTTTGAAAAATCTGTCTAAGGTCAAAGAACTCAGAGGAGCAAATTTTATATTTTTTTGATTTTTTCTTGATTTATTGGAATTATTTTAGTGAAAAATTCATTTTTAGCCTTTAAAGATTATTTTTAAGCTTTGAAAATGAATATCTTTATTTAGAAAATCAAGAAAAATATTCTAATTATTCCTAAGTGATTAGGAAGCAATTTAGAACCTTTCCATGAGTTTTATTATTTTTATGAATTTTTAATTATTTAAATACTTAGAATAGGCTAAAAATCAAATTTTTATCTTAAATAACATTTTATTTTTAGAAGATACCCCTGATCACAGAGAACTCAAAAAACTAAATTTCATAATTTTTTGAATTATATTTTGTTTTTTAAAAATCATTTAAATGTTAAGAGTGGTATTTATCTTTAAAAATCAATTTATGTTATCAAATGAACTCAAATTATTTTGAAACTTTTATGATGAGTTCTCTAGAACATAAATCACAGTAGAGATCAAAAATCAAGTCATTTAAATGTTTGTATTTTTCAAAATTAATTACCTTAGTGATTTAGTATTTGAAAAATTTAAGGATGTTTTAAATGACTTGTCCCATGAAATTATTTTCAAAGGTTTCTCTGGTCATGGTGGACCTTCCAAAATGTTCTTGGGACTTAATAACCAATATGCTAATTTCCATGATTATTTTAAGGAAATGATGTGAAATAACTTGAAAAATATGGGTCTCTGTATAGGGACCTTCTTTGACTTTGGAAAAATCATAGAATACTTCCCCTGATAGAAGCTACAGCATGTCAAAATTTCAAGCCAAGGTGATGTGTCAATATGCATGGAGAATCAAATGATTTCAAATAGTGTTTAATTAATTAAAAATATTTTATGCATCAAATGGACTTGAAATTTATTTCACATTATTCTCCTCTATTCACTGAGCAAGAAGATATTTTTATTTTATTTTTGTGATTTTTCTACACAAAGTTATGTATTTTTGAAGTTTTGGGGGATTAAATAAATAAGAAAATACCCATATTTTTCTATTTAAACCACGCGCGCCACCTCAACCAAAGACGACTCCAAAAGCATGTGCGGCGCGCTATGGTTGGATGCCGCCATCCATGTAGCTTGCTGACTCGGCCCGCTATTCATGTCCTGAAGTGCTGTCCGATGCGATCTCCTCCATCCATTTAATACACGCTCGATCGGACGGCTCCCCGTCATCGTCCCCGATAGGATGATCCCGTGCCCGTCCATACTAAAACCTTAAGATCTCGGTCTAGACTCAACAAAATCACTTTGGGTTTGATCCTATGGACTCCTCTAAGCGAGATGAACACTTTTTACGGTTAAGATGCCATGAAATCAAGCTTAATTAAATGGAGAATCAAAATAAGCTCGAGAGAAGGAGAAGTTTTATACCTTTGCTTTGAGAAGGGAGACTTCAATCAGAGGTGTTCGGCACGTTGGTCCAAGGAGACTAGGGATTGAGTCCCTGGCCTTGGTGTAAGGTCTAGGTATGAATTCGACCAAGCTCAATTTCAGGTGTTAGTCTAGAGCTATGGTAGAGGCTCTGTGGAAGGGGGATTTGATGGGGCTTTGGCTTCTTTCACTCTTGTGAAGGTGTGGGCACAAACAATTAAAGTTTGGTGGAGTGTGGAGGTGTATTGGGTTCTGTTCTGGTTTCCGACAAGGTTTCAAGCTCAAAATTGAGCTCCGACAACAGGAATGGGTGAGGGAAAATGGTTGGAATGCACTGAGGGAATCTTAGGGAAGCTCTGTAAGAAGTTTGGGGAGGCCTCTCTAAGGAAATTTCAACACACCTCCCATGGCCGTGGGAGGTGAGTTCTTATAAAAATGGCCATGAGGTGGCTTTCAGGGCATAAGTTTGGGTGCATTGTGGTGCTTAGGTGGAGGGCAGAGGAGCTCCATAGTTTGATTTGGATGAGCTACCCTCTAGGTTTGATTTGGGTGAGGTGCCATGGGGGTGGCTCTTGGTTTTGGGCTTTTCCGGCCACTAGGCCGGCCGGCCGGCCAGGGGGAGGTGGCTAGGAGCTCAGGGAACCCAGAGGAATCAATCATAGCAATTTAATGCAAATGTGTTTGGATTTGGCAAAGATATCTTAAGCATGTCCATTTTTGGAAATAAGATCCCTTAATTTGGGGGAACTTTGGTCCATGGCTTGATTTAGGTGATTTCATGGTATTTGGACTGGTCACTAAGTCCAAACTAATGGTTGTGGTGGAGTTACTTTGGTGGCTTTAAGGTGGTTAGGTCACATTTAGTGTATGGTCCGAGTGGGTGCAAATGACCAAAACTTGGGTTTAGGATAGGTTAGCCATGTCAATCGGCCCAAAAAATTATTGATTTTGGTGTAGATGATCATAAGGAACAACTTTGGTGAAGGATGGAAGTGTTTTTGAGTTCAATTGAAGGGTCAATTTGAATGAATTTTAACCTTAAACAATTTGGTCATGTTGGGCTAGGCTTGAGTCTAGCTTGGGTTAGCCTTGGGAAAAGTCAAAATTTATTGTTGTAAATGGTCAATAAGGACTTCATGAAGAGTTTTTAACATGAATTGGATGCCAATTTGGAGGTTAAGGCAATCAACTGGGTGAAATTTAGGGACTTAGCCAATTTGGGGCTAAATTTGGGAATTTTGGATTTATGCCAAACTCAAATGGATTTGAGGCTTCACCAATGCCAGTTGATGGTTGATTTTGATGTATGGGAATGCAAATCAAATGGATTTGAGACTTCAACAATGCCAATTGATGGTTGATTTTGATGTATAGGAATGTCATCAAATGGATTTGAGGCTTCACCAAGGTCAATTGATGGTTGATTTTGATGTATAGAAATGTTATAAAGATTTTATCAATTTTAATGAGGCCAATTGACTAGGCTATGGGTTCAATTTGGTGAGATTAAGTCATATGGTCAAAATTGGTGTTTTGACCCAAATCAAAATTGGGCAAAAATCATGGACCAATTGAGCTTGAATTTGGTTTATTTTGGTCATATCAGAAGTTAATTTGAGTTTAGGATTGTAATTGGGGTCAATTGAGATCAAATTGATGGACATTTGAGTTGGATTTGGGGAAAGGGCAATTTGGGGATGTTGGTTAATGATGGTCAATTTGGCCAAATTGGATCATGTGGTTGTTAAAAGAAATAAAATTAGAAATATTTGGGATTTTTTGGGCTTTTCTGGGAATTTTTGGAACTTTTGGAATATAGAGCTATGGAGGGGTATTTTGGTAATTTGGGGGGTGTTTTAGGGGTAAAAGGCCAAGATGGGTATTTTGGTAGAGTTAAGGTACCAATCGTCACCAATAAGCCATGGACGAAAGGAAACCCCATTTTGGGTCCTCTACATAATGGTCTTAGCCAAACCATAGCCCAAGGGCTAGTAGGTTTAGGGGACCATCTACATGAGTATCCCAAAAGATCAAGGGATCTAGGCTAGAAATTTGAGCTCAAGGTTGTGAGTGATTGTGAGTGTAGATAAATGTAGTGAGTGTAGATGAGTCTAGATAAATGTAGTGAGTGTAAATGAGTGTAGATGAGTGTAGTGCGTGCTTTAGCTCCAGACCAACACCCAGAGTCAACCTTAAGGTCCAGCAATCATAAAGGTGACTCATCCCCAGACCAACACCCAAGATCAACCCTAAGGTCCAACAATCCTAAGGGAGACTCATCTTGAGTGGCCCCCACAATGGACGTCACCTACCTACGTGTTTAGGTTGAGAGCAATATGTGGAACTTCAAGCTGAGTGGAGAAGGGTTTGGAATTTCTAGTGGTGATCCATGTCTAGTTTTCTTAGAATAGTCAATAGGAAAAGTCCTATGGCTAGATCCTAGGCTACTAAAGAGGAAAAACTAAACCTCTACCAAAAAGGAGTTCAACACCTCAATATCCAAATATACCAACATCTGTAGACCCATTAAGTTGAGTGACGCTCCTAGATCCTTCAAAACTTTGTACAATACAGATCTGTCAATATTAACGGAGATGTAGAGCGGTTGGTTGTGGTTGGTGGTGTCGAGCAACAAATCTTCATCTATGAAGGTTATCCCAGGGTGTTTCTTTAATGAACAAACTTCATCTGAGGATGTGCTGGCCAACTGGGCTAAGCAAATCTCTGGGTAAAGCAAGGTTGTAACTAGAGACTCTCTTATCTCCTTTGATAGGATCAGAGCGTCGTAGATGCTTAGTTTGGCTGGCAACCTCCTAAGATGAGCTAGCAAGTTATAATCCACTTTATACAATACTTTAATCCTTACTTGGTTATGTGTCTCTTCCATAAGCGAAGGTGGGTAGCTCTTCTCGAGTGACTATTTTTTTTCCTTTATCCATTTGAGCTGTTCTTTGGGGTAATACCTTCCCACTTCTTAGGTCTATTTTCGTGATCTCTTCTTCTTCTTTTTACAATATTTCTAACCAAACTTTTTGTGTCTCTTCTTCATAGAAAAAATCCAAGTTGATAGTGAGTGGTGTACTGTGGTACTCAAGAACTGATTCCTCGCTCCTGGTGCTATCGTAATTGGTGTTGTCGACTTCTTCTTCATTCACATGAACAAGTTCATCAAACTTAAGTATGATTTGAGGATAAGTTTGAGAGTCAAGATTGGAGTTAGATTGACCAAAGTCAATTACGTTATCATTAAAAATACTTAGAATGTAGCAAATATCATAATCATTATATTCATAAGACCCCAGTGTGGCGAAAAGATAATCATACATAGTCAGGGGTTGAGCATTTTCTTCCTCGAATCCGAGACATCCAATCTAACAGAGGCAGTCCCTATCCTACCCTCCACTCTATTAGTCTTTGCGATGATGTTCTTCTCCTTCTCTAGTTGTGGCGATTTCTCTGGTGAAATCTCTAGCTTAGGTTGGGCAGGCTATAGAATCTGGATGGCTGCCTGCGCTGAAATGATCTGAATCTGATCCAGTATCTTCTTGGATGACTTGCTCCAAACTGTGCTCCATCCATCTTTCTCTGAATATGGATCTATCGGAGTGATTGGCTTAGTCAAAATCATATTTATAGAACCTTTTTCAAGTTCATTTAAATATTTTTTCGGGATGGTTATATTTCCTTCTTTAAAATTCTTCTCGAGCCAATCCTTGAAAATGAAAAAGCCCTCTATTTTGTTTCTCAACATCCTGTGATAGGGGTAGAAATTGGGATGATCCTTCTTGTCAACCTCTTCTGGTTTCTTTGGCTCTAACAATCTAAACTCAAGCTTTTTCATTAAATTTATGAACATCTTTGCTACTATCTCATCTTTGAATGAATACACTCTTTTCTTTCGTTCTAAAAGAGTCAGCCCCTGTCTACTGACAGCGACTTTATATATGCTTAAAAATACAAGAATTTGATACTACTGCTAGAAGATTTAATTCCCGGGCAACGACGCCAAAAACTTGACAGCGGTTATAGATTCGATAAAGATGTAAAATATTCAATAATTACAAAGTCACACTTATCAACGCAAGTATACGTATCGCTCAAGTAATACAGGGCTCTAATGAAGTCCTGGATATCAATCCCATAAGGAGTAATATTAGAGGCTACGGACTAAGATTTTAGAAAATCAGTACTTAATCATAACAATATAGTTCAAATTGCTTATCTATCATTAATATAAAATTGAAATAAATACGTATATTTAATAACTCTTAAATAACTAATTCTACTAATAAAGTTTCTAATGTGAAGTTCAATATATAAGAAAGCATCCCTCTCCTTGTCAAGAAATTAAAGTGAATGGATAAAGTGAATTAGTTCAAATTGGATTGTGGCAAATAGGAGCATACCTATTCCTTAGCCTTTGGTCAAGGCATAAAGAACATTGACTAATCCTATGCTTGTTTACTAAATTTGTGGCTAGACTGGGAGGATACCAGCTCTCACTTTGGAGCTCCCACGTTCCCCTCGCCTGAGGGCTAACATCTACACTTCAACACCCAAACGATAGGACCAAATTGAGGATTTTAGTCTGTCACTCTAAAATCTCCAATTCTACGCCTAATAATTTTATTTTCCTATTTATTTTCACCCAACTTTCAAGGACTTTGACCTCCCTGAATCTTGGATGTAATCTTCACTTTAGTTGTAAAACTCAACATATTTTAACAAATCAATTGGCAAGATTGAAAGTAAATTAAGATCGAAGTGAAAAGATCATCACAACTTCTTTAACATTCTTAAGACTCAACCAATTCAAATCACCATTTTATAAAATCTCAAGGCAAGGAGAAAGACAGAGAAAACTACTCAAAACTCATGGGGAAGATATGACAAAACTCGAAATTTATATATAAAAGCAAAGTCATACAAACTACAATAATTAAATAACACTTATCTTTAATTCCTCCCCAAGCATACTCCTCGAAGTTCCTTTGAATCTCTTCCTTTCTTTAAAGTACACAAAATTCTTCTTTGAAGCGGCAAGGAGGAATAAATCTCTCACTTTCCCTCCACTCTTACAATCTCTAGAAGAATTCCTCACAATCTAACCCTAAATTAAACTCTCTACACTCTAGACACCCTCTCTAATTTTTGGCCAAAAGTTTCTCTTAAAGTTATTTAGAGTTTTCCAAGAGTTGCCTATGCATTACCTAAAAAATTGTCCACATTCAATGCACCTGTTGAGATAACCGCCGATCTCGCTGTCGGCGGCCTCGACGGGGCCGTCGGTGGCCTTATGGAATATTTGATTCTAAACTCTCAGGAAAAACCCGTCGTCGGTGTTGTTGGGCTCGCCTTCGGTGCCCTAGTTCAAATCTTCATATTTTGGTCATTTTCACTCCAGATTTGCTCTCTTTTGCATCTTTTTGCTCAAATGACCATAATTCAACATAATTACAAAAAAAATGTCAAAAATACCTTTCTTTAAAGTGTAATATCATCAAAATCAGTGTAAAATAGGTATGAAAATTTTAATGTATTTTCCTTTGGTCAAAATCCCCCAAACTTAACTATTACTTGTCCTCAAGTAAATTTAGTACTACATAAAAGTAATGATCTATTGTAGTAAAGTTTTAATTCAGAAATACTATAAGTTTGATTTAAGTAAATACCATAGTGAAATTTTCAGAAAAAATTCAAGTAATTAAATTAAGTCTATAGGTACAAGATTATCTAGTCAACAAGTTTAAGAGTTCTAGTTTTCTATTCATTTCAAGAATGACTATATGTTGTAATATCAAGTCACTTAGAATATTCAAATGATAGAAACTTCATGAGAACATTACTAGTAAAAGATGTTAATCCATAATATAAGTTCAGGAATGTATTTAAGTTTTCCCTTTAGGTAGGTCCAAGTGAAGCCAATTTTTTATTAGGCATCTCCTTAAGCTTCTCCTCACTTTTATACTTTTTTTTTCTTTTTTTTCACATTTGGAATCCTATTATTTTTTTCTTTTCTTTTCAGGGATTATTGTCAATCTTTTCTTTTTCTTTTTCAAGTGAGGATTATTATATTTGGATAGCCTTTAATGATTTTGAACATCACATTTCTTTCCCTAAATTTGAAACTTAAAGCATTCCTTTACCTTATAAGAGTTTCATAGCTTTTACATTATTGAACCCCAATCTTTTCTTCTCAAAAGAATTTTCAAGATTCATAACACTTNTAAATTTGAAACTCAAAGCATTCATTTACCTTATAAGTATTTCATAGCTTTTACATCATTGAGCGCCAATCTTTTCTTCTCAAATGAAGTTCANATTCATAACACTTCAAAATATAGTTTCTTTTACTTTAAATTGTTAACTATAGTTTTATTCTTTTATACTAAATATCTTAATCTACAAAATTAATTTCCCTTACAAAAAATATTCTTTTAAATCTAGCATTACACTTTAAAATATCTACAAAATATAGTTCTTTTCACTACATGAAATCATATAAATAATTTTTGAAAATATTGAAATAGAGGACATCTAATAGTCAATCTTTTTCTTCCCTCTCCCAAACTTAACAAAAATATTTCTTTAAATCTACCATAGTATTTAAATAGTTACAAAAATATAGTTACCTGAATTAAATTTACTACATAAAATCATATTAATAATTTTTTAAAATATTTAAATTGAGAACATCTAATAGTTAATATTTTTTCCCTCCACCAAACTTAAATTTTTTAATATGGAATGGTACAGGTGGAAAGAAGAATTCTAAATATAAATCATACCTCAGTACTTTAGGCATTGTCATCATTCTGAAATTTTTTCAGTCCTTCTCAAAATCTTTACTTCAACTGGTCTATAATATTTTGAGCTTTCTATACATATAAATCATTAGAGAATTTTGCTGGGTAATGAAATTTTGAAATAAGTACAAAACTAAATATTATACAAACACAGTATTTCACTAACACATCCACAATACTAATTTTGAAATAAGTACAAAACTAAACATTATACAAACACAATATTTTGCTAACACATCCACAACACTAAACAAAAAATAGTTACAAAGATATTAAAATGCAAATAAAAATCACATCACATTACAATTTTACAAAGTATTAATCAACATCTATTATAACTACACATGCTAATTTCAACTACCACACTAAACAATTATAACAATAATTAAAAATTATACAATTGCAACATAAAAATATAGAATTAAAATGAAAGTACAAATAACACAAACATATCTCTATTACACAAATTACAAAAAATAAAAGTACATCAATTACTATCATATATCAAAATCTCAGGCTATATCTTCGTCTCCCTGGTCAGCAGGTGGATTGGGCTAATGCTGAGTATAACGGGGGCAATTCAGGAAAAGTAACATCAGGCTCACCTTTGTAGTGTCGGGCCTGAGCTTCGTAGTAAGCTATCTCAAAATCAGAATGCCCAGGCTCACCTCTGTAGTGTCGGGCCTGAGTTTCGTAGTAAGCTATCTCAAAGTCGGAATGTTTCTGTAGGTACTCACTATCATAATCATGTCTACATTCTAATCCCATAATTCTTTCATTTATTAACTCTATACACTTTTGCTGCAAGGTCAACTCATTCATTAAATCATTCAAGTTAGGGGAACTATAAGAAGGAAGGTCATAACTAGTAGAGGGGATATCTCTACTAGTAGAAGCTTCTTGACTCCTACTCCTAGATCTCCATTTTTCTTGGGATTCATATGTCTTCAAATTAATAATGGGTTTCATAGGGTAAACCCATTCTTCATCATCTCTAGCTTCAACTCCAAAAAGTTGGCAAAATGCATAAATGAGGCAATGATGTCCCAGTCATCCACTTATTTCACTCTTTACGATGGTCAATATATTCTTAAAAATAATTCTCTCGACATTTATAGTTCGATTTTTCTGAATACAGCAAATTCTTCGATATGGGAATTCTTTGGTAGATCACCCATTGATTGAACATGAACAAATAGGTTATAGAAGGGTCTGTATGAGAATTCTTCGATAGAGTCCTCTTCTATCAATCCCATCTTTCTTATCAATCATATCAAACTATCTTTGATATGTCCAGAGTGATCAAATTGTTCTTTCATCCTCCAATCTAGATGATAAAAAAAATCAGAGATATTGTTAATTGCACTCATAACATTTTGTATCTCTTTCTCCAATTTCTTGATTCTGTGCAGGATCACTAGTGTCTTGTCCAGAACTAAACGCTGAAGAAGAAGTGAATTCTGAGACGATTGATCCACAATAATAGTCATATCATTCTCATCTTCATTGGCTAAGAACCTCTCGGTTGGGTCCAAAAGCTTCCAAGGTAGAAGTACATTTTCCGAATTCTCATAAGATACTTGGAAATAACTGCAGAGTAAGAAAATTATTGAAGGATGTCCAAGCCCATAAGTTGATCCATGAATGATCAGGCCCAAAACAGACTTCACAATTATTGATCCAATATCAATCGACAGTCCCATTTGGATACAATAATTCAGAATAGCAGTTTTCTTAGTAACTTTACTGATCTTCAATGTCGGTAATAGTTTTGCAGAAATGAAGAAGTGCCTGTGTTTAGAAATGGCGTTTCGAAGTGTCGCAGAAAAACTAACATACCCTTTTTCTCTCATTTCCTAGTCTTCAGTTTTTTCCATCAAATATTGGTAGATCTCATCAAGTTTCTTATCGGGACGAAGTTGGAATAATGGAAGGTAGGAACATTCTCGATCATATATAACTCATTAATCCATGCAGGAGTAAAATTTATCCATCTACCTCGCACATAGACGACTCCCTGGTTGATTTCATGCAAATTAGCATAAAACTCCTTCACCACAGGAACAACTATGATGGTTGTAGTGTAGCACAACACTTACCATCTTTGTCGCACAATCATCTCTTCAATTACCATTGAAGGATTGTTCAATCCTTGATTAACGAATCCTCTTTCTTTGATTAATCTCCTCTTTGTCAGCACTTTGTTGAAGATTCGTTGCGCCTCAGAACTAATGAACTTTCTCCGGTTGAACACTCGCAATCTATGGTTTTCAGGGAAATTAGACGCCATATGGATGAATTTGGTGGAGTTTCAATTCGTTTTTGGGGAAATACAAACTTAGGAACCTAATTTAGAAGTTTATAGGGAGTAAATCTTGTTTAAAACTGCAAAAAACTGACATTTCAAACTCCAGAAACCGTCATCTCGCCATTCTCGCCATCAACGAGCCTTTAGAATTAATTGCCTAGACTCTCGGCAAAACCCCGCTAACAGTGGTGTCGATGGCGCCGTCAGCGCCCAAGGCAAAAATTTCACAGTTTCACTTTGGTCCGCATGCGTTCCAATGTTTTCCATGGTTTAAATTTTTATGTTGATTTAAGGGTAAACATGAGTAGTAGAGTTCAATACTACCACAAACTAACGATAGTTTCGATTCAAGGATAAATATGAGTAGTAGAGTTCAATACTACCACAAACTAATGATAATTTCAAATTTAAGGGTAAATAAGAGTAGTAGAGCTTAATACTACTATAAACTAACAATAAATTTAAATAATAACTACTATAATTGCAATAAAAATAAAGATAATTATGGGTTGCCTCCCATAAAGCGCTTGGTTTAACATCATCAGCCCGACCTATTCAGCTATTATTCAGGTTGACTGATCATTAATACCTCTTCAAAATTTGGTCTTTTACCACCAAAATATGGCTTTAATCTGTGTCAATTTACTTTAAATCTATTCTCAGTGTTTTGATCTTCAATTTCAATAGCTTTGTAAGTATAAACTTGAGTCACAGTAAAGGGTCCTAACTAACGAGACTTCAATTTCCCAAGGAATAACTTCAGCCTTGTATTGTAAAGCAAAACTTCTTGACCTGGTTCAAAGTTCTTCTGGTTAATCTTATGATCATGCTATAACTTTAATTTCTCCTTATAAACTCTGTCGTTATCATAAGATTCATTTCTTTATTCTTCTAATTCATTCAATTGTAACAATCGCTTCTCAAATTATAATTGAATTCTTTAATCGCCAATATGCTTTATGTTATAATTCTACTGGTAAGTGACAAGTCTTTTCAAAAATCAACAGTAAGGAGTCATTCCAATAGGAGTTTTATAAGCAGTTCTGTAAGCCCATAATGCGGTATCCATTCTAGTGGATTCCAATAAGAGTTTTATAAGCAGTCCTGTAAGCCCATAATGTGGTATCCAGTCTAGTGGACCAATCTATTCTACTAGGGTTTATAGTTATAAGCAGTCCTGTAAGCCCATAATGCGGTATCCAATCTAGTGGACCAATCTATTCTACTAAGGATAAGCAGTCCTGTAAGCCCATAATGCGGTATCCAGTCTAGTGGACCAATCTACTCTACTAGAGTAAGCTCTTGTAAGCCCATAATGCGGTATCCAGTCTAGTGGACCAATCCACTCTACTAGGGTTTACAGTCTTCTCAAGTATTTATTTAATCTCTCTATTAGAAACTTCAGCTAACCCACTGATTTGAGGGTGATAGGAACATTAAAATTTTCTGTCAATCTGTGAATGTATTTATTCTTAAAATGGGATCCTCCGCCATTGATAATCATGCATTCCGTATCTAGTGAAAATATTTTTCATTAAAAATCTTGAAACACTTTTAGCGTTACAGCAAGGTAAAGGAAAAATATTAAATTTTTTGTCAATCTCTGAATGTATCTATTCCTAAAATGGGATCCTCTGTTAGTGATAATCATTCTAAGCATTTCCATATCTAATGTTTTTCATTAAAAATCTTGAAACACTTTTAGCATCACAACAAGGTAAAGCTTGTGCTTCAATTCACTTTGAAACTTGGTCTACTACAATTAAAATGTATAAGTTCCCAGAAGAAGGAATAAATGGTCCCATGAAATATAATCCCCATACATCAAAGATCTCAACTTCTAACATGAAATTTAGGGGAATTTCATTTCTTCTAGATATATTGCCTACTCGATGGCATCGATCACAAGTTTTAATGTATCTGTAAACATCTATAAAGAGAGTAGGCCAATAGAATCTAGCTTGTAAAATTTTATAAGCAATTTTTTCAATCCCAAAATGTCCTTCAAATTCAGAATCATGACATTTCCGAATGATTAGTTCAATTTCTTCATAAGGTGCACATGTTCTCATAATAAGATCCTTACATTGTTTATATAAATTAAGTTCATCCCAAAAATATGCTTTCGCATCATGAATGAATTTTTTTTACTGTTGCAATATCAGCATAGGTGGCAAAATATCACTTACAATATAATTAACAATATCAGCATACCTTGGTATTTTCCACTCATTAATATTATAAAGTTGTTCATCAGGAAAACTGTTTGTAATTTCATTGTAAGTGTCAGATAGTTCATGATTTTTTAATCTCGACAAGTAATCAGCAATTTGATTATCAATTCTCTTTCTATCAATAACCACAAAATCAATTTCTTGCATCAAAAGTATTCATCTAATTAACCTTAGTTTGACATCCTTCTTTTGGATCATATATTTAATAGCAGAGCGATCAGTGTGCAGAACACATTTAGTCTCAATTAAATAAGATCTAAATTTGTCTAAAACACACACAATGACCAGTAACTCTTTTTCAGTAACAATACAGTTAATTAGAGCATCATTAAGAGTTTTACTAGCTTAGTATATAACTTTAAAAATCTTTTCATACCTTTGTCCAAGAACAGCTCCAATAGCATAATCACTAGCATCGCACATCAGTTCGAATGGTTTCTCCCAGTTAAATGAAACTATAATAAAGGCTGTAATTAATTTTTCTTTTAATAACTCAAAGGCATTCAAACAGTGTTCATTAAATTCAAATTTCTTGTCCTTCTCTAAAAGTTAGCATAGAGGTTTAGTAATTTTTGAAAATTTTTTAATAAAATGCCTGTAAAAACCAACATGTCCAAGAAAACTTCTAACCTCTCTTACATCAGTAGGAGGTGTTAATTTTGATATAAATTGAATTTTGTAGGGTCTGCTTCCATACCATTTTCCGAAATTTTATGCCCTAACACAGCTCCTCTTGCAACCATAAATTGACATTTCTCCTAATTCAGAACCAAATTAGTTCTTTCGCGAACTCCAAAACTTTTTCAAGATAATTTAAGCATGCGTCAAATGATGTTCCAAATACAGAGAATTCATCCATAAATACTTCCAATCCATCATCAATTAAGTTACTAAATATAGACATCATACACCTCCGGAATGTTGCAGGTTATTAACTTACTAAATATGGACATCATACATCTTTGGAATGTTGCAGGTGCATTACATAATTAAGGCATTCTTCGAAAAGCAAAAGTTCCAAAAGGACTAGTAAATGTTGTCTTTTCTTGATCCACAGGAGCAATATGAATTTGATGGTAACAGGTATATCCATCTAAAAAACAAAAATATTTGTGTCCAACAAGTTTATCTATTATTTGGTCTAAAAATGGTAAAGAGAAGTGAACTTTCCTAGTGGCAGTGTTTAATTTTCTATAATCAATGCAAATACGCCACTGAGTAACTTATCTGATATGTATTAATTCATTATTCTCTTTTGTTTCAACAGTCACTCCTCCTTTCTTAGAAACACAATGAATTGGGCTTACCCAAGCTCTGTCTAAAATATGATATATAATTCAAGTGTCCAACTATTTCAAAATTTCCTTCTTGACTACTTCTTTCATCATTGAGTTTAATCTCCTTTGTAGATCAACTCTTGGTTTATATTGTTCATCTAGTATAATTCTGTGCGTACAGATCGAAGGACTGATTCCCTTAATATCAGCTAAGGTCCAACCAAAAACTTTCTTATATCTTTTTAATGTATCCAAAAGTCTTTGCTCTTGCAAATCATTTAATTATAAAGATATAATAACATGTAGTGTAGATGAGTTTCCCAAAAACCCATACTTCAAGTGGTAAGGCAATATTTTCAACTCAAGTTTAGGTAGTTTTATAATTGACAGAACTAGATTCTTATCAGCATTTCTTGTAATATCCAACATCTCAAATCTTTCCTAAACTTAATCTAATTATTCATTTTCTATTTTGTCTAAAATAACTTCATCTTTATCTTCAAATTGTTCTTTCTCTTCAAAATGTTCTTTAAAATGTTCGTTCAATAAATGTTCACTAATTTCCATATGAAAGNGAGCAAGAAGATATTTTTATTTTATTTTTGTGATTTTTCTACACAAAGTTATGTATTTTTGAAGTTTTGGGGGATTAAATAAATAAGAAAATACCCATATTTTTCTATTTAAACCACGCGCGCCACCTCAACCAAAGACGACTCCAAAAGCATGTGCGGCGCGCTATGGTTGGATGCCGCCATCCATGTAGCTTGCTGACTCGGCCCGCTATTCATGTCCTGAAGTGCTGTCCGATGCGATCTCCTCCATCCATTTAATACACGCTCGATCGGACGGCTCCCCGTCATCGTCCCCGATAGGATGATCCCGTGCCCGTCCATACTAAAACCTTAAGATCTCGGTCTAGACTCAACAAAATCACTTTGGGTTTGATCCTATGGACTCCTCTAAGCGAGATGAACACTTTTTACGGTTAAGATGCCATGAAATCAAGCTTAATTAAATGGAGAATCAAAATAAGCTCGAGAGAAGGAGAAGTTTTATACCTTTGCTTTGAGAAGGGAGACTTCAATCAGAGGTGTTCGGCACGTTGGTCCAAGGAGACTAGGGATTGAGTCCCTGGCCTTGGTGTAAGGTCTAGGTATGAATTCGAC
>JXCR01143088.1:96541-119920 GCA_002079205.1 Phalaenopsis hybrid cultivar | reverse complement strand
CTGAATCTCTTCCTTTCTTTATAGCACACAAAATTCCTCTTTGAAGTAGCAAGGAGGAAGAAATCTCTCACTTTCCCTCCACTCTTACAATCTCTCGACAAATTCCTCACGATATTGGAACATTTCTAATCTCTAGGAACTCTCTCTACCACTTCCTTTACTCCCTGGATTCTTTCCCTCCTTCTTCAGGCTCTCCAACTTTCGGCCAAAATAGTCTCTTAAAGTTGTGGATGAGCTTTCCCAAGAGTTGCCTAAGCATCCCTTCAAAATTTGGTCTTATCCAAAGCTTGAGTAGGCATAATCGTCGCCCGTCCGCAGTGCTCTGAAGAATTTTGGCCTGTAGCCTCGGGAAAAACTCTCCGTCGGCGTCGTCGAGGGCATCGTCGGTGGGGTCGAGGACGCCGTCGGCGGCCTAGTCAAATTTCTACATTTTGGTTATATTTCGCTCCAAATTTGCTCCTTTTTGCATCTTTTTGCTCCAATGACCCTAATTCATCATTCCTAATACCTTTCTTTAAAGTGCAATATCATTAAAAAGNTTAGTGGATCGTTCAGTTACTTATCCTAAGGGAATTATAGAAGATGTGTTAGTAAAAGTTAATAAATTTATCATTCCTGTGGATTTTATTGTTTTAAATATGAAGGAAGATAAAAAAATACCTATAATTTTAGGGAGACCTTTTTTAGCTACTGGAAAAATTATGATAGATGTTTAAAAGAGAAAATTAAATATGAGAGTTAACGATCAAGAAGTGACTTTTAACATTGCGAAATCTATGAAATACCCTGCTGTTGAAAGGGATAATGAATGTTTTCGCATGGAAATTAGTGAACATCTATTGAACGAGCATTTTAAAGAATATTTTGAAGACAGAAAAAATTTTGAAGATAAAGATGAAGTTATTTTGGACGAAATAAAAAAATGAAGAATTAGATTATGTTCAGGAAAATTTGAAGAGAATGATGAAGTTATTTTGGACGAATTAGAAAATGAAGAATTAGATTATATTCAGGAAAGATTTGAGATGTTGGATATTACAAAAATGCTGATAAGAATCTATTTCCATCAATTATAAAACCACCTGAACTTGAGTTGAAAGTATTACCTAGCCACTTGAAGTATGTATATGTTCAGGAAAGATTTGAGATGCTAGATATTACAGGAAATGCTGATAAGAATCTAGTTTCATCAATTATTTGAGTTGAAAATATTGCCTAACCACTTGAAGTATGTGTTTCTAGGAAACTCATCTACATTATCTATTATTATATCTTCAAAGTTAAATGATTGGCAAGAGCAAAGACATTTGGATACATTAAAAAGATATAGGAAAACTTTTGGTTGGACCTTAGCTGATATTAAAGGAATCAGTCATTCGATCTGTATGCACATAATTATACTGGATGAACAATACAAACTAAGAGTTGATCCACAAAGGAGATTAAACCCAATGATGAAAGAAGTAATCAAGAAGAAAGTTTTGAAATGGTTGGATACTAGAATTATATATTATATTTCAGACAGTGCTTGGGTAAGTCCAATTCATTGTGTTCCTAAGAAAGGAGGGCTAACTGCTAAAGCACAAGAGAATAATAAACTAATACATATCAGACAAGTTACTGGGTGGCTTATTTGCATTAATTAGAGAAAATTAAACAGTGTCACTGGGAAAGATCACTTATATTTACCATTTTTAGACCAAATAGTGGATAGACTTGTTGGACACAAATATTTTTGTTTTTAAGATGGATAAACAAGCTAGCATCAAACTCCTATTGATCCTGAGGATAAAAAAAGACAACATTTACTAGTCCATTTGGAACTTTTGCTTTTCGAAGAATGTCTTTCAGATTATGTAATGCACCTGCAACATTCCAGAGATGTATGATGTCTATATTTAGTAAGTTAATTGATGATGGAATAAAAGTGTTTATGGATGATTTGTCTATATTTGACATCATTTGACGCATGCTTAAATTATCTTGAAAAAGTTTTGGAGTTATGTGAAAGAACTAATATAGTTCTAAATTGGGAGAAATGTCACTTTATGGTTGTAGGAGGAATTGTGTTAGGGCATAAAATTTTGAAAAATGGTATGGAAGTAGACCCTGCAAAAATTCAAGTTGTATCTAAATTAACACCTCCTACTAATGTAAGAGAGGTTAGAAGTTTTCTTGAACATGTTAGTTTTTACAGGCGTTATATTAAAGATTTTTCAAAAATTACCAAACTTCTATGTCAACTTTTAGAAAAGGACAAAAAATTTGAGTTTATAGAAGACTATTTAAATGTCTTTGAGTTATTAAAAAAAACTAATCACATCCCTTATAATAGTTTCATCTAAATGGGAGAAACCATTTGAACTGATGTGTGATGCTAGTGATTATGCTATTGAAGCTGTTCTTGGACAAAGGTATGATAAGATTTTTAAAGTTATATACTACGCTAGTAAAACTCTTAACGATGCTCAAATTAACTGCACTACTACTAAAAAAGAGTTACTAGTTATTGTGTATGCTTTTAACAAATTTAGATCTTATTTAATTGATGAAAAAGAGTTACTGGCCATTGTATATGCTTTAGATATATATAGATCTTATTTAATTGGATACTGAAAAAGAGTTACTGGCCATTGTGTATGCTTTGGACAAATTTAGATCTTATTTAATTAGATATGATTGTGTATGCTTTAGAAAAATTTAGATCTTATTTAATTAGGACTAAATGTGTTGTGCACACTGGTGCTTTAGACAAATTTAGATCTTATTTAATTGGAGCTAAATGTGTTGTGCACACTGATCACGTTATTAAATATCTAATGCAAAAGAAGGATGCCAAACCAAGGTTAATTAGATGGATACTTTTGATGAATTTAGATCGTATTTAATTGGAGCTAAATGTATTGTGCATACTGATCACTCTGCTATTAAATATCTTTAGATCTTATTTAATTGGAGCTAAATGTGTTGTGCATAATGATCACTCTGTTATTAAATATTTGATGCGGCTAAATGTGTTGTGCATACTGATCACTCTGCTATTAAATATCTGATGCAAAAGAAGGATAAGCTAAATTTGTTGTGCATACTGATCACTCTGCTATTAAATATCTGATGCAAAAGAAGGATGTTGTTGTGCCCACTGATCACTCTGCTATTAAATATCTAATGCAAAAGAAGGATGTCAAACCAATGTGTGCATAATGATCACTCTGCTATTAAATATCTGATGCAAAAGAAGGATGCTAAACCAAGGTTGGCATACTGATCAATCTGCTATTAAATATCTAATGCAAAAGAAGGATGCTAAACCAAGGTTGATATACTTTTGATGCAAGAATTTGATTTTGTGGTTATTGATAGAAAGGGAACTGATAATCAAATTATTGGTCATTTGTTGAGATTAGAATATCATGAATTATCTGACACCGATAATGAAATTACGGACAGTTTTCCTGATGAACAACTCTATAATAATAATAATGAGTGGAAAATATCATGGTATACTGATATTGTAAGTATATTGTAAGTGATATTTTGCCACCTATGCTGACATTCCAACAACAAAGAAATTTCATTCATGATGTGAAAGCATATTTTTGGGATGATATTTATATAAACAATGTAAGGATCTTATTATGAGAAGATGTATACCTTATGAAGAAACTGAACTAATTATTTAGAAATTTCATAACTCTGAATTTGGAGGACATTTTGGAACTGAAGAAACTGAACTGATTATTCAAAAATGTCATGATTTTGAATTTGGAGGACATTTTGGGAACTGAAGAAACTGAGCCAATCATTCAGAAATGTCATAATTCTGAATTTGGAGGACAACGATTGTGAGCTAATCTTTTAGAAATGTCATGATTCTGAATTTGGAGGACATTTTGGGATTGATAAAACTGTTATTTTACAAGCTGGATTTTATTGGCCTACTATCTTTAGAGATGTTTATAGATACATAAAAACTCAAATGTCATGATTCTGAAATTGGAGAATATTTTGGGATTGATAAAACTGTTTATAAAATTTTGCAAGCTGGATTTTATTGGCCTACTATCTTTAGAGATGTTTATAGATACATAAAAACTTGTGAACGAGCTGGATTCTATTGGCCTACTCTCTTTAGAGATGTTTATAGATACATAAAAACTTGTGATCTATGCCAACGAGTAGAAAATATATCTATAAGAAATGAAATGCCTATGAATTTCATGTTAGAAGTTGAGATCTTTGATGTTTGGGGATTGGATTTTATGAGACAATTTATTCCTTCATCTAGGAACTTATACATATTAGTTGCGGTAGACTACATTTTAAAGTGGATTGAAGCACAAGCTTTACCTCATTGTGGCACTAAAAGCGTTTCAAGATTTTTAATGAAAAACATTTTCATTAGATACAGAATACTGAGAGTGATTATCACTGACGGAGGATCCCATTTTAAGAATAAATACATTTAGAGATTAGTAGAAAAGTTTAATGTTATTCATAGAATCTCTACTTCTTATCACCCTCAAATCAGTGTGTTAGCTGAAGTTTCTAATAGAGAGATTAAACAAATACTGAAGAAGACTGTAAACCCTACTAGAGTAGATTGGTCTACTAGAATGTATACTGCGTTATGGGCTTACATGACTGCTTATAAAACTTTNAAATAATTCAGGTGGAAAGAAAAACTATAAATATAAATCATACCTCAATATTGTAGGCATTTTCATTATTCTGAAATTTTTGCAGGCATTCTCATATTTTTACTTCACCTGGTTTGTAATATTAGGGGAAGCTTCTACACTATAAATCATTAGAGGAATTTCTGGGTAATGAAATTTTGAAATAAGTATAAAACTAAAATATAAAACAAGCACAACATTTTTTAACACAACCACAATACTAAACAATTAAAATTAAAATGCGGAATAAAAATCACATTGCAATCCACAATTCTACTCAATATCTATTAAACTACACATGCACATTATTAACTATAACACTATATAACAAAAATTAAAAATCATCCAAGTACAACGAAATAATAAAAATGAAAGTCTAAATACATAAACATCCATTTCTATTACAAAAAGATTACAAAAATAAAGTACAAATATAAGTACATAAATTTCATTCAATATCAAAATCCCAAGCTATATCTTCATCTCCTTGATCAGCAGGTGGATTGGGTTGATGCTGAGTATATCGGGGGTACTCAAGAAACATAACATCAGACTCACCCCTGTAGTGTCGGGCCTGAGCTTCATAATAGGCTACCTCAAAATTTGAATGCCTCTACAGGTACTCACCATCATAGTTGTGTCGACGCTCTAAACCTCTAATCCTTTCATTAATCAAGTCTATGATTTTACGCTACAAGGTCAACTCATTCATCAAATCAGAGAGGGTAAGGGAACTAGAAGGTGGAAGGTCATAACTTGTAGAGGGGACATCTCTACTAGTAGAAGGTTTATCACTTTTAGAGGAAGGAAGATCATAACTAGTAGAGGGGATATCTCTACTAGTAGAAGGTTCTTGACTTATACTCCCAAGGCGGAAGGTCATAACTTGTAGAGGGGACATCTCTACTAGTAGAAGGCTCTTGACTCCTACTTCAAGTTCTCCATTTCTCATGGGATTCATAAGTCTTCAAATTAGCTTTACTAATGGGTTTCATAGGATAAACCCATTACATAAGTCTTTTACTAATGGGTTTCATAGGATAAACCCATTCTTCATCTCCACTTTCCACTCCATAAAGTTTGTAAATTGTATAAATAAGTCCAGGATGTCCTAGACCTCCACTTGTCTTACTCCTCGCCGTACTCAATATATTCTTACAAATTATTCTCCCCACATTTATAGTTCTACTATTCTGAATACGGAAATTCAGAATAACTCTATCTCTAGTTACCTCACTATGGTGATAGGTCGGTAATAGAGTAAAGGAAATGAAATAGTGCCACGCTTTAGAGGTGGCATTCAGCATGGAAGAAGAAAAATTTACCCGTCTCGCTGCTTTATCTTCCATGTTCCTTTCCCATCAGTGAGAAAGTTGATCACATCATTAAGGGGGCCTTCCATTGTACTAAAGGATTCAAAATGACAGTTATAAGAGTCTGGAACTTCGTAAAAAGTGTTGATGCGGGCGGCAGTAAACACAATAGGGAATCCCTGTACTTGAACAATTCCGTCATCAGAATAAATCACATTGGCATAGAACTCCTTCACAACATTTGCATCAGCTTTATTGGTGGTGTGACAAAAGTTTTCCCACCTCCCCTCGGCAATAACTCGTTCGATTTCTCCTCCCGAATTTTCAAACACTCGATCTTGTATGCAGTTCTTTCCTTTAAATATGGAAGTGTTTTGTTTGAGCCATCGCATTGACGAAGCGAGACTCATCGAACTCAACTCTTCTCTTTTGATGAGGAGCCATTTCAATCTAATCAAATTATAGAAAAATTCCAAAAATTACTTCAAATATGCAAATCATGGCTTCCAATCGTAATTCTAAAAGTTCAACACTAAGATCCATGAATTTCTTCCCAAATTTTCTTCACATTCTCAAATTCTTTGGATCTCCTCAATGAGGAAGAAATCTATGGTGAAAATCAAATTATTTTAGTTTGGAGTGATGCTCTTACCTAAAGATGATGAAATCTGGTGTCAAAAATTCTTGAAATCGCCTCCCAATCCAAGATCTTTCAAGCCCTAGGTCAAACATGACAATTTTAGGAGGAAGGGGGTGATGAATAGTGGTTGTTGACTGGTCAAAATTGCGGTTAAAGGTGTTTTTTTGTGAGCTCGTCATCGGCAGGGTCAATGGGGCCGTCGGCGCGCTCTATTGGAATTTTGAACCTGATTCTCAAGAAAAATCCGTCGTCAACGGCGTCAAGGGCGCCGTCGGCGGGCTCTATTGATCAACCTCAATACGTTAAACTTTCACAACACAAAACATCACATTTATATATAAATTCCAAGGGGTAAAATATACGTTACATAATACACCTAAGTTTGGTATTTTCTCAACCTCAATACATTAATTCAGCGTCGCAATCCAAGCCACGACACTCAAAACACTGAAAATAAAACATCCTATGCATAGTCTCAACATACATAGATCTAAAAGCATAATTCTAAAGCAAAGTAAATACAAAGTTCAAATCAAAATACATAGATATAGAAATAGACAGTAATATAAATCTACTAATCTTCAGACTCAGTATTCGATTCTCCTCTGAGATCAACCATTGATTGCACATGAATGAAGTGGTTGTAGAAGGGTTGGAATGAAAATTCTTCAGTGGAATCCTCTTCTATTAACTTCATCCTCCTCATTAGTCGTATTAAGCTATCTTCTAAATGTCCAGAGTGCTCGAAATGTTCCTTCATCCTCCAGTCTAGATGATCGAAGAAATCGGAGATATTATTAATCGCATTCATGACATTTTGTACCTCCTTTTCCAATTTCTTGATTCGGTGCAGGATCACCACAGACTTATCAGGGACTAAGGGTTGAACTGACAGTGAATTCTGAGATGCTTGATCTACTATAATTGTCATGTCATTTTCATCTTCAAAAACTGAGAATCTTTCAGTTGGATCCAAAGACTTCCAAGGTAGCAGTACATTTTCCCAATTTTCATAGGACACTTGGAACTGACTGCAGGTTGAGAAAATTGTGGAGGGGTGTCCAAGCCCATAAGTTGATCCATGAACGATCAGGCCCAAAATTGACTTCACAATTATAGATTGTGGAGGGGTGTCCAAGCCCATAAGTTGATCCATGAATGATCAGGCCCAAAACCGACTTCATAATTATAGATCCAATGTTGATCGACAGTCCCATTTGGATGCAGTAATTCAAAATGACACTTTCTTTAGAAACTTTACCGATCTTCACTGTCGGTAACAGTTTTGCTGAAATGAAAAAGTGCCAATGTTTCGAAATGGGATTCAGGAGTGTTGTATAAAAACTAACATACATGTTTTCTCTTGTTTCCCAGTCGTCAGTTTCGACCATTAAATATTGGTAAATCTCATTCATCTGGTTTCTCATTGGGATGAAATAAAAATAGTGGCAGACAAAAATATTCTCTATTATATATAATTTGTTTATCCATGCAGGAGTGAAAGTGATGCATCTTCCTCGCACATAAATAACTCCTTGGTTGATTCCATGCAAATTTGCATAAAATTCTTTCACAACTGGAACCACCACGGTGGTAGTAGTGTAGCACAGCACTTCCTATCTTTATCGCACTATCGTTTTATCAATATTTGTCATGGGATTATTCAATCCATGATTTACGAATCCTCGTTCTTTGATTAATCTTTTCTTCGTCAACAATTTGTTGAAGATTCGTTGCGCTTCCGCACTAATAAACTTTCACCGATTGAAAACTCACATTCTAGGATTATCAAGGGAATTGGACGCCATAAGAATAAAATTAATGGTGTTTCACTTTGTTTTTGGGGGAAAATATGAACTAGGAATCAAATTTGGGAGTTTAAAAGGGTAACTCCCGCCCAAAAACCGCCAAAAACCATCATTCAAACCCAAGTAACCGTCATTTCGCCGGTCTCGCCGTCGACGGGGTCGATGGTGCCATCGACGAGCCTATGTGTCATTTTTGTCTGGTCTCTCAGGAAAAACCCGCCGTCGGCGGCGTCGAGGGCACCATTGGCGCCCAAGGCAAAATTTTCACAGTTTCGCTCTGGTCCGAATGCGTTCCAATTTTTCTTCATGGATCCAATTTTTAAGATGTTTCAAAAGTAAATAATAATAGTAGAGCTTAATACTACCACAAACTAACAATAATTTCAAATAAAAACTATTATAATCGAGATAAAAGTAAAGATAAACATGGGTTGCCTCCCATAACGCGCTTGGTTTAATGTCATCAGTCTGACCTATTTAGGTTTTATTTAGGTTGAATGATCATTAAAACCTCTTTAAAATTTGATCTTTTACCCTCATAATATGGTTTTAATCTGTGTCATTTAACTTTAAATCTATTTCCCATTTGGTCTTTTACCCTCATAATATGGTTTTAATCTGTGTCCATTTAATTTAAATCTATTTCCTTCCGATCTTCAACTCACAGCTCCGTAAGTATAAACTTAAGTCACAGTAAAGGGTCCTAACCAACGAGACTTCAATTTTCTAGGAAATAACTTTAGCTTAATGTTGTAAACCAAAACCTCTTATCCTGTTTTAAAGTTCTTTTGGTTAATCTTCCGATCATGCCATAACTTCATCTTTTCCTTATAAATTCTGTCGTTATCATAATAGAATCTTTCGATCATGCCATAACTTTAGCTTTTCCTTATAAATTCTATCATTATCATAAGATTGATCATGCCATAACTTTAGTTTCTCCTTATAAATTCTATCGTTATCATAAGATTCATTTCCTCTTCCAATTCATTTAATTGTAACAATCTCTTCTTACCAGCATCTTTCAAATTATAATTGAAATCTTTAATCCATAACTTTAGTTTCACCTTATAAATTCTGTCGTTATCATAAGATTCATTTCTTAATTCTTCTAACTCATACGTTAACAATCTCTTCTTACCAGCATCTTTCAAATTATAATTGAATTCTTTAATTGCCCAATATGTTCTTACCAGCATCTTTCAAATTATAATTGAATTCCTTAATCGCCCAATATGCTTTATGCTCCTATTTATTCTATCGTTATCATAAGATTGATTTCTTAATTCTTCCAATTCATTCATTTGTAACAATCTTTTCTTTTATCGTTATCATAAGATTCATTTCTTAATTCTTCTAATTCATTCATTTGTAATAATCTCCTCTCTATCATAAGACTCATTTCTTAATTCTTCCAATTCATTTAATTGTAACAATCTCTTCTTAAGTTGTTATAATAAGACTCATTTCTTAATTCTTCCAATTCATTTAAGATTCATTTCTTAATTCTTCCAATTCATTTAGTTGTAACAATCTCTTCTTACAAGCATCTTTATATTATAATTAAATTCTTTAATCGCCCAATATGCTTTATGCTCCAATTCTACTGGTAAGTGACAAGTCTTTCCAAAAATTAGTCTGTAAGGAGTCAATCCAATAACCAATTCTACTGGTAAGTGACAAGTTTTTCCAAAAATCAATCTGTAAGGAGTCATTCCAATAAGAGTTTTATAAGCAGTCCTGTAAGCCCATAATTCGATATCCAGACTAGTGCACCAGTCCACTCTACTGGGTTTACAGTCTTTTCAAGTATTTGTTTAATTTATCTATTAGAAACTTCAGCTAACCCACTAATTTGAGGATGATAAGCAGTAGAGATTCTATGAAAAATTTTAAATTTCTGTCAATCTCTGAATGTATTTATTCCTAAAATGGGATTTCTATGAATAATATTAAATTTTTCTGCAAATCTCTGAATATATTTATTCCTAAAATGGGATCCTCCGTCAGTGATAATCATTCTAGGCATTCTGTATCTAGTGAAAATATTTTTCATTAAAAATCTTATCAGTGATAATCATTCTAGGCATTCTGTATCTAGTGAAAATATTTTTCATCAAAAATCTTGAGACATCATTCTAGGCATTCCGTATCTAGTGAAAATATTTTTCATTAAAAACCTTGAAACACTTTTAGTGTCACAACGAGGGCATTCCGTATCTAGTGAAAATATTTTTCATTAAAAATCTTGAAACACTTTTAGCGTTACAGCAAGGTAAAGCATTCCGTATCTAATGTTCATTAAAAATCTTGAAACACTTTTAGCGTCACAACGAGGTAAAGCTTGTGCTTCAATCCATTTAGAAACATAGTCTACTGCAATTAATATATATAAGCTCCCAAATGAAGGAATAAATGGTCCCATAAAATCTAATCCTCAAACGTCAAAGATCTCAACTTCTAACATGAAATTGAGAGGCATTTCATTTCTTTTAGATATATTGCCTACTCGTTGACATCAATCACAAGTTCTTATGTATCTATAAACATCTCTAAAGATAGTAGGCTAATAAAATCTAGCTAGTAAAATTTTATAAGCAGTTTTATAAATCTNTTACCTTTCTTTAAAGTGCAATATCATCAAAAACAGTATAAAATAGGTATAAAAATCTCAACATATTTTCTTCTGATCAGTCAACTCATTCATTAAATCAGTCAGGGTAGGGAACTATAAGGTGGAAGGTCATAACTAGTAGAGGGGATATCTCGACTAGTAGAAGATTCTTGACTCCTATTCTCAGTTATCCTTTTTTCATTGTATTCATAGGTCTTTAAATTAACTTTACCAATGGGCTTCATAGGGTGAACCCATTCTTCATTACCAAGAGATGATCAAATTCGGTGTCTAAATGCTTTGAAATTACCCCCAAATCCAAGATCTTCAAGTCATAGATCAAAACCTTCAATTTCAAGTGGAAGGGGATGATTAATAGTGGCGGTTAATTGGTCAAAATCACGGTTAAAGTTGTTTTTTTTAGGATCTCACCGTCAACGGGGTCTTCAAAGCTGTCAGTAAGCTCTATTGAATTAATATCCTAAGTCTCGAGAAAAGTCTGTCGTCGACAGCATTAAGGGCGCCGTCAGTGAGCTCTATTGAATTGGTTCAATTTCTAGATTTTTGCAATTTTGATCAATTTCAAGCCCCAACGACATCCGTTCAATCTTTATAGACATAAATTTTAAGTGATTAAATGATGTACTAACATAAATAGACATTCACAACACAAAATATCATAACTATATATAAATTCCAAGGGTTACAAAATACGTTACATGACACACCTAAGTTTGGTATTTTCTCAAGCTTAATACATCAATTCAGCGTCGCAATCCAAGCCACAACACTCAAAACATTGAAAACAAACATCCTATGCTCAATCTCAACTATACAGAGATCTAAAAGCAAAATTCTAAAGCAAAGCAAACAGAAAGTTCAAATCAAATTACACAAAAAGACATACAGATAGCAAGGTAAATCTACTATTCTTCAGATTCAGTGCTAGATTCTCATGTGAGAGCGCCCATTGATTGAACATGAACGTAGAGGTTATAGGAGGGTCGGTATGGAAATTTTTCAGTAGAGTCCTCTTCTGTAATTCTCATCTTTCTCATCAATTGTATCAATTATCTTCAATATGCCCAGAGTGAGCAAATTGTTCTTTCATCCTCCAATCTAAATGTTCGAAGAAATCAGAGATGTTATTAATTGCATTCATAACATTTTGTACCTCTTTCTCCAATTTCTTGATTCTATGCAGGATCACTAATGTTTTGTCTGGAACGAAAGGTTGAATAGGCAGTGAATTCTGAGACAATTGATCCACAATAATAGTCATATCATTTTCATCATCATTGGCTGGGAATCTCTTAGTTGGGTCCAAAGGCTTCCAAGGTAGAAGTACATTTTCCCAATTTTCATAAGATACTTGGAACTGACTGGAAAGTAAGAAAATTGTTGAAGGATGTCCAAGCCCATAAGTTGATCCATGAACAATCAGGCCCAAAACGGACTTCGCAATTATAGATCCAATATCGATCGAAAGTCTCATTTGGATGCAGTAATTTAGAATAGTACTTTCCTTAGTAACTTTGCTGATCTTCATCGTCGGTAATTTTTTTGCAAAAATGAAAAAGTGTCAGTGTTTAGAAACAGAGTTTAGAAGTGTCGTAGAACAACTAACATACCCGTTTTCTCTCATTTCCCAGTCTTCAGTTTCGTCCGTTAAATATTGGTAGATCTCATTCATCAGGTTTCTTGTCAGGACGAAGTTTGAATAATGGCATACATGAACATTCTCGATCATATATAACTCATTGATTCATGTAGAAGTAAAGGTTATCCATCTACCTTGCACATAGATGACTCCCTGGTTGTTTCTAAGCAAATTAGCATAAAATTCCTTCACCACAGGAACAACTACGGCGGCTGTAGTGTAGCACAACACTTCCCATAATTGTCGCACAATCATCTCTTCAATTGTCGTCGATGAATTGTTCAATCCTCGATTCACAAATCCTCTTTCCTTGATTAATATCTTCTTTATCAGTACCTTGTTGAAGATTCGCTGCGCCTCAGCACTAATGATTTTTCTCTAGTTGAACACTCGCAATCTATGGTTTTCAAGGGAATTGGACGCCATATGGATGAATTTGGTGGAGTTTCACTTCCTTTTTGGGGAAATAGAAACTTAGGAATCAAATTTTGAAGTTTAAAAGGAGTAACTCCCACCTAAAATCGCTAAAAATTGTCCATTCAAACTCCAGAAAGCGTCACTCTGCCGGTCTCGCTGTCGGCGACATCAATGGCGCCGTCGGCGACATCATTGGCACCGTCGGCGAGCCCTTAGAATTTAATTACCTGGACGCTCAGGAAAAACCCACTGTCGGTGGCATCGAGGGCATTGACGGCGCCCAAGGCAAATATTCTATAGTTTTTCTCTAGTTTGAATGTGTTCTTTTTTTCTATGGATCCAATTTTTATGATGATTCAAGGGTAAATATGGGTAGTAGAGTTCAATACTACCACAAACTAACAATAATTTCAAATAAAACTACTATAATCGCAATAAAAAAAAGATAACTATGGGTTGCCTCCCATAAAGCGCTTGGTTTAACGTCGTCAGCCCGACCAATTCAGGTATTATTCAGGTTGACTGATCATTAAAACCTCTTTAAAATTTGGTCTTTTACCCTGAAAATGTTGTTTTAAGCTATGTTCATTTACTTTAAATTTATTCCCAGTATTTTGATCTTCAATTTCAACAGCTCCGTAAGTATAAACTTGAGTCACAATAAAGGTTCTAACCAACGAGACTTCAATTTCCCAGAGAATAATTTCAGCATTGTATTGTGAAGCAAAACTTCTTGTCCTGGTTTAAACTTCTTCTGGTTAATCTTTCAATCATGCCATAACTTTATTTTCTCATTATAAATTTTGTCGTTATCATATAATCTTTCGATCATGCCATAACTTTAGCTTTTCCTTATAAATTCTATCATTATCATAAGATTGATCATGCCATAACTTTAGTTTCTCCTTATAAATTCTATCGTTATCATAAGATTCATTTCCTCTTCCAATTCATTTAATTGTAACAATCTCTTCTTACCAGCATCTTTCAAATTATAATTGAAATCTTTAATCCTTCCAATTCATTCAATTGTAACAATCTCTTCTCACCAGCATCTTTCAAATTATAATTGAATCTTTTAATCGCCCAATATGCTTTATGCTCCAACTCTACTGGTAAGTGATAAGTCTTTCCAAAAATCAGCTTGTAAAAAGTCATTCCAATAGGAGTTTTATAAGCAGTTATGTAAGTCCATAATGCAGTATCCAGTCTAGTGGACCAATCTACTCTACTAGGGTTTATAGTCTTTANCGACCTATTCAGGTGTTATTCAGGTTGACTGATCATTAAAACCTCTTCAAAATTTGTTCTTTTACCCTCAAACTACGGTTTTAATCTGTGTCTGTAAATCTATTTCCAGTCTTTTGATCATCAATCTCAACAGCTCCGTAAGTATAAACTTGAGTCACAGTAAAGGGTCCTAACCCACGAGATTTCAAATTCCTAGGAAATAACTTTAACCTAGTATTATAAAGCAAAACTTCTTACCTGGTTTAAAGTTCTTCTGGTTAATCTTCCGATCATGCCATAACTTTAGTTTCTCCTTATAGTCTTGTCCTGGTTTAAATTTCTTCTGGTTAATCTTCCGATCATGCCATAACTTTAATTTTTCCTTATAAATTCTACATTATCATAAGATTCATTTCTTAATTCTTCCAATTCATTTAATTGTAACAATCTCTTCTTAAGTTGTTATAATAAGACTCATTTCTTAATTCTTCCAATTCATTTAAGATTCATTTCTTAATTCTTCCAATTCATTTAGTTGTAACAATCTCTTCTTACAAGCATCTTTATATTATAAATAAATTCTTTGAATTCATTCGCCCAATATGCTTTATGCTCCAATTCTACTGGTAAGTGACAAGTCTTTCCAAAAATCAGTCCATAAGGAGTCATTCCAATAGGAGTTTTATAATAAGCAATCCTGTAAGCCCATAATGTTGTATCCACTCTAGTTGACCAATCTACTCTACTAGGGTTTTCAGTCTTCTCAAGTATTTGTTTAATCTCTCTATCAGAAACTTCAGCTAACCCACTGGTTTGTGGATGACAGGCAGTAGAGATTCTTTGAATAATATCNTCTTTCCAAAAATCAGTCTGTAAGGAGTCATTCCAATAGGAGTTTTATAAGCAGTCCTGTAAGCACATAATGCGGTATTCAGTCTAGTGGACCAATCTATTCTACTAGGGTTTACAGTCTTTTCAAGTATTTGTTTAATCTCTCTATTAGAAACTTCAGCTTACCCACTGGTTTGAGGATGATAGGCAGTAGAGATTCGATGAATAATATTAAATTTTTCTGTAAATTTCTGAATATATTTATTTCTAAAATGGGATCCTCCGTCAGTGATAATCATTCAAGGCATTCCGTATATAATGTTTTTCATTAAAAATCTTGAAACACTTTTAGCGTCACAACGAGGTAAAACTTGTGCTTCAATTCACTTAGAAACATAGTCTACTGCAATTAATATATATAAGTTTTCAAATGAAGGAATAAATGGTTCCATAGAAACGTAAAATCTTGAAACACTTTTAGCATCACAACGAGGTAAAGCTTGTGCTTCAATCCACTTTGAAATGTAGTTTACCGCAATTAATATATATAAGTTCTCAANCTAAATATAGTAGGCCAATAAAATCCAACTTATAAAATTTTATAAGCAGTTTTATCGCTCCCAAAATGTCCTACAAATTCAGAATCATGACATTTTTGAATAATGATTTCTGTTTCTTCATAAGGTACACATCTCCTCATAATTAGATCCTTACATTGTTTATAGNTATGTATCTATAAACATCTCTAAAGATAGTAGGCCAATAAAATCTAGCTTGTAAAATTTTATAAGTAGTTTTGTCAATCCCAAAATGTCCTCTAAATTCAGAGTCATGACATTTCTAAATGATTAGCTCGGTTAATTCATAAGGAACACATCTCCTCATAATAAGATCCTTATATTGTTTATATAAATAAGGCTCATCCCAAAAATATGTTTTCGCACCATGAATGAATTTTCTTTGTTGTTGCAGTGTCAACATGGGTGGCAAAATATCACTTACAATATAGTTAACAATATCAGCATACCATGGTATTTTCCACACACTAACATTATAAAGTTTTTCATCAGGAAAACTGTCTGTAATTTCATTGTCAACATCAGATAATTCATGGTTTTCTAATTTTGACAAATGATAAGCAATTTGATTATCAGTTCTCTTTCTATCAATAACTACAAGATCAAATTCTTGCATCAGTAATATCCATCTAATCAACCTTGGTTTGGCATCTTTCTCTTGCATCAGATATTTAATAGCTGAGTGATCAGTGTGCACAACACATTTAGCTCTAATTTAATAAGATCAAAATTTATCTAAAGCATATACGATAACTTGTAGCTCTTTTTCAGTAACAATATAGTTAATTTGAGCATCATTAAGAGTTTTACAAATGGCTAGTAACTCTTTTTTAGTAACAGTATAATTAATTTGTGCATCATTAAGAGTTTTACTAGAAGTATATAACTTTAAAAATCTTTTCATACCTTTGTCCAAAGACAGCTCCAATAGCATAATCAATAGCATCTTTCTTTTTCAGTAACAGTATAGTTAATTTGTGCATCATTAAGAATTTTACTAGCGTAGTATATGACTTTAAAAATCTTTTCATACCTTTGTCCAAGGACAGCTCTAATAGCATAATCACTAGCATCACACAATTCAAATTGTTTCTCCCAGATAGGTGAAACTATAATAGAGGTCGTGATTAATTTTTCTTTTAATAACTCAAAGGAATTTAAACAACTTTCAGTAAACTCAAATTTCTTGTCCTTTTCTAAAAGTTGGCATAGAGATTTAATAACTTTTGAGAAATATTTAATAAAATCACAGTTCCTTTTCTAAAAGTTGGCATAGAGGTTTGGTAATTTTTGAAATATCTTTAATAAAACGCCTGTAAAATCCACATGTCCAAGAAAACTCCTAACGTCTCTTACATTAGTAGGAGGTGTTAGTTTAGATATAACTTGAATTTTTGCAGGGTCTGTCGAAGAAAACTTCTAACTTCTCTTACATTAGTAGGAGGTGTTAGTTTAGATATAACTTGAATCCAAGAAAACTCCTAACTTCTCTTACATTAGTAGGAGGTGTTAGTTTAGATATAACTTGAATCTAGAGGTTTGGTAATTTTTGAAAAATCTTTAATATAACGCCTGTAAAAACCAACATGTCCATAAAACTCCTAACCTCTCTTACATTAGTAGGAGGTGTTAGTTTAGATATAACTTGAATTTTTGGAAGGTCTGTCTAACCCCTCTTACATTAGTAGGAGGTGTTAATTTAGATATAACTTGAATTTTTGCAGGGTCTACCTAACCTCTCTTACATTAGCAGGAGGTGTTAGTTTAGATATAACTTGAATTTTTGCAGGGTTTTAGTAATTTTTGAAAAATCTTTAATAAAACGCCTGTAAAAACCAACATGTCCAAAAAAACTCATTCTCTTACACTAGTAGGAGGTGTTAGTTTAGATATAACTTGGATTTTTGCAGGGTCCGTTTCCATAGCATTTTCCAAAATTTTATGCTCTAACACAATTCCTCCTGCAACCATAAATTGACATTTCTCCCAATTTAGAACTAAATTAGTTCTTTCGCATAACTCTAAAACTTTTTCAAGATAAATTAAGCATGCGTCAAATGATGTTCCAAATATAGAGAAATCATTCATAAATACTTCCAGCCCAATGTCAATTAACTTACTAAATATGGACATATCTCTGGAATGTTGCAGGTGCATTACATAGTCCAAAAGACATTCTTTGAAAAGCAAAAGTTCCAAAAGAACTAGTAAATGTTGTCTTTTCTTGATCCTCAGGAGCAATATATTCCAAAAGGACTAGTAAATGTTGTCTTTTCTTGATCCTTAGGAGCAATAGGAATTTGATCGTAACCAAAAGGACTAGTAAATATTGTCTTTTCTTGATCCTCAGGAGCAATAGGAATTTGATGGTAATCAAAAGGACTAGTAAATGTTGTCTTTTCTTGATCCTCAGGAGCAATAGGAATTTGATGGTAACTAAAGGACTAGTAAATGTTGTCTTTTCTTGATCCTCAGGAGCAATAGGAATTTGATGGTAACCGTTATATCCCTCTAAAAAGCAAATATATTTGTGCCCAACAAGTATATCTACTATTTGATATAGAAATGGTAGGGGAAAATGATATTTCCTGGTGGCAGTGTTTAATTTTCTGTAATCAATGCAGATGTGCCACCCATTGACTTGTTGATAGGTATCAACTCATTATTTTCTTTTGTTTCAACAGTCACTCCTCCTTTCTTTGGTACACAATGCTATCTAAAATAGTTATATAATTCCAGTATCTAACCATTTCAAAATTTCCTTCTTAACTACTTCTTTCATCATCAGGTTTAATCTCCTTTGTGGATCAACTCTTGGTTTAGAGTGTTCATCTAATATAATTTTGTGCATACCAATCTCTTTTGTGGATCAACTCTTGGTTTATATTGTTCATCTAATATAATTATGTACATACATATCGAAGGACTGATTCCCTTAATATCAGCTAAGGTCCAACCAAAAGCTTTTTTATATCTTTTTAATGTATCTAACGAAGGACTGATTCCTTTAATATCTGCTAAGGTCCAACCAAAAGCTCTCTTATATCTTTTTAATGAAGGACTGATTCCTTAATATCAGCTAAGGTCCAACCAAAAGCTTTCTTATATCTTTTCAATGTATCTAACAGCATTTGAATATCAGCTAAGGTTCAACCAAAAGCTTTCTTATATCTTTTCAATGTATCTAACAGTCTTTGCTCTTGCAATTACTAAGGTCCAACCAAAAGCTTTCTTATATCTTTTTAATGTATCTAACAGTCTTTGCTCTTGCTGATAAGGTCCAACCAAAAGCTTTCTTATATCTTTTTAATGTGTCTAACAGTCTTTGCTCTTACAGTTCTAAAAGCTTTCTTATATCTTTTTAATGTATCTAACAGTCTTTGCTCTTGCAGATCATTTAATTATGAAAGCTTTCTTATATCTTTTCAATGTATCTAACAGTCTTTGCTCTTGCAGATCATTTAATTCAGAAGCTTTCTTATATCTTTTCAATGTATCTAACAGTCTTTGCTCTTGCAGATCATTTAATTCCCTTATATTTTTTCAATGTATCTAACAGTCTTTGCTCTTGCAAATCATTTAATTCTGAAGATATAATAACAGGTAATGTAGACGAGTCTCCAAAAGTTTTTGCTCTTGCAAATCATATAATTCTGAAGATATAATAACATGTAATGTAGATGAGTCTCCCAAAAATACATACTTCAAGTAGTTAGGTAATGTTTTCAACTCAAGTTCAGGTGATTTAATAATTGATGGAAATAGATTCTTATCAGCATTTTCTGTAATATCCAACATTTCAAATATTTCCTGAACATAATTTAATTCTTCATTTTCTAATTTGTCCAGAATAATTTCATCATTTTTTTGAACTGTTCTTCAAAATACTTTTTATCTTCGAAATGTTCTTTAAAATATTCATTCAATAGATGTTCAACAATTTCCATGCAAAAACATTCATTATCTCTTCCAACAGCAGGGTATTTCATAGATTTTGTAATGTTAAAAGTCACTTCTTGATCATTTACTCTCATAGTTGATTCTTCTTTTTGAATATCTATCATAGCTTTTCCAGTAGCTAAAAAAGGTTTCCCTAAAATAGTAGGTATTTCTTTATCTTCCTCCATATCTAAGACAATAAAATCCACCGGAAAGGTAAATTTGTTGACTTTTACTAACACATCTTCTATAACTCCCTTAGGATATGTAACTGATCAGTCTGCTAATTGAAGAGTTGCAGAAGTAGGTGAGACTTCTCCTAATCCTAGTCTTTAAAATTGATAGAGGCATAAGGTTAATAACAGAAGTAGGTGAGACTTCTCCTAATCCTAGTTTTTTGAAAATTCTGAAGAGTTACAGAAGTAGGTGAGACTTCTCCTAATCCTAATCTTTTGAAAATCGATAGAGACATAAGATTAATGTTGTCTCCCAAATCACATAAAGCTCTTCCATAGAATTTTTCACCGATAGCACACGGTATAGTGAAACTTCCAGGATCCCAAATCACATAAAGCTCTTCCATAGAATTTTTCACCGATAGCACACGGTATAGTGAAACTATTCCATAGAATTTTTCACCGATAGCACACAGTATAGTGAAACTACCAGGATCTTTTAATTTTTAAGGAAGCTTTTTCTGAATAATCGCACTACACTCTTCGCTAAGTGCAACAGTTTCATTATCTGAGAACTTCCTTTTCTTGTTTAGAATATCTTTCATAAACTTCACATAATTGGGCATTTGCTCTAAAGCTTCTATGAAGGGAATATTCACCGTTAACTTCTTCAGAATTTANACCTCATCTCTCACTTTCAAATAAATGAGAAATAACTAATATGAACTACAATACCAAAATGACTGCACCAAAGTGGTTGTGTATGTACCCCCCCTTTTTTAAAGGGATTGAGCCTCATGTGGCTTTTCAAAATGCATAAATGGTCAGTTAATCATTCGCTCAATTATTCATCACACTCATACAATATTTGAATATCAAGATTGGTAGTCCTTTTATGAACATATTTGTTGGATTTTCTTTCATATATATCTTCTTCAAAAGAACATTACTGATATAAATGAAGTCTCAAACAAAGTGGTAGCTCATATCAATGCTTAGTATGAGCATATTGAATTAAATTTATGGTAAAAAATATCTCACTTTCATTATTATGAAAGACAATTAGAGACTCCTAATAAACCCCTAAATCATTCATTAGTTCATGCATCTGTATCACTTCCTTCATCACCCCGTGACTGCTATGTACTCAACCTCTATAGTAGACATTGCAATAGTGAACCGAAGAACTGATTTCCATCTGACTGTACCTCCTGTTATTATGAGTTATATGTAGACCTACAACTATCCATATCGGATGCACAATTTGAATCAGTGTAGCCTATGACACAAATCAATAATATATGATTGCATTCCAAACACTAACTTGAGATCAACTATACCCTTCAAATATCTCAAAATACTCTTCACAACTTGCCAATGACTCATTCCTAGATCATGCATGAACCTAATTACACACCAACTGCATCTACTTTATAAACCATAACATACATCAGACTGTTCATTGTACTAGGATAAGGAATTGATCACATATATTTCCTCTCCTGATCATCTTTAGGATGCTGCTATGGACTAAACTAAAAATGGGATGCAATGGGTAAACTCTTCACCTTAAGTCATCAACCTTAAAATTATAGCAACACCTTACGAACATATGCTCATTGTAAGAAACTTTTTGAATTGTTTTGTCTTGGAGTATCTTCATGCCAAAAATTCCTTGAGCTTCAACCAAATCCTTCATCTCAAAATATTTGGATAATTATTTTTTTATTTTAACAAACTTAGTCGTGCAGATGTAACTAACATGTCATCAAAATATAGAAGCAATTAAATGAACTCGCTTTTGATGAACTACCTAAAATATTTGTATTAGCTCCTCATGTTTCATCATAAACTGATCGAACTTCTTATACCACTCTCATGGTGAATCCTGCAATCCGTATAAATACTTGTGTAATCTACAAACAAAGTCTTTTGAAACTTCATATTAAGGTGAATGAAACATATAAATTGTTTCTTATAATTTTTCGTGCTGAAAAGTAATCTTCACAACAAGCTTCTCTAAAATTAGACTGTATTCTATTATATGTGCTAAGTGAATATAGATCAATCGATGCTTCACCACTGATGAGAATACCTCATCATATTTAATCTCTTATGGCAGTGTAAAATCTATTGCCACTAACTTAACCTTATTCCTCACCATAGCTCCATGAGATTATTCCTTCTTGACATACACCAATTTTGAATTTTTATTTTGGAGGAAATTTCACCAACCTTCAAGATCATTCTTCCTAAGAGACTCCATCTCTTCATCCATTGCCCATGTCCAATAATCATCGTCTATGGTTTTTACTGCTTCTTTTTAATGATAAGAAATTTTGGCCTTCATAGTTGAAAGTGTAAGTGCAATCTAGTTTTGGGATATTCTGGCACCTGATCCCATGCATAGTAATAGATTTCTGAGCATGGACCTCATCCTCATCATATTCTTCAACCTTTTCCTGAGCACTATCAATAGGTACCTTCTTAGCTACAATTGAATTATATACCTGAGTAAGAGTGTATAAACTCTATGGAATAGAAGAGTTGTACCAAACTCTAAATTTTTCTGCACATATTTAGTTTCAATAAAACCCTCCATATGATTTGAGTACCAAGTCTTCAACATATTTGCCTTATCGAATATAATATCCATAATAATGATAATCTTCTTCTTTGTCTAATCATAAACATTGAAGCCCTTGACTTTAAGCCTAAAGCTAATAAGGATTACATTCTTTGCTCATGGTTCTAGTTTTCATGTGATAGTATTCTAAAGACCAAAACTTTCTCATGTGGTTATAATCTCTAGCATGATGTGTCATGTGTCAATTTTACATGATTTAATTCATATTTTTCCCTGCCTTTTATCTATCATTTTCATTCATTTATCACATATTTACACTTAGGAAATATTTTTTTTTTGAAGTGGTGTAGGCTATATGTGTCAAATATGAAATATAGAGTCAAAACACACGATATAGTGTTGTCCGATGTTGTCACGCCAGAACTGGGCATGGCCACACCATACTGAAATGAACACACCAATTTCTAGAATGCCCATGCTAGTTTTAGGTGTGACCATGTCGGTTTCTGGCATGACCATGGCATCGGGAGTCAAAAACTCAGATTTTTGTGGTATTTTTCCTATTTTGGACTCATTGATAGATATAGAGAATTTGGATGTCTATTTTGATCCTTAATGTAAAACCTAACTATAAAAAATTATTTATGTCATGAGAGAAATTCTTCTTAACTTCATAGCCTCTTCTTGGCCTTGAAAGGGAACTTCCACATCAGGGAGTCATTGGAGGTTGTTAGAGGCAAGATTCATATGGGATTTGAGAGCTTTCTTTAAGGTTTCTTTCTTCTTTGGTGGATGACCGACCTTTTTTGTAAATCAATAATTACAAGAATTTGATGACGCTACTAGAAGATTTAAATTCCAGCAAAGTTGCCAAAAACTTGACAGCGACTTTATATATATATATATA
>JXCR01143088.1:57312-78414 GCA_002079205.1 Phalaenopsis hybrid cultivar | reverse complement strand
GATCTAAGAGATCCCACTAATCCATTATAAAAGGTTTGAATTATTAACCAGTCTGGTAACGAATGATGAGGGCATTTCCTAAGATCTTTAAATCTCTCCCAAGCTTCATATATTGACTCTCCATCAATCTGACGGAAAGATGTTATATCATTTATTAGTTTAGCAGTTTTGGATGGAGGGAAATATTTGGATAGAAATTTCTGTGACAGTTCTCCCCAAGTTCTAATAGATCCAGGTGCTAACGAGTTTAACCACAACTTAGCTTTATCCCTCAGTGAAAAAGGAAAAAATCTAAGTCTAATAGCATCGTTTGAGTCTCTATCATATTTAAAAGTAGCACATAGTTCTAAAAATCTAGCGATGTGTAAGTTAGAATCTTCATTTGGTGTGCCTCTAAATTGATTGTTTTGTACCATTTGGATAATAGCAGGTTTAAGCTCAAATGAATTGGCAACTACATCAGGATTTTGGATAGATCAGTGAATTTCATCTACTGTAGGATTTGCATAATCTCTTAAGGGTCTAGGTTGGTGTTCATTTTCTATTCCTTGAGTGTTCATAATGTTTTCCATTGTATCACAATTTCTAGGTTTTCTTTTCAATTTTCTAATTTTTGTAAGAGTTCGTTCTAATTCCGAATCGTATGGTATAAGATTTTCAGGTCCAAATTTGCTCATACAATTTAAAATTAGTACTCAATAATATAAATATAAATATAAATATATAAATATATAGATAAGTTACAATTTAAGTAAAAACTTTTTAATAATTCTAATATGTCCGTTACTCCTGAAATTCTCCCCGGCAACGGTGCCAAAAAATTGACTGACCCTTTTTGTAAGTCAACAATTACAAGAATTTGATGACGCTACTAGAAGATTTAAATTCCAGCAACGATGCCAAAAACTTGACTGCGACTTCATATATATATGTTTGATTTAATAAAGATGTATAGATATAAGATTCAATAATGTTAAAGTCAAATTTTTCAACGCAAGTATACGCATTGCTCAAGTAATATAGGGCTCTAATGGAGTCCTATATATCGATATCCACAGGGAGAAATATAATACTACGGACTAAGTTTTAAAAGTAATACTTCAACTACAATGACGTTCAAGTTGCTTATCTGTCACTAATAGACAATTGAAATAAGTAGATAATTTGAATAATAACTAATTATAGAAAATAACGTTTAATTGTGAGATTCAATATATAAGAAAGCATCCTTCTTCTTGCCAAGAAATTATAGTGAATGGATAAAATGAATTAGTTCAATTCATATTGTGCCAAACAGGAGCATACCTATTCTTTACCCTTTGGTCCAGGCATAAAGAACACTGACTAATCCTATGCTTGGTTACTGATTCTGCGGCTAGGCTGGGAGGATACCGGCTCTCACTTTGGAGCTCCCACGTTCCCCTCACCTGAGGGCTAACATCTACACATCAGCACCCAAATGATAGGACCAAATTGGGGATTTTAGTCTATCACTCTAAAATCTCCAATTCTACGCCTGATAGTAATATTTTCCTATTCATCTACACCCAACTTACAAGGGCTTTGACCTCCCTGAATCTTGGATATAATCTATCACTTTAGTTGAAAAACTCAACATATTTTAACAAATCAATTGGCCAGATTGAAAGTAAATTAATATCAAAGTGAAAAGATCATCACAATTTCTTAAACATTTTGATGGCTTCATCAATTCAAATCACCATTTCAAAAATCTCGAGAAAAGGAGAAATACAAAGAAAACTACTCAGAACTTATAAGGAAAGCAGAACACAACTTGGAATTCATATATAAAATCAAATCCATACAAACTATAACGAGTAAATAACTTATCTCTAAATTTCTCCCCAAGAACACTCCTCGAAGTTCCTCTGAATCTCTTCCTTTCTTTACAACACACAAAATTCCTCTTCGAAGTAGTAAGGAGGAAGAAATCTCTCACTTTCCCTCCACTCTTACAATTTCTTGAAGAATTCCTCACAGTTATATGCTCTAGAAAGTTTTCTACGCACTAATGGATCCTTTCTAACCTCCAGGACTCCAAAAGTCTCCCTATTTTTGGCTAAAATGATCTCTTTAAAGATGTGGATGAGTTTTCCCAAGAGTTGCTTATGCACCCCTCCAAAATCCGGCCTTATCCATTGTACATGTCATATAACCGTCGTTCTTGCCGTCGGGGGCCTCGATGGCATCGTCCGTGACCTTCTGGAGAATTTGTCTTGTAGCCTAGGGAAAAGCTCGCCGTCGGCGGCCTCGATGGCGCCGTCGATGCCCTTGTGCAATTCTCCACATTTTGGTCCTTTTTGCTCCAAATTCTCTCCTTTTTGCATCTTTTTGCTCCATTGACCCTAATTCATCATTCGTGCAACAAAACACCAAAAATATCTTTCTTTAAAGTGCAATATCATTAAAAACAATATAAAAGAGGTATGAAAATCTCAATATAATTTCCTTTGGTCAGTGGAAACCTTGTAGGTTGAGAGTTTGATCCCCAAAATTATAGATGTGTAAAATTAGTAATGTTGACTCCGCTTTGCAGCGACGCCAAAAATTTAGTTCGTTATTTTTGAAAAAGAAATTCAAGCAAATTATGTTTGGATTCTACACAAGCATACGTATCATTATCAAATAAATACAAGATTTTTTATTTATGCCCAAAATATCAATCCCATGAGGAAGGTTTAAATTCGATATGGTAATCTAAATTGGGAAATTCACAGTAATAAAGGAAATCTACTATACTAATTTTGAATATTTAAGGTGTTATCAGAATTAAATTATCAACTACTAGCAAGTCTGTAAAGTAAAGTTAAATTATAACTACCAAACTATGTTTCTGTGATGAATTTATCAAGTATGAGAAAGCAAATTTCCACTACAATGAGTTTTTGGTTAAATGAGAGAGATTGATTGAATTTGTATTGTGCCAAATAGGAGCAATTTTAATTCTCTACCCTTAGTGAAGTGTTATAAGGAATCATTGGCTAATATGAGGTTTAGTCTCTAAATCCGTCGTTAGGATGGAAGGATACTGGCTCTCACTCCAGAGCTGTCGCTTCCCTTCTTCTGAAGGCTAACTCTCGCTTTAGTACTTAAACATTAAGACCAAATTGTGTATTTTAGTTTGTCACCCTAAAATCTCCAATTCTTCACCAAGTAATATATATATATATATATATATATTTCCCTATTTATTTGCACCCAATTCTATAAACGAAACACTCCTTCATAGAATTGAATGTGATTCTCACTTTGTTGTAGAACTCATGCTCCATTTTACAGATCATATGTTTCAATTGGCCAGATCGAATAGTAAATTAAGAACGGAATGGAAAAATCATTACAATTTATTTTATATTTTAAAATTGGCACATCCAAATTATATCTCCATTTCACCATATCTCAATGTAGGGAGAAAGACAAAGAAAACTACTCAGACCCTCATGAGGAAGATACGACAAAATACAAATTTCATAAACAAAAGAAAGTTTATAGAACAATAATAAACAAACACCACTTATCTGTAACTCTTCCTCTAGGCAAATCCCTTGTAGCCTCTCTTGGACTCTTTCTCTCTTTACAACACTCTTTAATTTATCTTTAAATATGTAAGGAAGAATAAATCTCTCACTTATCTCCCTCTCTAACAAGTCTTAAGAGAAATCACTCTTAGACTCACCACACTAGACAATAGAACACTCAAGTAAACTCAATTACACACTAGCCCCCTCTAACCACAACTGTTTCTGATCAATTTTCACCCTAAATAAAGCATAATGACAATTTTCTAAGAGGTGTCTCCAATAACTCTTCAAAAAACATCTAAATTCATTGAATCTTCTATAATCATGCGTAGCACCGACTTTGTCACCGTCGGTGCCCACACTGGCGTCGTCGATGCCCAAGCTGGTGCCGTCGACGCCCACGCTAGTGTCGTCAGTACCCGTGGTTTGAATTAAATTTTGAGGTCTCTGTTAAATGACACCATCGACGCCAAGTCTCGTGCCATCGGCACTGATAAGGTTCTAGACTCATGGTTCATGTTAGCGCCGTTGGCGCTGAGTTTTTTTTCCAAAACACCATTTTGACTCCAAATTTCATCTTTTTTCTTCCTTTTTTGTTTGAAGTCCTAAAAATCATAAACCTGCAATAAAATATAAAAAATAGCTTCCTTTAAATTGCAATATTACCAAAAATGAGTATAAAATATAGGTCTAAAAATGCATATATTTTTGGTGCCTCAAAATCCCCCAAACTTGTCCTCAAGTAACTCCTTTACTACATAAAAATATGACATATAAAAAAGACTTTTAACCTCTAGATTACCACATTTTGGTGTGCTAAATATAATAGCATAACTTAAGAAAAATTTAAAATAACTTAAGTTAATACTAAAAGTATAAGAATTTATAGTAGTGAAGTCTAAGATTTCTGTTTCTCTATTCTTTTCAAGGAAAATTGCAAATTGTCATATTAAAGCCAATTAGAATATTCGTATGAAAAAGAAATTCATGAAAACTTTATCAGTAAANGGTGCCTCAAAATCCCCAAAACTTAAATGTTACTTGTCCTCAAGTAACTCCTTTACTACATAAAAATATGACATATAAAAAAGACTTTTAGCCTCTAGATTTCCACATTTTGGTGTGCTAAATATAATAGCATAACTTAAGAAAAATTTAAAATAACTTAAGTTAATACTAAAGGTATAAGAATATATAGTAGTGAAGTCTAAGATTTCTGATTCTCTATTCTTTTCAAGGAAAATTGCAAATTGTCATATTAAAGCCAATTAGAATATTTGTATGAAAAAGAACTTCATGAAAACTTTATCAGTAATTATTCTAATACTTATATACAAGTTTAGAGAATGTAGCTAAGCCTTCTTTCTTAAGTTGATTTAAGTGAAACCAATTTTTGATTAGGCATCTCCTCAAGCCTCTCCTCACATCTTTTTTCTTTTCCTTCATGATTATTTTCAATCCTTTTACTTTTCTTTCAAAATCATTATCAATCCTTTTTCTTTTCTCTTTTTTTCTTTTTTTATGTGAGAATTATNACAAGTTTAGAGAATGTAGCTAAGCCTTCTTTCTTAAGTTGATTTAAGTGAAACCAATTTTTGATTAGGCATATCAACAAGCTTCTCCTCACATCTTTTTTCTTTTCCTTCATGATTATTTTCAATCCTTTTACTTTTCTTTCAGAATCATTTTCAATCCTTTTTCTTTTCTCTCTTTTTTTTATGTGAGAATTACTATATCTGAATAGCCTTTAATAATCTTGAACTTCACTATCCTCTTATTAAAGTTAAAAACTTTTCACATTCCTTCACTTTATAAATTCATATTAGCTTTAAGTTTCTTTTTTATATATAAAGTTTCATTCTTTTCTTCTTACATGAAACTCTAAGTTTCTTAATACTTCAAAAATACAAATTCTTTTACTTACAATGGAGNTTATATATAAAGTTTCATTCTTTTCTTCTTACATGAAACTCTAAGTTTCTTAATACTTCAAAAATACAAATTTTATTACTTACAATGGAAAAGCATAGTCTTATTCTCTCATACCAAATACCTTAATCCCTAAAATTACCCTTTATTATTAAAAGTATTTACTTAAGTTTACTAATATTTAGAAACACAAATTTAGTTATCTAAGTTAGGTTCTAATACTAATGGTCATGTTAAACTAAAAAAATTTTAAATATAGCTAATTGAAAACAAATAAAATTAAGTATATTTCTTTAAAAAGGAATTTTTCTCCCCCCTCCCACCTCCCAACACATAAAGAAAAGACTTACCTGTTGAAGGTTTTGATTTTTGAAACTTCACTCTAAAATATTGCAAGTGCTAANAAATTCACCCCCACAACATTCAAAATATAAAACAACTCAAAATTTAATCACAAACATCACATAAAACTACATAAAACTATTTAAGATGTCTCTATCACATGATTTGGGATTCCTCAAAGGAGGAAACCTACGGTTGCTAATGAGGCTTCCCACAGTCTAAATAAAGTTATGGAACTCATTAAGTTGAGTTTAGTAAGTTCATTTGGGTTAAGTGAATCCAATAGAAAATAGTGGTGCCAAAATGAGAGAACCGTAGAATCCTAACCGGTGTCGCTCTAATCAACTTTAACATGCCCTCTTAAAAATTTAAAGAACTTCAACCATCGGGCCACCTGATTTGACATCATAACTTGACACATTAGAAAACTTAAACTAACCATGATAAGGAGCTTAGAGCTAGTACGGTGGGCAGCACGACCATCTTCAATAGCAGAACCTGTCTTCCCTAGCTAAACTAATCTAACTTCCTTATACTTAAACAACAAAGCCATAGGACTTCGATGTTGCTTGCTTATGCAACAAAACTCCTCACCTTATCATTAGGCCTTTGTATAGCCCTGCTATACAATATAAGCCCTAACTCATCTTAGGATTCTGAGGTTGTCGTCCGTCACGACCTAAAACCTCACATCTTCCAGACCTAAACCCTCACATCTTCAGGGCTATTTGTGTGATCATTTCACACGAAAGTAAGCCCTAACTAATAAAATTGGGAGAATGAAACACTTAAATAGTTCTCCTCAAAATTAAAGCCAAACATTATGATAGCTTGGGAGGTCACCGAGGTTCTCCTCTGGGTTCATGATCTCCCCTAGTTCTTCCTCTTTTGGACTCTACAACAAAATGTTCCAAATTTGAACCAATCCCCTTTCACACCTCTACATCTGATTCATTAAAAAGCCCTACCCTTTGAAACTCCNAAGAATTTTAACCATAGGGCCACCTGATTTGATATTATAACTTGACACACTAGATAACTCAAACTCGTCGCACCAAGAGCTTGGAGCTAGCTTGGTGGGCAGCACAACCATCTTCAACAGCAAAAACTGTCTTCCCCAGCTAAACCAATCTTCCTTCCTTAGACCTAAACAACAAAGCCATATGACTTCGAGGTTGCTTGCTTATGCAACTTAAATCCTCACCTTATCTTTAGGCCTTTGCATAGCCTTGCTATACAATATAAGCCCTAACTCGTCTTAGGATTCCGAGGTTGTTGTTTGTCACGACCTAAATCCTCACATCTTTCAGGCTATTTGTATGATCATTTCACATGAATGTAAGCCCTAACTAATAAAATTTACAGGATGAAATACTTAAAATATTTCTCCTCCAAACTGAAGCCAAACATTAGGATAGCTTGGGAAGTCACCGGAGTTCTCCTCTGGATCTATGACATCCCCTAGTTCTTCTTCCTTTAGATTCTATAATAAAATGTTCCAAATTTGAACCAAATCCCTTTCACACTTCTACATCCGATTTTGTTGAAGAGTCCCACCCTTTGAAATTCCTTGAAGATAATATTTCTTGATTTTTATCGAGAGTTTTCTTAAGTGACTTTGGTCATTTAAGATGTAATTAACTATAAGGGCTTGCCCTTATAGGAAGCATGTCCGAACCCAGCTTAATATAAACCCTATTTAATCCTTTATATTAAATAGGGGAACTTGTCGGCAAATACAAAGGTTTCGCAGACCAAACGGACATCATACTTTCCTTAGTTTATTTGATCGAGCCTCATCCTCAAGTCTTGTGTTTATCCTTCGGGATAGATACAAGATTTGAGGTACAATGCTCTTTCATTTTAAACTATAAAAATTATGAGGTCAATTTGATTTCATACTTCAACGTCCTTTCGAAGCGGGCTACGGGATTTTGATTCCGACGACCGACAGTTTCTTACGGGCAACCCCACAAACCAATCCCCGAAATAACGCCGACATTTATGAATAAGAAATTAAAGCAATTTATGTTGGGATTCTACACAAGTATACGTATCATTATCAAATAAATACAAGATTTTTTGTTGATGCCCAAAATATCAATCTCATGAGGAAGGTTTAAATTCGATATGGTAATCTAAATTGGGAAATTCACAGTAATAAAGGAAATCTACTATACTAATTTTGAATATTTAAGGTGTTATCAGAATTAAATTATCAACTACTAGCAAGTCTGTAAAGTAAAGTTAAATTATAACTACCAAACTATGTTTCTGTGATGAATTTATTAAGTATGAGAAAGCATATTTCCCACTACAATGAGTTTTTGGTTAAATGAGAGATAAATTGTTTGAATTTGTATTGTGCCAAATAGGAGAAATTTTAATTCTCTACCATTAGTGAAGTGTTATAAAGAATCATTGGCTAATCTCAGGTTTAGTCTCTAAATCCGTGGTTAGGCTGGAAGGATACTGGCTCTCACTACAGAGCTCCCGCTTCCCTTCTTTTGAAGGCTAACTCTCGCTTTAGTATTTAAACATTAAGACCAAATTGTGTATTTTAGTTTGTCACCCTAAAATCTCCAATTCTTTACCAGTAATATATATATGTTCCTATTTATTTGCACCCAATTCTATAAACGAAACACTCCTTTATAGAATTGAATGTGATTCTCACTTTGTTGTAGAACTCATACTCCATTTTCCGGATCATATGTTTCAATTGGCCAGATTGAATAGTAAATTAAGAACAGAATGGAAAAATCATCACAATTTATTTTATATTTTAAAATTGGCACATCCAAATTATATCTCCATTTCACCATATCTCAACGTAGGGAGAAAGACAAAGAAAACTACTCATACCCTCATGAGGAAGATACGACAAAATACAAATTTCATAAACAAAAGAAAGTTTATACAACAATAATAAACAAACACCACTTATCTGTAACTCTTTTTCTAGGCGAATCCCTTATAGCCTCTCTTGGACTCTTTCTCTCTTTACAACACTCTTGAATTTCTCTTTAAAGATGTAAGGAAGAAGAAATCTCTCACTTATCTCCCTCTCTAACAAGTCTTAAGAGAAATCACTCTTAGACTCACCACACTAGACAATAGAACACTCAAGTAAACTCAATTACACACTAGCCCCCTCTAACCACCACTTTTTCTGATCAATTTTCACCCTAAATAAAGCATAATGTCAATTTTCTAAAAGGTGTCTCCAATAAATCTTCAAAAAGCATCCAAATTCATCGAATCTTCTATAATTCTGCGCAGCACCCACTTTGCCACCGTCGGTGCCCACGCTGGCGCCGTCAATGCCCACGCTGGTGCCGTCGACGCCCACGCTAGTGTCGTCAGTGCCCGTGGTTTGAATTAAATTTTGAACTCTCTATTAAATGACACCGTCGACGCTGAGTCTCGTGCCGTCGGCACTGATAAGGTTCTAGACTCATGGTTCATGCTGGCGCCGTCGGCGCTGAATTTTTTTTCCAAAACGCCATTTTGACTCCAAATTTCATCTTTTTTTCTTCCTTTTTGCTTCAAGTCCTAAAAATCATAAACCCGCAATAAAATATAAAAAATAACTTCCTTTAAAATGCAATATCACAAAAAAATGAGTATAAAATATAGGTCTAAAAATGCATATATTTTTGGTGCCTCAAAATCCCNATATATATATATAAATATTTGCTGAAAAATAGTTAACTAAATAATAAAAAAATACAATAAAGTAAAAATAATAAATAACAATATTTAAATAAATTTCAAATTTACAACATTTCTGCAAATTAAAGTTCACAACACAACATTCGATATAAACCTAAGTTTCACACTTAATAATTAAACAATAACAACAATGAAATGAAAAAAAAAACAATAAACTAAAGAAAATATCAAGACTATGATTAAGTAGACATAACCACTCATCATCATCATCATCTTCTTCTTATACATCAAAGTTCTGCTGTTGATAAGGGGTAAAGATAGGGTGACTAGGAAATTGTACTGAGTGGTCACCCCTCATGTATCTAACCATAACATCATTATAAGCAACATCATATTCAAACTTTTGTATTGTTAATTCATCATTATGTGCATTTCTGGCCTCCAAATTTTCAATCCTGCTCTCCATTCTTAAAATATCTCCCTATTGGATCATCATATGTTCCATAAGTCCCTGGAGAGTAGGAGTAATAGAAGTAGAATGAATATTTCTACTCCTACTTCCCGATCTCCGTCTAACATGAGATTCATAGGTTTTTATGTTTGGTGATTGAATGGGTTTAAGAGGTTCAATCCTTTCCTCATCAAATCTAAAATCAACTCATGACTATTCACATAATGTGAAAATCAGGGCAGGGTGTGCTAATCCACCAGCCGTCTCACCCATAGAAATAGAACGAGTATTTCTATAAATAATAGAGCCAAAATCTATCCTGCTCATTTGTTGGATACAGAAGTTCAGGATGACTCTATCTTTAGTAACTTTGTTATGGTGGTACGTATGCACCATTCTGGCTGATACAAAGTAATGTCAGGCCTTGGAGATTACATTTAACATAGAACCAAAGAGGTTTACCTTAACGTTATTCTTCACCTTCCAAGCTCCTCTCCCATCAGTAAGAAATGAAATAAATTCATCCAAGGCCTCATTCGTAGCAGAGAATGCCTTGTACTGACAGTTATATGCATCCTGTAACTGATAAAATTCATTAATTCTTCTAGAAGTGAATTCAACCATTTTTCTACGAACATATACGTGGTCATCAGAAGTCTCCCTAAAGTTGGCATAGAACTCCATGATTACACCAATAATAGCCTAGGTATTAAAGTAATAAAAACTCTTCCATTGCCAAGCAACAATCAATCTCTCAACTTCTCCACCCGGATTTTTGAACGCTGGATCCTGAATTATTTCTTTTNTAGACGTGGTCATCAGAAGTCTCCCTAAAGTTGGCATAGAACTCCATGATTACACCAATAATAGCCTAGGTAGTAAAATAATAGAAACTCTTCCATTGCCAAGCAACAATCAATCTCTCAACTTCTCCACCTAGATTTTTGAACGCTCGATCCTGAATTATTTCTTTCGTTGTAAGTAGGCTATTGAAATAGTTGCTAGATTTGAAATTGACAAATTTTTTATCATAAAAATCCAATTTCCTTTTCCCTTTGCTCATCCTTGGTGCCATAGCAATTTTCTAGAAAAATGATAAAATCCAAATAAATTCCAAAAATTCTGAAAATTACAATGTGGAACATTCTAAACTTAAATCTACGAAGTAAGAGTTCTTCACCAAAGGATTTTCTCAAAATATTCCAAAATATTTCAAATTTTTTGATCTCAGCAATGTAGGAGAAATCCTTGGTGAAAATAAAAATTTTTAGTTCAAAGTGTAGCTCTTACCAAGAGAAGATGAAATCCAAACTTATTTTATTCTCTAATCGCCTCAAATCCAAATGCTAGCAAGCCTTAGACGTGTAAACCGGAGGTTGAAGAAGACTGAAGGGGTAAAAATGGCATTTTAATGTGCAAATCACAAATTTTAAGCGATTTGGGAACTTTCGGGGGCGTAGTCAACGCTAGAGCAAAAAATTTCAATATTTTGCCTTCTTGCAATCTCAGTTGTTTCCAATTCACTCCACGATCNCCTTTGCTCATCCTTGGTGCCATAGCAATTTTCTAGAAAAATGATAAAATCCAAATAAATTCCAAAAATTCTAAAAATTACAATGTGGAACATTCTAAACTTAAATCTACAAAGTGAGAGTTCTTCACCAAAGGATTTTCTCAAAATATTCCCAAAAATTTCAAATTTTTGGATCTCAGCAATGTAGGAGAAATCCTTTGTGAAAATAAAAATTTTTAGTTCAAATTGTAGCTCTTACCAAGAGAAGATGAAATCCAAACTTCTTTTATTCTCTAATCGCCTCAAATCCAAAATGCTAGCAAGCCCTAGACGTGTAAACCGGAGGTTGAAGAAGACTGAAGGGGTAAAAATTGCACTTTTACTGTGCAAATCACAAATTTTAAGGGATTTGGGAACTTTCGGGTCTCGGGCGTAGTCAATGCTAGAGCAAAAAATTTCAATAGTTTGCCTTCTTGCAATCTCAGTTGTTTCCAATTCACTCCACAATTTATTTAGTCTTTTTAAACAATAATATTCATCCTTAAATAGTCCACAAACAAATGTTTTTACAAACAACACAAAAACTAACATTTATATATAAAATTTCAAACTTTTACAAACATAGATCTTTAATCACACTCACACATACATAAAGCAAATCACACTATAATTCATCATCGAAATCAAGCCACAACACTAGAATGCTGAAAAAAAAAACTATACATACAATTAAAATTTTATGAATTTTAGGCAAAGCAAATTTAACACAATCACACAAAGTTTTAAAGCAAATCCAGCACAATCACATTTAAAACATAATTAATTTTAAATAGCGGAAAGTCCAACTTCTTCAATTACTCCTCTTCTTCTTCAGTATTATCTCCTCCTCTAATATCTCCCATAAACTAGTAATGGACATACAAATTGTAGAAGGGTCGGTACGGGAATTGATCAGTCAAATTTTCACTCTTTCTTCTTGAACATCTGCACCAAACCTGCTTCAATTATTCCCGTATGATCAAAGTGTTACTTCATCCTCCAATCTATGTGATAAAAAAAAATTAAGATTTCCTATTTCATTGATGATACTCTAAAATTCTCTTTCTATTTTCTACATTTCTTCTCTAAAACTAATTAACTTCTAACTGTATAGGGCATTAAGGGTGTCAAAGCATGTGATGTTTGATCCAAGATAATATTGAACACTTTATTTCCATTCTCTATATAGTTTCCATCAATAGGATCCATGGGCTCTCAGGGTAATAACACTTTCTCCCAACTTTCATATGACACTTGAGATTGACTGTAAAGTAAGAAGATCATAGATGGATGCCCCAGTACATATATAATCCTATTAATTATAATACCCATAATAGATTTAAAAATAATTGATCCCACATCAATGGGTTTTCCCATTTGAATGCAATAGTTTAAAGTTGCGCTTTCTTTGACAACTCTACTAATTTTCATTGTAGGGAGTAGTTTTGTAGAGATGAAGAAATGCCATTGTTTAGATATCAGATTAAGCAGTGAAGCGGAGAAACTAACGTACCCCTCATCTTTGATTTCCCATTTTCTATTTCCATCCGTCAGAAATTGGTATACATCATACATCATATCCTTCATTGGTATAAAATTTGTGTAATGATAGATCGACATGCTTTCTATCATAAACATATTGTTTATATGTGATCAAGTAAATGGTACACCCTCACCTCGAATAAAAATGACTCCTTGGTTAATTCCATGTAGGTTAACATAGAATTCTGTTACCACTGGAATAAATACTGCAGCGGTAGTGTAACATATAACTTCCCAACATCTCTGTACTATGATTTTTTCAATTTGCAAACTTGGATTACTCAATCCATGATTGATAAAGCCGCTCTCCCTGACAAGTCTCTTCTTAGTGATGACTTTGTCGTATAATCTCTGCGCATCAAAACCGATGAATTTTCTTCTATTGAAAACTCTATATCTTGAAGTGTTTCTGAAATTAGAAGCCATGAATTTCAAAATTTGAAGTTTATTGTCATCGAAAACAGATTTCATGCCTTTGAAAAGACCTCTATGCCGTTATTTTGAAGTAAAATCCCGCTAAAGTCTGCCAAAGTCTCCCTGAACTATCGAAACTGCTTTGGGCACTGTCAGCGCCTTCGCTGGCACCATCGATGCCATGGCTTCTATGAAAGGGTGTCGTTGGTGCCCTGTTGGTGTCATCAGTGCCATAGCCATAGTTGCGTCTGTTTCATCTTTGGTTAAATTGATTTCCAAATTTTCTTCCTATAACAATATTTACCCTGATTTATGATATATAGGTTTGTGTAGTATTCAAAAGTATNATATATATATATATATATATATATATATATATATATATATATATATATATATATACATACATACATACATGGATTAACTCCCACAAAGTGCTTGATCTAACGTCGTCAACCCGATGCACCAATGTTTATTCAGGTTGACTCAACATCAAGATTTCTTTAAATTATGGTATATGCCCTTCATAATAATGTTTCAATCGATGCTCATTAGCTTTAAATATCTTTCAAGTTTTAAGATCTTTAATAACAATAGTTCCATAATGATAAACTTTGATCACATTGAATGGTCCTAACCATCTAGATTTTAGTTTTCCTAGAAAAAATCTCAGTTTAGTATTATATAATAGAACCTCTTATCCAGGTTCAAATTTTTTTATAATCTTCCGATCATGCCATATTTTTATTTTCTCTTTATAGATTTTTGCAATATCATATGTTTCGTTTCTAATCTCCTCAAGTTCATTGNTATTATATAATAGAACTTCTTGTCCAGGTTCAAATTTCTTTTTTATAATCCTCTGATCATGCAATATTGTAATGAAATTATAGGCTCTTGGAAANACCATTTTAGGATCTTTAATAACAATAGTTCCATAATGATAAACTTTGATCACATTGAATGGTCCTAACCATTTAGATTTTAGTTTTCCTAGATATAATCTCAGTTTAGTATTATATAATAGAACCTCTTATCCAGGTTCAAATTTTTTCTTATAATCTTCCGATCATGCCATATTTTCATTTTTTCTTTATAGATTTTTGCAATATCATATGTTTCATTTCTAATCTCCTCAAGTTTATTGAGTTGCAATAATCTTTTCTCACTTTAAATTCCTTAATAGCCCAAAATACTTTATGTTTCAATTCTACTTTTAAGTGGTATGTTTTACCAAAAAAAAGTTTATATGGGGACATTCCAATAGGAGTCTTATAAGCAGTTCTATATGCCTAAGTGCANCTTTAAATTCCTTAATAGCCCAAAATACTTTATGTTTCAATTCTACTTTTAAGTGGTATGTTTTACCAAAAATAAGTTTATATGAGGACATTCCAATAGGAGTCTTATAAGTAGTTCTATATGCCCAAGTGCGNTCTGGTAAGAGTCGCACTAGAAATGGTGTAGGTGTAATTATAGATAAGAGTTTGAAAGATAATGTTATAAAAGNCCTAAGTGCAGTATCTAATATAGCAGACCAATCTAATTTATAAGGATTTATAACTTTTTCTGAGATTCACTTTATTTCATGATTTGATATTTATGCTAGATTGCTAGTTTGGAGATGATAAGCAGTAGAGAATCTATTCATAATATTATATTTTCTAACCAATTTCTCGATCCTCTTAGTCATAAAATGGGATCTTTCATTNGTAGAGAATCTATTCATAATATTATATTTTCTAACCAATTTCTCGATCCTCTTAGTCATAAAATGGGATCTTCCATCCGTAATAATCACTCTCGGCATTCCATATCTTGTAAAAATGTTTTTATTTAAATATTTTGAAACACTCTGAGCATCACATTTAGGTATAACAATAGCCTTAATCCATTTGGACAGATAATCAACAACAAACAATATATATATATATATATATATATATATATTTCCAAATGAAAGCATAAATTATCCCATAAAATCTAATCCCCACACATAAAAAATCAACTTCCAATGTGTAATTTAGAGGCATTTTATTTCTTTTAGAAATATATCCTACTCGCTGACATTGATCACATGTTTTAATATATTTATTAAAATCTTTAAAAAGAGTAGACCAATAAAATCCATCTTGCAAAATTTTATATGCAGTTCTACTAGTTCCAAAATATCCTTCAAACTCAGAATCATGACACATTCAACTATTTGTTCAGTTTCTTCATGAGGCACACACCTTCTAATAATCAAATATTTACGCTATTTATATAAATGTGGGTCATCCCAAAAATAGAATTTTGAAACATGAATAAATTTCTTTAATTGTTGATTCTTTATATCTGGTGGTAGAATATCACTCACAATATAATTTACTATATTGGCATACCAAAGTATATTCTTTATATCAATATTATACAATTGTTTGTCAGGAAAAGTTTCCAAAATTTCATTTGCAAAATTAGTTAATATTTATTGTTCTAGTCTATACAAATGATCATCTATTTGATTTTCATTTCCCTTTCTATCTAATACCACAAAATCAAACTCTTGCAGCAGAAGTATCCATCTAATTAATCTTGGTTTAACATCCTTCTTTTGCATTATATATTTGATAGCATAATGATCTCTATGCACTATACATTTAGCTCTAATTAAGTAAGGTCTAAACTTATCAAAGACATAAAAAATAGCTAATAACTCTCTTTCAGCAGTGGTGTAAGTAATTTGAGCATCATTTAAAGTTTTATTAGCATAATATATTACTTTAATAATTTTATTATACCTTTGTCCTAAAGCAGCTCCAATAGCATGACCACTCGCATCACACATTATTTCAAATGGTTTATCCCAATCAGGTGGAGCTATTATAGGAGCAGTGATTAATTTTTCTTTTAATAGTTCAAATACTTTCATTCATTCCTCATTAAAATTAAATTTAGTATCATTTTCTTAAAGTTGGCATAACGGCTTACTAATTTTTGAAAAATCTTTAATATAACGCCTGTAGAAACTAGCATGTCCAAGAAAACTTCTTACCCCTCTAATGATAGTAGGAGGCTGTAATTTCACAATAACTTGAATTTTTGTTGGATCTACTTCAATGCCACATTTAGAAATTTGATGCCCAAGTACAATTCCTTCTGTAACCATAAATTGACATTTTTTCCAATTTAATACTAAGTTGATTTTTTCACAAAGTTCCATAACTTTTTCTAAATTATTTAAACATAATTCAAATGAAGTTCCAAATACCAAAAAATCATCCATAAATACTTCCATTCCTTGTTCAATTAAATTGCTAAAAATTGACATCATACATCGTTGAAATGTCGTAGGTACATTACATAGTCCAAAAGCCATTTTACGAAAAGCAAATTTTCATAAGAGATTGTAAATATTGTTTTCTCTTGATCCTCAGATGCAATCAAAATTTGATGATACCTTGTATATCCATCTAGAAAGCATTAACATCTTTTTCCAGCCAATCTATCCAACATTTGGTCTAAAAATGGTAAAGGAAAATGATCTTTCTTGGTGGTAATATTTAATTTTTTATAGCCTATACAAATTCGCCAGCCAGTAACTTGCCTTATTGGAATTAATTCATTTTTCTCATTTACTTCAATTGTGACTCCTCCTTTCTTTGGAACACAACGAATCAGACTTACCCAAGAACTATCTGAAATATGATATATAATTCCAGCATCTAACCATTTTAAGATTTTTTTTTTAACAACTTCTTTCATTATTGGGTTTAATCTCCTCTGAGGATCAACTTTAGGTTTGTATTGTTCATCTAATAAAATTGTGTGTATAAAAATTGAAGACCGATTCCTTTAATATCTGCTAAGATCCATCCAAAGGGCTTTTATATATTTTCAACATTTCTACTAATTTTTGTTACTAAATTTTAGTTAAATTAGAATATATAATAATAGCTATGTAGATTAATTTCCTAAAAACACATATTTTAAATGGGCATGTAGTACTTTCAGTTCTAGTTGAAGTGTTTAATACTTGAAGGAATAGGATTTTTATTATCATTTTCCAAAAGGTCTAAAATTTTAATTTTTTTTGAACATAATCTAAATTCTCTTCTTTTATTCCATTCTCCTTCTCAAAATACTTTTCTTCCCTTAATTTTTCTTCAAAAATTCCCTTAAATAGCTCATTACTAGATAATAAGTAAATTCTATTGTAAAACATTCATTATCTTTTTTCATCATAGGATATTTCATAGTTTTTGTTATATTAAATGTTACGTCTTGATCATTGAACCTCATTATTAATTCTCCTTTTTGCACATCTATCACAACTCTCCCTATTGCAAGAAATGGTCTCCCCAAAATAATAGGAATCTCTTTATCTTCCTCCATATCTAATACAATAAAGTCTACTAGAAAAATAAATTTATCCACTTTCATTAATACATCTTCTATAACTCCTTTAGGATAAGTTATTAATTGATAAGCTAATTGAAGAGTTACAGTAGTAGGGGAAATCTCTCCTAAATCTATATGTTTAAAAATTGATTAAGGCATAAGATTAATAATAGCTCCTAGATCACATAAGGCTTCTCCAAAAAAATTTTCACCGATAGCACAAGGTATAATAAAACTACTAGAATCTTTTAACTTTTAAGGAAGCTTTTTCTGAATAATGGCGCTACACTCTTCACTGAGTGCAACGGTTTTGTGATCTTCAAACTTCCTTTCCTTGTTTAGTATATCCTTCATAAATTTTGCATAACTTGACATTTGTTCCAAAGCCTCAATGAAAGGAATATTTATCATTAGCTTTTTAAGGATTTCCAAAAATTTTGTAAATTGTTTATTTTTCTTCTTCTGCTTTAGTCATTAAGGAAATGGATGTGACAATTTTCTTAAAGAAATTTGTATTGGTTTACTTTCATCATTGTCACTTTCAATTTCTACCTTCTCCTCCTCAACTTCAGTTTCTCTTTGGATTCTTGTTTCCACTTTGTAATTGAATAGCTTTAATATGCTCCTTATTTTGATCTTTTGGATTAACTTCAGCAGTACTAGAAAGAATTCCTGAAGGTCTATTACTAAGTGCAGTAGCAATATGTCATAGCTAATTTTCAATATTTCTAATTGAAGGCCTTTAATTTTGTATTTGATTTTCCATATTCAACATTATTTCTTCCATAGTTAACTTCTTCTCCTTAACTTTTGTGTTATTGTTAATCCAGAAGAATAATAAGGTCTATAGTTAGAATTCACATGGTTCGAATTTCCTGACGGGTTCACCGAATTATTATAATTATTCCAACTAAAGTTAGGGTGAATTTTCCAATCAGGATTATAATAATTAGAATTGGGATTATTGTTACTATTATTTACAACATTCAATGTTTCATAAGATGAATGAGTATCAATTATGTGTCATAATGAATTTTTCTCTAACACTGGTGGTATTTGAGAATAGTTCACTCAAATTTGATCAATCTTTTTTGATATAGTGGCAATTTGAGATGTTAAATTAGAAATTGCATCAGAATCATGAATACTAGTTACTCTCATTGGATTTACTTATTCAGAGGGCCATTGAAAATTTTTAGTATCCATTTCCTCTATTAAAGAATATGCTTCATCAAAAGGGTTTGACATTAATGATCCACCTGCAGCACTATAATAGATCTAAGTGATTCTATAATCCATTGTAAAAAATTTGAATTATTAATCAATCTGGTAAAACATGGTGTGGACATTTTCTAAGGAGATCTTCAAATCTTTCCTATGCTTCATATATCGATTCCCCTTCGAAGTAACAAAAAGATGTAATATCATTTCTAAGCTTAGCAGTTTTTGAGGGTGGAAAATATTAAGCTAAAAATTTTTGTGATAGTTCCCCCAAGTTCTGATAGATCCAGGTGCTAATGAATTTAACCAAGCTTTAGCTTTATCCCTTAATGGAAAAGGAAAAAGTCTAAGCCTAACAGCATCATTAAACACCCCATCATATTTGAAAGTAGCGNTACAATTAAAATTTTATGAATTTTAGGCAAAGCAAATTTAACACAATCACACAAAGTTTTAAAGCAAATCCAACACAATCACATTTAAAACATAATTAATTTTAAATAGAGAAAAGTCCAACTTCTTCAATTACTCCTCTTCTTCTTAAGTACTGTCTCCTCCTCTAATATCTCCCATAAACTAGTAATGAACGTACAAATTGTAGAAGGGTCGATACGAGAATTGATCAGTCAAATTTTCACTCTTTCTTCTTGAACATCTGCACCAAACCTGCTTCAATTATTCTCGTATGATCAAAGTGTTACTTCATCCTCCAATCTATGTGATAAAAAAAATTAAGATTCCCTATTTCATTCATGATACTCTGAAATTCTCTTTCTATTTTCTACATTTCTTCTCTAAAACTAATTAACTTCTAACTGTATAGGGCATTAAGGGTGTCAAAGCATGTGATGTTTGATCCAAGATAATATTGAACACTTTATTTCCATTCTTTATATAGTTTCCATCAATAGGATCCATGGGCTCCCAGGGTAATAACACTTTCTCCCAACTTTCATATGACACTTGAGATTGACTGTAAAGTAAGAAGATCATAGATGGATGCCCCAGTACATATATAATCCTATTAATTATAATACCCATAATAGATTTAAAAATAATTGATCCCACATCAATGGGTTTTCCTATTTGAATGCAATAGTTTAAACTTGCGCTTTATTTGGTAACTCTACTAATTTTCATTGTAGGGAGTAGTTTTACAGAGATGAAGAAATGCCATTCTTTAGATATCAGATTAAGTAGTGAAGCGGAGAAACTAACGTACCCCTCATCTTTGATTTCCCAATTATTATTTCCATCTGTCAGAAATTGGTATACATCATACATCATATCCTTCATTGGTATAAAATTTGTATAATGATGGATCGGCATGCTTTCTATCAGAAACATATTGTTTATATGTGATGAAGTAAATGGTACACCCTCACATCGAATAAAAATGACTCCTTAGTTAATTCCATGTAGGTTAGCATAGAATTATGTTACCACTGGAATAAATACTGCAGCGGTAGTGTAACATAGAACTTCCCAACATCTCTGTACTATGATTTTTTCAATCTGCAAACTTGGATTACTCAATCCATGATTGATAAAGCCGCTCTCCCTGACAAGTCTCTTCTTAGTGATGACTTTGTCGTATAATCTCTGCACGTCAAAACTGATGAATTTTCTTCTATTGAAAACTCTATATCTTGAAGTGTTTCTGAAATTAGAAGCCATGGATTTCAAAATTTGGAAGTTTATTGTCATCGAAAATAGATTTTATGCCTTTGAAAAGACCTCTATGCCGTTATTTTGAAGTAAAATCCTGCTAAAGTCTGTCAAAGTCTCCCTGAACTGTCGAAACTGCTTTGGGCACTGTCAGCGCCTTCGCTGGCACCGTCGATGCCATGGCTTCTGTGAAAGGGTGTCGTTGGCTCCCTGCTGGCATCATCAGTGCCATAGTCATAGTTGCGTCTGTTTCATCTTTGGTTAAATTCATTTCCAAATTTTCTTCCAATAACAATACTTATTCTGATTTATGATTCTAAAGTATTATTATTTCCTAATACTTAGAATAATTATTAAACAAAATACTAAGATATATATATATATAT